>CM075965.1:81778215-82139806 GCA_038048745.1 Coluber constrictor foxii | reverse complement strand
AAATTGCAATAGACACAACTGCTTCAACATGGTGTTTGGCCCCTTCAATGTGTCTCCAATAATAATTCATGCATGGGTCTTGGTTTAGAGGAGAAGGAGGAAGAGAGTAACACCTATATCCCTGTCTTTTGAGTGCTATAAATTGGAAGTATTCACCTGCAGCGTGGAAGGATGTATTCACAGTGCTTTTATTATGACTTCCATGTGCACTCTTGGAAGCAAAGGAAAAAAGGTATTGCTGATAATACCTTTTGCTGCTCCATTCTTCATCCCAGTGATGCTAGCTGGCCAAGCTGGTATGGACAGCTATCAGTAATTCCTGCAAAACATCTGTCTGATTGGGTGGGCATACAGCTGCTCTGTAGAGCTCTAGACACAAAGATTTTTTCCTTATGGATAGCAATGAGTGTCCGTGTGTGTGCTTGCGTAGGTAAATAGGCTGCAGTATAAATGACAGTAGACCTCTCTGAACTCCGTCAGATTCACTTCCAAGCAACCTTTTAACGTAACGGGGGACAGTTAGGAAATCGCCCGTCATTTGCTATGATTCGCAGGCTCTAGTTATTAACATGTTTCTGGTGTTTTGTCTGTGTACCTGGTCATTCAGTCCTTTTAAAAAAATATTATTTTTTTAAATTTTGCAAACGACGCACCTGTAAAGTTTCGTAGCAATAAGAAGGCCGAAGAAGTCTTCACAGTAATATTTTATACAAAACAAAAACACAAAAAACTCAAATCTGCTCGGTGGACCTCTTTCATCCCCCCTGCCTCTCCCCCCCCCCAAAAAATTTAAAAAGTCTGCGCCGTTGCAGGAAGGAATAAAAATGAAACGTCAGCAAGTTGTGTGTTGTCGTGTGTACAGTGTGTAATTAGCACACTTGAATACTTGATTGTTTTTAAAGGAAAAACGAAAAAGATTTGCTGAAGTTTGTTAAGAATGAATTAAATGTTCTGTTACTCTTTCCTGTGACTTAATTCGTCATAAAAAAAATTGGTTTTGAAATGATCGCAGACTTGCTGAAATGTTGATGTATCTCTCCGTATAAGGAGCGAGTTGCGTTTTCCTGACAGGGAACAAGACCATCCAGGTGCAAAGCAGAAGAGAGACAAATCCATGCCAGAATTCAAAAACGGTCACTGAAGATCTGGACTTCGGTAAACTGGATCTGAAAACTTCCTCCCGCTTGTAAAGAAAGGAAAAAAAAATGCAGACGTTAGACAAAATTGTTTTTAATTCCTATATTGTAAATATGAACTAGTTCACTTTTTTGATATTATTTATTAAATAAGAAAAAAAAGAGAGATTGCTTTTAATCTCATTTAAATCCAGTGCAGTTAGCTTTGCGTGAAACAGATTGGGCCGAAGTTTGAATTGGCAGCCCTAGTTCAGGTATTTATTTATTGTTTTTTAAAAAAAGAAAATTCCATCAGTTCTGGCAGTTTTTAGAAAACGAATACGATGGTCATTTAATTTGGGGAAACCAACATGAGATTCCAGGAGACCTGATAATCCTGAATGGAAGGATTCTGCATTTCAGTAAATGATGCAACCTAACCATTAGCAGTTGTAAAGATATGCTGGTAGTCCTCAGTTTATAACCATTCATTTAATGACTGTTCAAAACGGCACTGGGGGAAAAAAAAAACCACACGACTTATAACTGGCTTTCACACGGCCGTTTTGGCATTCCCATGATCATGTGATCAGAATTTGGGCAGTTGGCAACTGGCATTGTACTTAACGACAGTTGTACTGCCCAGGCGGCTTTCGACAAGTCAACGGCAGGGGGAGGGAAGCCAGGCTGACTTCACGGCGACATAATTCGCGACAAACTTGCAGCGATTCACTTAGCGTAGCCAAAGAGGGCGTAAAATGAGGCACGACTCAAATCGCCTCGCTTAACAATGGAAATTTTGGGAGTCAATGGTTATAAGTTGTGGGCTGTCTGTAACTAAAGCAGTCATATGTTTATGCAAAAACATATCGATATAAATTGCTTCTACAGAACTGGGAATATTGTAGAGGGTCCGGCCTTTTCCTCCCGTTTCCTTCTACTTGGCCTTTTTATTTTATAACAGTCACTGCTTCGATTTGCTTGATTCTTGTTCTCTAACCTGTTTCCTTTCCCTCATTCTATATCCATTATGGGGAACCTATGGCACACATGCCGGAAGTGGCACACAGAGCTATCTCTCTGGGCACGCCAGCCATTACCCGTTGCTCTTCCGGGTTCCTGTGTGTACATGTGTGCCGGCCAGCTGGCCTTTGTACATGCATGTGTGCCAGAAACTCAAAGCTGAGGTGACTGGTGTGCATGCAAATGCCGGAACCGGAAGCTCAGCTTCCCGACACATGTATGCGCGCCAGGGAACTGCTCTTCCGGTTTCCAGTGCTCCTCCGCGCGCATGCACGCAATACCTTTTCGGCACTCAGTGCCAAAAAGATTCACCAACACTGTTCTATACTAACGTGGTTTATTGTCAATAGACATTTTTATTATATTAGGTCTACATTTTTAGTTTCTGGATTAGGCACCGAATTCCCCCGGAAAGAAAAGTTGTTCCCAAGTAAGTCTTGGTATTTTTCTGGACTTGTCCATGTCGTTTTTTCAAATCACAGTAGAAGTGAATTACCATTGCCTTGATATTTGGTATTTTTTTTCCCCTTCCACTTTAATGTATATCCCCAAGATTTCCTTGTAGTCTCCCATCCGGCTACTAGTTATATCCACATCTGCTTTTCTTTTCTTTCCTTTTGTGAGATTGGAATCCTTGCCTACGTGCTCCTTTGTCTAAAAAGGTCATTTTGCTGTTACTTAGAATCGAGTCGAACCCCCTGTTCAAGCAGGAAACTCTATACCCGTGACGGCGAACTGATGGCACGTGTGCCACAGGTGGCACGCGGAGCCATATCGGTGGGCATGCGAGCCAGCTGATTTTTGAGCCTTCTGGGCCCACCGGAAGTTGGGAAACAGGCTGTTTCCAGCCTCCAAGGGGGGTGGGGACAGCCGTTTTTGCCCTCCCCAGGCTCCTAGAAAGACTCTGGAGCCTGAGGCGAGCAAAAAACAGGCCTTCCGGTTCCACTGGAAGTCAGCAAATAGGCCATTTCCAGTCTCCGGAGGGCTTCCTGGCAATGGGGGGTGGGCGAGCTGTTTTCGCCCTCCCCAGGCTCCTAGAAAGCCCCTGGAGCCTGGGGAGGGCAAAAAATGGGCCTACTAGGCCCACCGTGCCATTCTTGTGTTGCCTTCTGGTGTTTTGGAAAATAAGTTGACCCCCCTCCCCCTCTTCTTTGTGGCAGCCCCTCAAATACTGGAAACACTTCTATCATGTGACCCCTCGTCCTGCTAAACATTCAGTGATGTTCATCTCGTGTTGATTTTAAATGTTCCATCTTTTTTTTTTTTAAATCATATTAGGAAATACTGTATTTTCCTGCGTATAAGGAACACACAAAAATCTTCTCAAAAGTCGGGGGTCGTCTTATACGCCGGGTCTCATTCTCCTGTAACCAGGCAGACCAGCCCGAAAGGCTCTGACGAGCCTTAAATGGCTCTGAGGAGGGTCGTCCTATACGCCGGAAAATACGGTACTTGAATCGTTTTAGGAAATATTCCAATGTATTTCGCCATAATGCAGTGGTCCATATTTTTAAATGGTTATTGCTGGAGCCATCAAAAGCCAATTTAAGAACTGATTTGGCAGATCGGGGACCTCATTCTAGTTTAAACAAGTAGCTTCTATTTTTGTAGTGGGGTGTTTGTGCCTCCCAGGTGTAATAGGAAGCCTATTATTTGATCACATTCGATACTGTGATTGTTTGGTTTCGTGTCTTACTTTCTTTTCTCTCTGCCGGTGTTTTAATTTGAAATGTGGTTCTATGGTGCATTCATTAGCCTTGCCCTTAACGTATAAGTGATGAGAAACAATCCACTACTCAAAGAACCACAAGACAAAATTCGGATGTTAGCTAAGAAATATATTTATGAAAAGGAATAAAAGATCTCCTTCATAATTAAGGGTCGCAGTGGCTCAGTGACTAAGACGCTGAGCTTGGAATAGAATAGAATTTTATATTGGCCAAGTGTGATTGGACACACAAGGAATTTGTCTTGGCGCATATGCTCTCAGAGTACATAAAAGATACATTCGTCAAGAATCATAAGGTACAACACTTAATGATAGTCATAGGGTACAAATAAGCAATCAGGAAACAATATCAATATAAACTGTAAGGATACAAGCAACAAAGTTACAGTCATAGAGTCATAAGTAGAAGGAGATGGGAACGATGAGAAGATTAATAGTAGTGCAGACTTAGTAAATAGTTTGACCGTTGAGGGAATTATTTGTTTAGCAGAGTGATGGCATTCGGGGGAAAAACTTGTCGGTTGGCAGTTCAGCGGTTTGAATCCCTAGTGCTGCGTAACGGGGTGAGTTCCCGTTACTTGTCCCAGCTTCTGCCAACCTAGCAGTTCGAAAGCACGTAAAAAATGCAAGTAGAAAAAATAGGGACCCCCTTTGTTGGGAAGGTAACAGCGTTCTGTGCACCTTTGGCGTTTAGTCATGCCGGCCACATGACTACGGAGACGTCTTCAGACAGCGCTGGCTCTTTGGCTTTGAAACAGAGATGAGCACCGCCCCCTAGAGTCGGGAACGACTAGCACGTATGTGCGAGGGGAACCTTTACCTTTACCTTCATAATTAAGAAGAGGATCTGAGATGGTGTTGGGAAAACACTCTGCCAGTTTTTATTTATAATATTCTTCTATAGTTCTGAGCACTAAGGAAGATTCACTGTACACATGTTATGCATTTGACAACAAATTTTTGAATTGAATTGACTGAACTTCACAAAAGATAGAAAATCAGATCTCTCCATCCCTGAGGGTGGGGATGACACAGACCTTTGAGAAGTTGCTTAAGTACGCTTCAAAATTAACTAAGATTTGGTTCTGATTCTTAGGAGTATGTTGAGAGTTGATTACAAGCACAAAACTGGTCCTATTTTAGTATGCTACCCTGTTTCCCCCAAAATAAGACATCCCCTGATAATAAGCCCAATCAGGCTTTTGAGTGCATGGCAATAAGGCTAAGCGCTTATTTCAGGGTTCAAAAAAAATATAAGACAGGGTCTTATTTTTGGGGAAACGGGGGTAGCTAGAAGCATCACTAACCGTAAAGCTACTTTGCACGCGGCCCCGGGCTTATAGAATGATTTGATAAGAGCACTCATCCACCGCTTAGCCACAAGGTGGCAGTGTGTATTTCCTTAATTCTGGCTTGACACATTGCGGGAATTCACACATCGTATGCAAAGCATGGTTTTGCTCAGAGAATGTTTCAATGTAAGGTAGCATCTTCAGGTTATCGTTTGTCAAAAACTGCCTTTGTGCCCGTTCCTTTGTAGATTTTCCAATTTCTGTCCATTATGGCACGATGACCAATCCATGTTTACTCCTAGAAGTTGGGCTTTAAAAGTATATTTTCCATGCTCCGTAATAATGCTACAGAAAGTGTACAGTAAGAAAAGACAACGTCAGTAATCTTGTACGCCATCGTTATCTCAACCTTTTTCAACAGATGAAACAGTACATCAAGAGTCACCAACCTTGGCAACTTTAAGACTTGTAGACTTCAACTCCCAGAATTCCCCAGCCAGCATGGCTGGCTGGGGAATTCTAGAACCTGAAGCCCACAGATTTTAAAACTTGCCAAGTTTGGACTTTCTGTACTACCTAGACATTAAAAGTTTTTTTTGAAGCCCAACTTCCCAGTAATAAAATAATTGTAAGCACCAAATTAAACCAATCTTTTAAAAATCTCTTTCCAGACCAATAAGCTTTCTTACTGAAAGCTTGCAAGATTTAGAAAGAATTCCAAAATCATAACTCCCTTTGTCTAATCTTACAAGGTTTCAGGCACACAATTACATATATTGATTTTGATTAGTTACAATCAAACAACAAATGGTTTGATCCTTAGACCCTTGGTAGGTACCCTTGCATTTCTTAAATGCTAATATTTCCATGTCTCCTGCTTGTTCTTAACCTTTTCTTACAAAACAGACTCTAAACATTAGATTTTAAACTTAGGTGCATTTCTAAGCGTGTGCAAATCATTAACAAAGGTCAGACATGGTGAAAATCAGCATTTATGTAGCACTTGTAAATATTTCAGTATGTTTTTCCAGTACTACCAATGTTTTCATAGTACTGATTTAATAGTAGCTGGGGAGAAAAATCTGCTTTCCTCCCATCAGTTGTTCAATTCAACCAATAAGGAAATAAAACCAGATGTTTAATGGACATGGGAATAATTTCATTTATTCATTTCAGAGAAGCTGAGTGGTTTTGGCTGCTCCAATGTACTAACATTGCAAACTTTTACAATTAGTGATACTTTTTTTTTGAGCACAACTAAATGGATAATGCACTGTTTTCCATTTAGATGGATGGCAGAATACTGCGGGGGTTTTATTTTACAAAAGTGCGCTTAATGCGGAAGTCTGAAAGTAATTCCCCCCCCCCCATTAGAGGCACTCAAATTATGGTGGTGTAAATCGAAGCATGATTATAAAAACACACCTGCTTTTGCTGTTAATGTATAAATTATGGATAATGGGAGCTAGCCAAAGGTGACGATCCCTATTACTGATTTTATTAGCTAAAAGGATATGAAAATCGGTTACAGGAATTGGGTACGGTTAGTTTAGAGAAAAGAAGGACTAGGGGTAACATGATGGCAGTCTTCCAGTATTTGAGGGGCCGCCACAAAGAAGAAGGGGGTTAAATTATTCTCCAAAGCACCAGAAGGAAGGACAAGAAAGAATGGATGGAAACCAATCAAGGAGAGGAGCAATCTGGAATTAAGGAGAAACGAACAGCTTGCCTCCAGAAGTTGTGAGTGTGTCATCACTGGAGGATTTTAAGAAGAGACTGGACAGCCACCTGTCTGAAATGATATAGGGCCATGATGGCGAACCTATGACACATATGCCACAGGTGGCACGCGTAGCCATATCAGTGGGCATGCGAGCTCAGCTCCAGCATGCATGCGTGCACCGGCCAGCTGATTTTCGGGCCTTCTGGGCCCACCAGAAGTAGGGAAACAGGTTGTTTCCTGCCTCCGGAGGGCCTCGGGGAATGGTGGGGAAGGCCCTTTTTCTCTCTCAGCTGGCTCCAGAGCCTTCCTAGGAGTCTGGGGAGGACAAAAACGGCCTTTCCCCAGAGGCCAGAAACGGCCCATTTGCCAACTTGCAGTCGGACTGGAAGGCCCATTTTTTGCTGTCCTCAGCCTCCAGAACCTCTCTAGGAGTCTGGGGAGGGCGAAAATGGCCTTCCCCACTCACCCGGAGGCCGAAAATGGCCCGTTTACCAACTTCTGTTCCCCTGCCCAAAGAAAGACTGTGACATCTGAACTAGTCTAACATTCAGAGATTACACCATAAAAGTTCGAATAATTTCTCTGTAAACTCACTAAATGCGCTAAATTCTCCCTGGCTGATCTCAAAAAGCTAAGCAAAGTTGGATCTAGTTAGTATCTAGATGGGATGTCACAGGGGTGCCCTTCAGTTAGATTATATCAGGGGTGTCAAATTCAATTTCATTGAGAGCCACATCAGGGCTGTGGTTGACCTTGGGGGGGGGAAGAAGAGTGAGAATGGCCAGCTTGACGTCACTCCCCAAACTGCTGGCATGCTTCCTCGTTGCCTTGGGTAGACTGGCCGAAGTGACACAGATAGACCAGGCCGTAGCCACGTTGGCCCAATTTTTCGTCTTCGCAGTGATGAAATCCAATTTTTTTACTACCGGTTCTGTGGGTGTGTCTTGGTAGACATGGCTTGGTGGGCGTGGCAGGGGAAGGATACTGCAAAATCTCCATTCCCTCCCCACTCCTGAGGGAAGGATATTGCAAAATCTCCATTCCCACTCCATTCCCTCGGGCAAGCCAGAGGTAGTGTTTGCCAGTTCTCTGAACTGCTCAAAATTTTCGCTACTGGTTCTCCAGAACCGGTCAGAACCTGCTGAAACCCACCTCTGCCAGGACTCTCTGCGCATGCGCAAACCCTTCTGCGCATGTGCAGAGGATAAAAAAAGGTTACTTCCCGGTTAAAACCAGGAAGTAATGATGACTGGGTGGGTGAGCAGAACCTCGTGCCGCAATCGCTACCAGTTGTCCGAACTACCGGCCGCCATCGCTACCAGTTCGGCTGAAGCAGTCCGAACTGGGAGCATTTCACCCCTGCCTTAGGGGTGAAATACAGCAGATTTTGACAGGTTCTGGAGAACCTGTAGCGGAAATTTTGAGCAGTTCAGAGAACCGGCAAATACCACCTCTGTCTGGGTCCAGAGTGGGGTGGGAATGGAGATTTTGCAATATCCTTCCCCTGCCACGCTCACCAAGCCATGCCCACCAAGCCACACCACACCCACCAAGCCACGCCCACAGAACTGGTAGTAAAAAAATGTGGATTTCACCACTGCCCTGCCTTAAATGTATCACAAAGACAAAAGAATAGAAAGATAAAAGGACAGCCGAGCCAAATGTGTAGTGTTAGACTAGAATTATTATTATTATTATTATTATTATTATTATTATTATTATTATTATTATTATTTATTAAATTTATATACCGCCCTTCTCCTAGTGGACTCAGGGCTGTGAGTTATTATATACGTATTATATAATAATACGTATATAATAATAATAACGTATTATAATACGTTATTATATACGTTAACGTATTATATACGTTATTATAAATAAATATGTATGTGAATTGTATAGATAGGTTTATGTAGGTATAGATATGTTTAATGGTATAGGAATAAGGTATAAAGGACTAATATTATATTATGTTTAAATAACGTATAAGGTGTAAGGAATATATTACTATATTATCATAAGTATAATAATGGATAGCTCAGCAGACTAATGCATTGTAATTAACTCCAGCTGTCTGCAATTACTGTAAGTTCGAATCTCACCAGGCTCAAGGTTGACTCAGCCTTCCATCCTTTCTAAGGTAGGTAAATTGAGGACCCAGTTTGTGGGGGCAATAAGCTGACTTTGTATAAATATACAACAGTACGAAGGCTATTGCTTAACACATTGTAAGCCGCCCTGAGTCTCCGGAGAAGGGCGGCATATAAATCAATTTTTTTAAAAAAATTAGTATGTTATGTATTAACTTAAAATTGGAATCTGCTTGGGGCCAGAGGTGTTATATCTATGTCCAATGTTTTTAATTTTGAATTACTAATAAAAAAAACTTGTTAAAAAAAAACAAAGAGGAACTAACATTTGCTAGGGGTGCTGATAGAAAATGTCTATGGAGCTTCTCAGTCATCCAGGTGCTTTTCTTTTTCAAAAGACAACTGGACTTTCCTCTTTTTCCTTGAAGATGTTTGACTTCCTATCTCATCACAGCATCCAATGAACAGTTGCAGGAACTGGGCATGGCTAGTCTAGTGAAGAGAAGGACCAGGGGAGACATGATAGCAGTCTTCCAATATTTGAGGGCCTGCCACAGAGAGGAGGAAGAGGTCAACCTATTCACCAAAGCACCCAAAGGCTCTGTTCATCGGTATCTAAGAATCCTCTGGAACTTGGTTTATTGCCTAACCATGTTTGCAAGAATCAAGACCAAAAGTAGAAATCGGTTTCATCATTGCATTGCTTGGAGACAGGTGTGTCTCCATCCAAAAGTTCAAGCAATGCATTATTGATTGGAGAACCCTCTTTCTACTTTCAAAGGACCTTTTTAGCCGCTACCGAAAGATTAAAGCGAGTCCAGGTGGCAAGATCTCACATCTACTGAGAATAAAACTGAAATGCAGCCACCACCACCACCCCGGTGTCAGATGCCAAGGACGACTAAAAACAAACATTACGAATTCTTGGCGTAGCATGAAAGACTGGAGCGAAAGAGAGCAATCTGAAGAGGCAACCACGATTTTCTGTTTGGGAGTGGGGAGGTTGAGTGGCTGATTTTAGGTCAGCTAAATCTAGATTTGTGTATTTTTTGAGTTGAGTTCGTTACGTTTCTTCAAAGAGATAGAAAGGGGTTATTTCACCCCCTTTGCAAGGGCCGCTAACTGATCAGATTGTAGGAGGAAAGCAGGCAATTGCATCGATCTGTGGGAGAAATGAATATTGTTAGATCCGTCTACTACTCTTTCTGGCCTCATTTTCTTGCATTTAGAAGGGGCCAGGGTAGTTTTCCACATGTAGCAGACCGTAATTTCGGAATCCCGATGACAGTGGTCCTCAAATTACAACAGTTCATTTAATAACCACTCAAAGTTACCTCAGCACTGAAAAATGTGACTGATGACCATGGTGGGATTCAAATAATTTAACAACCGGTTCTCTGCCCTAAAGACAAGATGGGTGGGCGTGGCCATGGTGGGCGTGGCCAGGGGTGTGTGACAGGTGGCACTCGGCCTCCTGCACCTCCCGGGAGCAAAAACAGGCCGCGGGAGAAATGCGTGTGCCCCACGTCCCACTTTGCGCCTTGGAGGCCTCCCTGAAGCTTTCTACAAGCAAAAATGGGCCGCAGAGGAGTGTCCCCCTGCACCCCGTTTTGGGCCTAGGAAGCCTCCCCAAAATTACCAGGGAGCCAAAATGGGGTGCGGTGGACTCCTGGAAGGGGGACGTGGGAAGGGACGGGCCAGCCAGCAATTTAACTACCGGTTCACTTGAATCGGCCTGAAACGGCTGAATCCCACCACTGCTTATGACCATTTTTCACGCTTATGACCCCCCACGATCATATGATCAAACTTCAGACGCTTGGCAAGTGATTCGTAGGTATGACAGTTGCAGCGTTCCAGATTCCCGTGACTCCTCTTTTGCGACTTTTTGGACATTCAGAGTCAAGGCGGGAAAATCGAGATTCGCTTGCGTCGAATCCTGCGACCAACCTAACAAATGCAATGGTTCGCTTAGCAACTCTGGCAAGAAAATTCGTAAAAGGGGGGGGGGGGGCAAAACAAGCTCACTTAACAAATGTTTCGCTTTGCAACATAAAGTTTGGGCTCGACTGGTCGTAACTCGAGGACCACCTGTACGCTTGGAAATGGGGCAGTGTCTAAGTTGGAACAATCAATAAAACTTAGATGTACAATTGTTTGGGGAAAACGGTGTGATACTTCCCTTCCTGATACTTCTTTCTGCGTTGAACGATGCTCAAAACGACGCTGTAGAGCACTGCACACCAGAACAACTAGACACAGTTTTTTCCCGAACACCCTCACTCTGCTAAACGAATAATTCCTCAACACTGTCAAACTAGTTACTAAGTCTGCATTACTATTAATCTTCTCATCGTTCCTATCACCCATCTCCTCCCACTTATGACTGTATTACTGTAACCCAGTTGCTGGTATCCTTAAGATTTATATTGACTGTTTCCCTATGACTATCATTAAGTGTTGTACCTTATGATTCTTGACGAATGTATCTTTTATGTACACTGAGAGCGTATGCACCGAGACAAATTCCTTGTGTGCCCAATCACACTTGGCCAATAAAGAATTCTATTCTATTCTAACTCCAGAAAGAAAAGCAAAACAACAATAACAAAAACAAAAACAAATCTAACTATCGGTAACTTTCAACCTTCTCCCATCTATCTGGTCAGACAGACAAAATTCCAGAGTGAGTGAAGGAAGTAGTGAAGTGAGTACATTGCTTAACGCATTGTAAGCCTCCCTGAGTCTTCGGAGAAGGGCGGCATATAAATTAAATTTAAAAAAAAAGAAAGTGAAAAAAGGCTCAGAGCATTCTCTTATTTATTTTTATTTTATTTTATTTATTTATTTATTTAATAAAATAAATAAATTCTCTTATATCATCATCATCTTCTTTTAACAACCCCATAATCTTTGTGGGGTGAAGTCTGGGCAACTGAATGGAGCTGAGTGTTTACTGGCCGGATGCCCTTCCTGTCACCAATGCAGAGTTTTGTTCAGCAGATACAGTCTCATTGTGCTCAGAGAGAGAAATATCTGCCTCTACCTGGGATCGAACTCAGAGCCTCTTGATTGTGAGGCAAGAGCTCCACCTCTAGGCCACTGAACCACTCAGAGCATTCTCTTATATCCCTGGTTTAAATTTGGGCACGTTAAGAAATGAAAGGACTCTGGATCAATGGAAACAGGGAAAATCTGCTTCAAGGGTTTGGTCCTTGGATGGACATAAAGGTCTCGCTAGAAACTGCTCCTCAGTTTAATTTTTATTTTCTTTGTGTTAACAGTCATGTTTATTTCCCTACCTGATTTAAGGCAATGTATTTGCTGTCAGTCTGAACTAAACCTTCAGACAATCTCTGGTGTTTCTCTCCTTAAAGAAATGTTTATAGCCAGCAGTGTAGTACCGACTTGTGTTCTGCCAAAATTCTTGTATTTATTTTTTTATGTTCTCTTGGATGGTTTCTTACGTTCGTTCTTCATTTTCAGTTGCCATATCCTTGTTGGAGTAGACTAGTTTTTTTCCCAACACTGATTATCTGCATTGCAATATTTAAAGACAGTGGGGATTTTTCTTATCTGTTCATTAACAGACAAAACCCCCCTCCCAAAGTTTAATTTTGTTTATTCCTTGTGTGATTTATCTCCATCTCCAAGATCTTGTACTACTAGTTCCAGCTATACAATCATGGCATAAACCCACCATAGAGTACACCTTTCTTTTATCCTTATATGTATAAAAAATGAGATACTACAGTGACTTGTTCTCCCATGCAAATCTACAAAGTCTTTTCTTCCTCAACATATTGGCCCCCCACGGAAAGGGTGCGCAACTTGGGTGTCCTCCTGGACCCATGGCTGTCTTTAGAGGATCATACGACAGCTGTGGCCAGGGGGGCTTTCTATCAGGTCTGCCTGATACGCCAGTTGTGGCCCTTTCTAGATCGGGACTCCCTACGCACAGTCACTCAGGCGCTCGTCACGTCTCGCCTGGACTACTGCAATGCTCTCTACATGGGGCTCCCCTTGGGGTGCACCCGGAGGCTTCAACTGGTACAGAATGCGGCCATGCGGGGGATTATGGGAGCGACGGGGCGCTCCCATGTGACACCTCTCCTGCGTGAGCTGCATTGGCTGCCAGTGGACTTCTGGGTGCATTTCAAGGTGTTGGTAATCACCTTTAAAGAGCTCCATGGCTTAGGACCAGGGTACTTACGGGACCGCCTTCTGCCACCAATTGCCTCCCACCGGCCGGTTCGCTCCCACAGAGAGGGCCTCCTCAGGGTGCCATCAGCCAGACAATGCTGGCTAGCGACCCCCAGGGGGAAAGCCTTCTCTGTGGTAGCCCCCAGCCTCTGGAATGATCTTCCTCCAGAACTGAGAACGATCTCCGACCTCCGGACTTTTCATCGGGCTCTGAAAACTCATCTTTTTCAGCTTGCCGGTCTAGCCTGATCCCTTCTAACTTTAAAATCTTTTAGAGTTTTTTAGACTTGAGTCATTTTTAATATTTATCTGTTTTAAATTTTCAGCCAAATTTATATTTGTTTTTATAATATTTTAACTTTTATGTACTGGTTTTATTCGGCTGTTCATCGCCCTGAGTCTGTAAGGAGAAGGGCGGTATATAAGTCTAATAAATAAATAAATAAATAAATAAATATTGTTGTGGCCCGCTGGCAGTCGGCGGAGCTGGCAGCAGAGTCAAACAGTGAGGAGGTTGGGGAGCAACTTGGGCCAGCCCTGGGGGCTGGGGAAAGTTTGGACAAGGGCTCTCCGGCGGAGAAAGAGAGGGAGTTAGACAGCAGAGAGGCAGAGGAACAGCTGGATCCCATTCCCAGGATGCGCATTCACAGAGCTGTCAGAAGATTGCTGTGTTGTTTGACGTCACACGTGTGTGTGGATGGCATACACGAGCATATTGCCATGTTTTGTGATGCCGCATGCATGTGCGCGCCCGCTCACATTTCCAGTGCTGGGCGAAGCAGTTGTTACAGTATGCAAAGCCCAACTCTGGTCACTATATAGGCAAACTGACTCAGATAGTACACTATTCACCAAGCGCTTATTGTATGGAAAGAGAAAATATATAAATACATTGGAAAAAAACAACAAGTAGAAAGATAATACGCCGTCTGTTCTGGACCTGATGGATATGTGCCTCCTAGCAAAATCCATACTTCTTCATTCCACTGTTGGATTTCATAATGTGTGCATCTGCATATGGGTGTATAATTGCCATGTTCAGATCAGTAGTGGGTTGCACCCCGGTTCAGACCGGTTCATAAGAATCGGTAGTAAGACTGGCGAGAGGCTGCGCCCAATGCTGTGGATGTTGTCACAGGTGAACTACACATGCGCAGAAGCTTAGCACATGTGCGAGTGAAGTGAGAGCATGCGCGCTATCCTGTTGCGAACCGGTAGTAAGGGTAAGTAGAATCCACAACTGCTTCAGATCCTGCCATTGTGCTTGCTCTGCTCAGGAAGAAGGATAATCCTGGATAATCCTTTATCCAGTGGTGGTGGGATTCAAATAATTTAACAACTGGTTCTCTGCCCTAATGACTGGCTGGGTGGGCGTGACCATGGTGGGCGTTGCCAGGGGGTGACCGGCAGCACAACCTGGAAGCAAAAACGGGCCGTAGGAGGACGCCCCTACCCACACCATGTTTTGGGCTTAGTAGGCCTCTCTGCAGCCTCCTGGGAGCAAAAACAGGGCACGTGGGGACTCCTGGAAGCCAGAAATTTAACAATCGGTTTCCTGGAACCGGCTGAATTCCACCACTTCCCTTATCTCTTGCTGCTTCTCCTGAATTCCCTGGCTACTTGATGTTTGATGTTCCCTGCTGTTCGGATCGAATCCATTATGTTGATGTGTTAACAGGGCAAGATGGACAAATAGCGCCCCAGCGTTGTGTTTCCTGACTTGACACTTGTACTGAAGGCAAAAGGAAACAATTCCTATGGGGAATCCCTCCTTGGAAATCTAGAAAGAAAAGTGTGCTCCCGCTGAGATATTGATGTGTTTTGTTTTTCATCCGAGCCCACAAAAGTAGCTTTTGTGGTTTGTGGCCTCATTTGTTTTCAGACAAAGTGACAGGATAGTCACTTGTCTGAAATGGTACAGCATCTCCTACTTCAGCAGGGGGATGGAGTAGAAGACCTCAGATGTCCCCTCCAGCTCAATTCCGATTGTAATCTGTTCTCTCCTATCCTGAGCACAGAGCCTGGGGCAAACCAACCTTTGCTGTAATAGGTTACAGCCATTAGTAGCACTTTGGCTGTTATGTAGAACCTCTCCCTGGGATGGCGAACCTATGGCACGGGTGCCACAGGTGGCACGTGGAGCCATATCTGAGGACACATGAGTGTTGTCCTAGCTCAGCTCCAGCACACATGTGCCCGCCGGCCAGCTGATTTTTGGGCCTTCCAGGCCCACCGGATGTTGAGAAATGGGCTGTTTCCGGCCTCCGGAGGGCCTCCTGGTAGTATTGAGGAAGGCTGTTTTTGCCCTCCCCAGGCTCCTAGAAAGCCTCTGGAGCCTGGGGAGAGTGAAAAATGGGCCCACTGTGCCATCGCGTTCCAAAAATGGGGGGAGTGTGGGGGGAGCACGCACACGTACGCAGGAGGGTGCGGCACAGGTGGGCATTGAATTATGGGTGTGGGCACACACACACACGGTCCCCCCACTCTCACCCCACTTTTGGCACACGACAGCAAAAAGATTAGCCATCACTGACCTGTCCGGTAAATTGTTCACATCTATAAAAAGGGAAGAACACGTAGCTAAAACATGCAGATAACACAAATTTATTATTTGCCCCTGATAAAAATGGACTTAAGCTCCTCTGATGATTTATAATTTTAGGACGTCATATTACCACAGACCAGTAATATTCTCCTTAAAGAAGTTCATCTTAGAACTTTAAAGCAGGGGTGAAATCCAGCAGGTTTTGACAGGTTCTGGCGAACTGGTAGCAGAAATTTTGAGTAGTTCAGAGAACCAGCGAATATGACCTCTGGCTCAGTGGTGGGTTGCCCCTGGTTCAGACCGGTTCTATAGAACCGGTAGTAAAACTGGAGAGAGGCTCCGCCCACCAACCCTGACATCATCAGAACGCTTCTGTGCATGCGCAGAAGAGCGTGCGCACACGCGCGCGGCCCTGTTGCAAACCAGTAGTAAAGGTGAGTAGATCCCACCCCTGCTCTGGCTGGCCCCAGAGTGGGGTGGAAATGGAGATTTTGCAATATCCTTCTTCCAGGAGTGGGGAGGGAATGAGGATTTTGCAGTATCCTTCCTCTGCCATGCCCACCAAGCCACGCCCACAGAACTGGTAGTAAAAAAAAATGGATTTCACCACTGCTTTAAAGCATCTCTCATACAGCAGCTAGAATGAACATGTTATAGCATGCATGCCTAGGATTTTGAGATCAAAGCAGGATAAGAATTATAAATTTTCCTGTGGCCACATTTGGAGTACTTTGGCTTATTTCTGAATCTCAAGCTAACAGATGTATTAAGGTTAACAGATTTACTAAGGTTTTCAGTGTTTGGATAGGAGACTACAGAATACCCCTTGGTTAGAAGCTTAATCTGGAAAGTTGGGGGGAAAAAAATCTTGGAAGAAGAAAATGGTAAATGATTTCTTTCCTCTTGCGGAGAAACCGACATAGACATGTTCCATGATGTTTCTGTTGTGGCTCTGTTGCCTGAGCCTGGGCTATTGACAGATGCAGACTCTGAGAGTGAGGGAGAGGAGTTGGCAAGGCTTCCCTCTCCAGGACCCTCCTCTTTGGCAATGCCTCCGGAGGACACCGAAGGCCAAGAGATAGGTGCTGGCTGGATCCTCGACAGCGGTGCAGGGAGAAGTGTGCGCAGCAGAGGACAAGGCGTGCCAGAGATTAGCTAAGTCACTGGACCACACCCCACAGGGTATAAATGTGGGTGTGGTGGCTGGCTCAGTTTGTGATGAGCAAAACTAGAAATCATCCATGGACTTTGTGTTGCTGAAACTGTGCCTGCTTAAGTGGACTGCATTTGGATTAATTCTTGTATTGCTGAAGCTCTGCCTTATCAGAAGGCTTGTGGACTTACCTTTGTTTATGTGAGTAAAGTTTGAATTGGCAGCCAGCCACTGGGTTGCGGCTAGCTTTATCTTCAAAGACATTGCCGTGTGTCTTATTAACTCTGGGCCGTCTGTGGGGGGGCGTGTGTGAGACGGGGACAGAACAGTTACAAGTAGTCAAGTGCTCCTCCAGAAACCTAGTTTCTGTCATGCTACATCCTGGTACCACTCCACAGACCGGGAATTGGGGACTCCCTGCTGTAGAGAGTCACAAAATAACACATCGGAGTAATTTTGGTTTTTTTTCCCAAATGCCAACTGGAGACAGATAACCTTTATTGTCATTCCCCCGTGCACACTGGCACACATTAAAATTAAATTCTGTTTCCTGCTCTCTAAAGTATACACATACATAACATCCATATAGACGTGCTATATACATACATATGTATACACTTATAACAGTGATGGTGAACCTTTTCGGCACTGAGTGCCCAAACCGGTATTAACTAGCTTTAGTGGTGCGGTGGCCTAGCGGTGGAGCTCTCACCTCACAATCAGAAAGCTGTGAGTTCGATCCTAGTAGAGGCAGATATTTCTCTCTCTGGGCACCATGAGAATAGATCTGCTGAACAAAACTCCGCATTGGCAACAGGAAGGGCATCTGGCCAGTAAACACTCAGCTTCATTCAGTTGCCCAGACTCCACCCCTCAAGGGATTATGGCATTAAAACAAGATTATTTTGTTTAGCTAGAAAGAGAAATATGCTGTGAACACCATGTAGGAGTCAGGAAGGGCATCCAGCCAGTAAACACTCAGTTCCATTCAGTTGCCCAGACTCCATCCCACAAAGAATTATGGGGTCATTTAAAGAGGAGCAGGAGGATCGATATTAATTATGCTTCCCATGTAAACACAATTCTTGTAAATTTCAATATTCCTCTTCATAAGTTGTAGCTGTTGTTATTGCTCTTCTGTATTTTGATTGTTACCATGTTTCCCTGAAAATAAGACCCTGTCCCTTATATTTTTTGTGAACCCTGAAATAAGGGCTTGGCCTTATTGCCATGCGCTCAAAAACCTGATTGGGCTTATTATAAGGGGATGCCTTATTTTGGGGGAAGCAGGATAGATAGATAGATAGATAGATAGATAGATAGATAGATAGATAGATAGATAGATAGATAGATAGATAGATAGATAGATGATAGATACCGTGTTTCCCCAAAAATAAGACCCTGACTTATATTTTTATGAATCCTGAATTAAGGGCTTGGCCTTATTGCCATGCGCTCAAAAACCCAATTGAGCTTATTATCAGGGGATGCCTTATTTTGGGGGAAACAGGATAGTTATTGTAGCTACCCTTGACCCAACTTTCACTCCCTTTGGAAGCTAAGAAGCTTCAGTCCTGATTAATACTTCCATGGGAAACTATTAGATAATCCCTAAGATGCTTTTTCAAGAGGCAACTAGATTTCTTTTGCTTTTCCTTGAAGACGTTTCCCTTCCCAGCCAAAGCTTGAGGAAATGGAAAAACCCACCCAGCGAAAATAAGGGTAAGCATGATGCATCTTTTACATCACCAGGGGTTGAGTTCATCCTGAAGAAAACTTCACCTTAAATGATCTCGAGGGCAGGAGAAGTGGAAGTTAATGATTTTTAAGAAGGCATGGTCCTACCTCTTTTTTTCGTAGTCGTGAAAAACATTAACAAGGATTTCCGCTTCGACACTGAAAACACGAGGTAATGCTGTGAGGTAAAATCTTTTTAATAAATGTAGTTGTAGCACATCATACTATGTGAAAGGTACACGTTAAAAATATAGAGTTATACATGGGATGTTCAGTAGCAGGGAGACACAGGATACACACACATAAATTTAGTGTAAATCACTTAATGCCCTTTTTTTCATGCTTACGAAAAGAAAGAAAATGATCTAAATGTTCAAGACAGCACTGGAGAAGGAATATAAATGAAAATAATCATGTAAGAGAACAGGAAAACAGGCCATGGTCTCCTTTACATGCATATTGATATTTTGATCAACCCCAATGGTGGTTATCCTGAAATTTCCATGGTATCCATTGCTTTCCAGATCTCAGTTTCAACTTTTCACAGCCTCTGTTGTGAACCCTTATTTGAATTCCTTCACACAATCGAAGCTACCATATTTTTCGGAGTATAAGACGCTCCGGACTATAAGATGCACCTACCTTTTTTGGGGAGGAAAACAGGGGGGAAAAAATCTGCCTCTGCCTCCCAGCAATTTGCCTCCTTGCAGCAAACAGCAAACATCCTGGTTTAGTTTCGTTTTCAGCACAGCCTGATTAGCACAAGAAAAAAAATCTGCCTCTGCCTCCCAGCAATTTGCCTCCTTGCAGCAAACAGCAAACAGCCTGCTTTAGTTTCATTTTCATCTTCAGCTCAGCCTGATTAGCACAAGGAAAAAAATCTGCCTCCCAACAATTTGCCTCCTTACAGCAAACAGCGGAGGCCCGTGCGGCAATAGGCAATGGCAATCCCTGCAGCCTGAAACAGCTAAGGATCGGGAAGCCGATCCAACTGACCATCAACTGCTTGTGCTAATCAGGCTGTGCTGAAGCTGAAACAGGCTGTTTGCTGTTTGCTGCAAGGAGGCAAATTGCTGGGAGGCAGAGGCCGGCGGGTGGGTGGGGCTACATTCGGTGTATAAGACACACCCAAATTTTCACCCTCTTTTAAGGGGGAGGGAAGTGTGTCTTATACCATAAAATATGGTATGTTTTCTTTGATCTAATGAAGCTAGCTAATTTCTTCACCTCTCTGCGGTCTGGCATCTCTTCCTGCCAACATTTTACATTTTCCTAGATCTACCTTAAGGATATGGCTTATCTGAACCAATTTGCTGAATAGCTAACAGAGGCTGTAGGTCCCAGCTGATCGGGAGGAAATAGGGATTTTGCAGTATCCTTCCCCCAGGAATGGAGAGGGAATGGGGATTTTACAGTATCCTTCCCTTGCTATGCCCACCAAGCCACGCCCACTAAGGCATGCCACGCCCATCAAGCCACGCCCACAGAACCAGTAGTAACATATTTTGAAACCCACACTGGTATCAGCCTAGTGTTTCTCTCTCCATCCTCCTTGTAGGCCAAAAGGCCATAAAAGTTGCCATCTACCACATATCAGAAAAAAGGAATATCAACAGCTCTCCGCTAGGCTAGCTAATAAAGCTTTCCTATCAATAGGCGGTACAGGTAGTCCTCATCTTACAACGGTTCATTTAGTGACCGTTCAAAGTTACAACGGCACCGGAAATGTGACTTATGACCGTTTTTCACAGTTACGACCTTAGCAGCATCCCCGTGATCCTGTTGCCAAGCATCAAAATTCAGATGCTTGGCAATTGGTTCATATTTATATTTATCATATAGGAAAGGGGATCGCATGATCCCAAGACACGGTCCCGTTTTGTGATCTTCTGACAAGCAAAGTCAATGGGGAAGCCAGATTCACTTAACAACCTGGTTACTAATTTATCCACTGCATTGATTCACTTAACAAGTGTGGCAAGAAAGGTCATAAAATGGGGCGAAACTCACTTAACAAACGTCTCACTTAAAGACGGAAAAGTTGGGCTCCATTATGGTCGCAAGTCGAGGACTACCTGTATGTATGAACACTGGTTCTTGGTGCATCAATACCAAAGGTGAGGGGATTATTCTTATGTATTGATGGTGGGTTCTCTTGAACCGATCTAGAAGATCTTGTGTGGTGGTGTCGGCTAGAGAAGAATAAAACATTACAGTCAAATCAGTTCCTTGTTCCACCACTGCTCTGAATCGAAGGTACATTAAATTGTCATCGAAAAATTGTCAGAGTATGAATATTCATGGACTAGAATAGGTCAACCAATGGAGACTGAATGGAGACATGGTAACAAGGTCAACTAAAGAATAGGCATAGCAACTAAACCAGCCAGTTGGGAGCTGAGACAGATTGGAGCCAGTGTGTGTCTTAGTCTGCAGCTTCTGAGTCTGTGCAGAGAATTGAAACTGAAACCAGAGTGTGAACTTGTCTGCTGGTCTGCTTTGCTGGAATGAAACTAACTGCTCTCTCCTGCCTTGTGTTGTAACTGCTACTACGTTGAAGAAGAATCTATGTTGGTATTGTATATATATTCCTGTATATAAATATGTTTCTTATTTAATGAATCCTGCTTGAATCAGTTATCTCTGTGTGCTCCTGGATTTGATTTTTGCAAGAAACTCTGACAAAAATGGAGCTACGGTGAGGCACTTGGGGACTTCATTGTTTATTCACCAAACATGAAACTCTTTACTTTCCCAAACAGCTATGGCATTTGCCTTCCATTATCTTCACGCAGTTAATTTGGAAGCACTGAAGCCCAGCTGCAAAATGAATTAGGAAAGAGAAGTATGGATGAATTTTACCCTTCCTCTGATGGGTATTTTGTCACAGATTATGGCAATACGACTCTGGATTTATTGAACTGGCCTTTCAAGGATCCTACAGGGAGAGATCTTTGATCGATGAGTATGCTGTTCATCTCCCAGTCCTATCTCTCCCAATTGTCATTGAAATACCCTGTTCCCCTGAAAATAAGACATCCCCTGATAATAAGCCCAATCGTGCTTTTGAGTGTATGTGTTAAAATATGCCGCCCCCTGAAAATAAGCCCTCCCTGAAAATATTTAAACACATGCGCAGCCAGTCCCTGCCGTTTCCTCTGGTTAGGGTTCGGGAGACAGAGTTGGAAATCAGATAAGATGGCAAGAGGAGCCCTGTCTTCTTCCGTGCGCCCCAAAATAATAAGACCTCCCCGAAAATAAGGCCAAGAGCTTATTTCGGGGTTCAAAAAAATATAAGACAGGGTCTTATTTTCGGGGAACCATGGTAATTACAGAATAACAGAATTGGAAGGGACCCTTGAGGTCTTTTAGTCCAACTCCCTCCTCAAGCAAGAAATCCGAAAGTACCAAACTATTTTTAGATGGGGTTGATGCACGCAGGTGAAAGTAGGAGTTGCAACGCTTACAATGTTGTTCTTCTCCTGGCCTGCCAATCATGGAGGGACAGCCATGTTCATGTGGTGTAAGAATACCTGGAAAGGGATGCTTTGGTTGTCTTTCCTTCCGCGTCCTCTCCCATCTCCGCTCGGGCCACTGGGGGGCGTGGCTTGGCGCAGCAAGCGAAGGTGGCGAGAAAACCCAGGCGGAAACGCTTATTCATGAAGCAATAGACGATCGGATTCACGCAGGCGGAGATGTAGGAGAGCAAATGGATGAACGAGATGGGAGCTCCCGAGAGGAGAAGGTGAGCAGAAGCGGAGTCAAAGGCCCTCCAGGTGTTGACGCTGAAAATGGGCGTCCAACAGATGAAGAATAAAATCACGATCACAATCAGCATTCGGATGACTAGCTTCTTGGCCATCAGGTTGGCTGAGGAAGAGCTGCTCCTTGGACGCTCAATCTTCTGGTTGCTGTTGCAGGAGCTGATGGACGAAACTTGACATAGGGGGACCTTCTGCTGCTGCTGCTGCTGCTTCTTGTTCTTCTTCAAGTAGCAACCATCCCCATCGTCATACCTGCCTCTGCTGCTCTCACTAGCTTTCCTTTCTGCAGGTGGAAAGTGGGATCGATGAGATCAACCCTTGTTAAGCATTTAAAACAATTTGGCCTCTTAGCTTCCAACCCTAATCCTTCCCACGGCATCTCCCCTCTCCCCTTCACAATTGGGAGTTTTCCTAAAATGTCATTCTCTTGGGGTAAACTTAAAACTTTGTTTTATTTTGACTTATTTGCATCCCACCTTCATTACTTTTTACAAATCGCTCAAGGTGGCGAAGGTACACAATACTCCTTCCTCCTCCTATTTTCTCCCAGGACAACAATCCTGTGGGGTGAGTTGGGCTGAGAGAGAGTTACTGGCCCACAGTCATCCACCTGGCTTTCATGGCTAAGGCTGGACTAGAACTCCCAGTCTCCTGGTGATTGGCCCAAACTCATCCACCTGGCTTTCATGGCTAACGCTGGACTAGAACTCCCAGTCTCCTGGTGATTGACCCAAAGTCACCCACCTGGCTTTCATGGCTAAGGCTGGACTAGAACTCCCAGTCTCCTGGTGATTGGCCAAAGTCATCCACCTGGCTTTCATGGCTAAGGCTGGACTAGAACTCCCAGTCTCCTGGTGATTGGCCAAAGTCATCCACTTGCTTTTCATGGCTAAGGCTGGACTAGAACTCCCAGTCTCCTGGTGATTGGCCAAAGTCATATTCACCTGACTTTCATGGCTAACGCTGGACTAGAACTCCCAGTCTCCTGGTGATTGGCCAAAGTCATCCACTTGCCTTTCATGGCTAAGGCTGGACTAGAACTCCCAGTCTCCTGGTGATTGGCCAAAGTCATCCACCTGGCTTTCATGGCTAAGGCTGGACTAGAAATCCCAGTCTCCTGGTGATTGGCCCAAACTCATCCACCTGGCTTTCATGGCTAACACTGGACTAGAACTCCCAGTCTCCTGGTGATTGGCCCAAACTCATCCACCTGGCTTTCATGGCTAACGCTGGACTAGAACTCCCAGTCTCCTGGTGATTGGCCAAAGTCATCCACTTGCCTTTCATGGCTAAGGCTGGACTAGAACTCCCAGTCTCCTGGTGATTGGCCCAAAGTCACCCAGCTGGCTTTCATGGCTAAGGCTGGACTAGAACTCCCAGTCTCCTGGTGATTGGCCTAAAGTCACCCAGCTGGCTTTCATGGCTAAGGCTGGACTAGAACTCCCAGTCTCCTGGTGATTGGCCAACGTCATCCACCTGGCTTTCATGGCTAAGGCTGGACTAGAACTCCCAGTCTCCTGGTGATTGGCCCAAAGTCACAGAGAGAGAGAGAGAGAGAGAGAGAGAGAGAGAGCTGATAGATAGATAGCAGATAGATCGATCGATCGATAGATAGCAGATAGAGATAGAAAATAGATAGATAGATATAGATAATAGATAGATAGCAGATAGATACTGTAGACAGACAGACAGACAGACAGATAGATAGATATTTAGTGTATGGCTGGTCACACACAAGAGAGAGAGAGAGAGAGAGAGAGAGAGAGAGAGAGAGAGAGAGAGAGAGAGAGAGAGACATCCATAGACATAGACATATCACTGTTTGTGCTTGAACATGACAAGCTATTAAGACAGAAAGCAAATGGACCAGTTCAGTCGTCAGGATTACCTCGAGAAGGTTTTCTGTTGCTCGCATCAAATTTTATCCCTCTATAGAGCTCCAGGGAGATTAATCCATACGCTATCGTCATTATGATCCCCGGGATAAGGAAAAGGATGAGGAGTTGGAAAACATACCTGGGAAAGCCACAAGCAAGATTTAGGTCACCAGGAGGTGGGGGGAAATCACATTTTCCTACCCGCCTCTCAGCAAACCCAATTCCCAGCATGCCTCTACCACCACTAGACTGTGGTTTTCTTTTTAAAAAAGTAGCAATTGTAGGTGCGGATATTTCTCTCTGAGATGGGACTTCATTTTAGGGATAAATAAATCAGAATACAGTCAAAAGAATGCTAGAACACATGTGATTTTTTAAAAATTATTATAAACTAATGATGCTAAATACATGATTTTTTCTTTCTTTTTTGGTTCGAAAGGTTTTTTGCTGCTTATCCAAGTAGCTTCTTCGGTCTTAGCCAGTTGACTAGAGGTTCCCCAGATACGTCCACCGCCACTGAGGGAAGGCTTTACTATCTTAAATGGATTCCTTCACTCCTCTCTCAGGCCATCTATCTACTCCAAGGGTGTCAAACTCAAGGCCCGCGGGCCAGGGGTGGATTCTACTTACCTTTACTACCGGTTCACAACGGCATGTGCCGATTGTCGATAATGACATCCGGGGCGGTGGGCGGGGCCTCCTGCTGGTTTTACTATTGGTTCTTGCGAACTGGTCCGAACCTGAGGCAACCTGCCACTGCCTCAGGCCAGATCAAGGCCACGGGGTCCTTAGAACTGGCCTGCGCCGTCGTTCAGGAAACAGCAAAAGACGGGCACACGGTGCCTCTGCCAGTGAAAACAGAGCTCAGGAGGCTACCACGGTCTCCTGCAACCCTCTGCCAACAAAAATGGAGCTCGGGAGGGCCGTGTGATGGCCTCCTGCAACCCCCTGACACTGCGTGCGGCCTTCCTGAGCCTCGTTTTCACTGGCAGTGGGTGCAGAAGGCCATCACGTTTCCCCTCCTGAGCTCCGTTTTTGGTAGCAGAGCTCTCAGGCTGCCACAGGCACCCCCAACACAAGCGACGTCCATCTTGCCATGCCCACACTGCCCACCCGGCCACCAAGGTTAAGCACACCTTGCAGCTGATGCAGGAGGGGTGTTATATGGGAGTAACGAGGGGCTCCCGTAACAACCCGTGCGGCTGCATTCTGGATCAGCTGGAGTCTCCGGTGCATCTCAGGGGCAGGCCCATGTAGAGGGAATTGCAGTAATCCAAGCGGGAAGTAACCAGGGCATGAGTGACTGTGCGAAGGTCATCTCGGTCCAGGAAAGGGTGCAACTGGCGCACCAGGCGAACCTGTGCAAAGGCCCCCCTGGTCACAGCCGTTAGATGGACTTCTAGGGACAGCCGAGGATCCAGGAGCATCCAGGAGGACACCCAAGTTGCGAGCCCTATCAACAGGGGCAAGTTTTTCTCCATCCATCAAAAGTGACGGGGCTTCTGAAATCCGAGATGCCGGCATCGACAGCCACTCAGTCTTGGAGGGATTGAGTTTGAGTCTGCTTCTACCCATCCAGGCCCGTACCGCCTCCAGGCAACAGGACATCACGGAAAGGGCATATCTGGGGTGGTCTGGGATGGCGATGTATAATTGGGTATCATCAGCATATTGATGATATCTCACCGCAAAGCCACGAATGATCTCACTCAGTGGCTTCATATAGATGTTAAAAAGTAGGGGGGAGAGAACCGACCCTTGAGGCACCCCACAATTTAGGGGCCTCGGGGTGGATCTCTGCCCTCCCGCCCATACAAACTGTAAGCGACCCGAGAGGTAGGAGGAGAACCATTGTAAGACAGTGCCTCCCACCCCCAACCCCTCAACTCGCTGCAGTAGGATACCATGGTCGATGGTATCAAAAGCCGCTGAGAGGTCAAGTAGGACCAGGATGGAGGAACAACCACCATCCCGAGCCCACCAAAGATCATTCACCAGAGTGACCAATGCCGTTTCCATGCTGTGTGCGCGTCGGAAGCCCGATTGGTACGGGTCAAGGTATTCCGTTTCCTCCAGAAACTGTGGGAGCTGTTGCACCACTACAGTCTCAACAACCTTCGCGATGAAGCGAAGATTGGAGACAGTGTTAGGTTCAGCCTGTAGCTTACTCCTCACTTGTTGGTCAGGCAATATATCTGTTTCTTTAAGAAACAACTGAGCCACGTAATCAGGGTTTGCTGAACCCTGTAATTAGACTACAGTGCATAAATAAGCAGCGCAGAGAAGCGTTCTTTCTTCTTGTTCTTGTTCCTGATTGTTCCTGTTGCTTCCTGCGTCTTCCTGCTGATTGGTGTTTGACTGGATCGTTATATGGTACTATATACCAAGAGTTGCTAAAGTCTGTTTGCTTTGGTAAGGGAAGATACCTACTGGACTGATATTACTGTTTATGACCTTGGACTGTTTTACCTACACCGAGACTGCTTATTATCTTGTATATAAAGTATTTTTCCTCACACGAGCTGTACGTTTATCTTCTTCCCTGTGTGTTTCTGCTCTGCTCGTTGCACAAGCAACAAATACTTTTTACACACACCCTAACAGACAGGATGATAGTTATTAAGTGAGTCTGGATCCAGGGAAGGCTTCTTGAGGAGAGGTCGAACCACCGCCTCCTTAAGAGAGGAGGGGAAGTTCCCCTCTCTCAACGAAACGTTGACAATTGCCTGGATCCAGTCTCTAGTCACCTCCCTGGCAGCCGAAACCAACCAGGAGGGACAAGGGTCCAGTAAGCAAGTGGAGGAACTAAGTTTGCTCATAATCCTGTCCACTTCCTTGACAGAAACAGGGTCAAACTCAATCCAGATATTATTCTCAAGACCCACCCTAGTCTCCTGATTGGATTCTGTCCAGTCAGAGTCCAAACCGATCCAGATCTGAGCGATTTTATCATGCAGAAACTACAAAATCCTCAGCTCTGCCCTGTAAAGGGTCTTCCCTCGCTCCCTGATTGAGGAGGGAGTGGGTCACACGAAACAGAGCCGCTGGGCGGTTTTCTGCAGATGCAATGAGGGCAGCGAAGTAATCTCGTTTCGTCGCTTCCATTGCCACTAGATAAGACCTAATATGGGTTCTTAGCTGTGTTCCGTCAGATTCAGATCGGGAGGACCTCCAATGTTCCTCTAGGCATCTTTTCCGATGTTTCATTTCCCGGAGCTTTGACTGGATCGTTATATGGTACTATATACCAAGAGTTGCTAAAGTCTGTTTGCTTTGGTAAGGGAAGATACCTACTGGACTGATATTACTGTTTATGACCTTGGACTGTTTTACCTACACCGAGACTGCTTATTATCTTGTATATAAAGTATTTTTCCTCACACGAGCTGTACGTTTATCTTCTTCCCTGTGTGTTTCTGCTCTGCTCGTTGCACAAGCAACAAATACTTTTTACACACACCCTAACAGACAGGATGATAGTTATTAAGTGAGTCTGGATCCAGGGAAGGCTTCTTGAGGAGAGGTCGAACCACCGCCTCCTTAAGAGAGGAGGGGAAGTTCTCCTCTCTCAACGAAACGTTGACAATTGCCTGGATCCAGTCTCTAGTCACCTCCCTGGCAGCCGAAACCAACCAGGAGGGACAAGGGTCCAGTAAGCAAGTGGAGGAACTAAGTTTGCTCATAATCCTGTCCACTTCCTTGACAGAAACAGGGTCAAACTCAATCCAGATATTATTCTCAAGACCCACCCTAGTCTCCTGATTGGATTCTGTCCAGTCAGAGTCCAAACCGATCCAGATCTGAGCGATTTTATCATGCAGAAACTACAAAATCCTCAGCTCTGCCCTGTAAAGGGTCTTCCCTCGCTCCCTGATTGAGGAGGGAGTGGGTCACACGAAACAGAGCCGCTGGGCGGTTTTCTGCAGATGCAATGAGGGCAGCGAAGTAATCTCGTTTCGTCGCTTCCATTGCCACTAGATAAGACCTAATATGGGTTCTTAGCTGTGTTCCGTCAGATTCAGATCGGGAGGACCTCCAATGTTCCTCTAGGCATCTTTTCCGATGTTTCATTTCCCGGAGCTCCATGGAAAACCAAGGAGAGACCCAGGATCTGCGGCGGGTTAGAGGCCGCAAAGGTGCAATTCTGTCTAAGGCGTCAGTAGCCGACCGTTCCCAGAATGCCACTAGAGCCTCAGCTGAATTGCAGGATTGAGAGGTGGGGAATGTCCCAAGCTCCTTTAAGAACCTTTCTGGGTCCATCAGGCGCCTGGGGCAGAACCATTTTATGGGTTCCATCTCCATGTGGCAAGGGCTGGCAGATTGAAAGTCCAGTCTAAGGAGGGAACGGTCAGTCCATGACAGGGGAGTGATGGAAAGTTCCCCCCTACCATGACCATTTATCCACTGCCCAGAGAGAAAAACCAGGTCGAGTGTGTGTCCTCCCCTATGAGTTGGGCCCTGAATAACCTGAGTCAGGTCCATGGCTGTCATAAATAAAATAAAATAAAATAAAATAAAATAATAAAATAAAATATAAAATAATAAAATGATAAAATAAAATGATAAAAATAAAATAAAATAAAATAAATAAAATAAAATAAAATAATAAAATAAAATATAAAATAATAAAATGATAAAATAAAATGATAAAAATAAAATAATAAAAAACAAAACAAAACAAAAAAATAAAATAATAAAATAAAATAAAATAAAATAAAATAAAATAAAATAATAAAATAAAATAAAATAAAATAAAATAAAATAATAAAATAAAATAAAATATAAAATAATAAATAAAATAATAAAATAAAATGATAAAAATAAAATAAAATAAAATAAATAAAATAAAATAAAATAATAAAATAAAATATAAAATAATAAAATGATAAAATAAAATGATAAAAATAAAATAATAAAAAACAAAACAAAACAAAAAAATAAAATAATAAAATAAAATAAAATAAAATAAAATAAAATAAAATAAAATAATAAAATAAAATAAAATAAAATAAAATAAAATAAAATAAAATAAAATAAAATAAAATAAAATAAAATAAAATAAAATAAAATAAAATAAAATAAAATAAAATAAAATAAAATAATAATAAAATAAAATAATAAAATAAAATAATAAAATAAAATAAAATAAAATAAAATAAAATAAAATCATAAAATCATAAAATCATAAAATAAAATCATAAATAAATAAATGTTTTGCTTTCCAGCAATGTCATGATTAACAATCAGGATATCATCTGAAGGAAGAAGGAATATTATAGAAAGCACCTCTCACTTGAGCTTCAGTTACAATTATAGTTCGTTAGTCGGGCATCTTTGGCCAGCTCACCAGTCCTAAACACTAAATAACATTGTCTCAAACAAATAAACATACTTTTGACTGTGCCAGTTTTAATTTAATATCACATAAAATCCAAAACAGGCTAGATGATAATTTGAGTTGTTATGATAGGAAACTGCTGAAGAAATATGGGTCTATTTTTTTAAAAAAAATATTTATTGTTGAAGATTTCAGTGAGTAGGCTTCTAAACTTTGCAGTAAATCTGGAAAGATACCGGTGACTTCAAAACACCTGCGTTATTTATTTATCTGAAAAGAAGGCTACGGCACCCAATCATTTGTCTAAGTGGCTGTCTAATTTGACAAGGAATATGGCAGTGATGGCGAATCTTTTTTGGCACCAAGTGCCCAAACTGGAATGTGTGCGCATGTGGGCATGGTGGAGCACCGAAATCCAAAGATCAGCTGGCCGGTGCATGCATGCCTGTTTTTGGCCCGGTTTTTTTAGACTGTTTTCAGGCCATTTTTCGAGCCGTTTTCAGGCTATTTTTCAGACCAGCATGGTTAATATAACCTATTAGGTTGTAAAAAAATGCTTTCAAAAGTAAAAAAAAAAGGCTCTGACGATCAGGCAGCTCAGCTTCTGATCGTCGGAGCCTTTTTTTTTAACCTTTTAAAAGCATTTTTAAAAAAGAAGCGGCAAGCGAGTGACCAGACGATTGAGGGGACATGACAAGAGCCTGAGTAGCGTAGTGGGGGTAATGCCTCCTACAAAGGCAGCATTTAAGAACCAGCTGCCTGCAATTACTGCGAGTTCAATCCTAGCCAGGCTCAAGGTCGACTCAGCCTTCCATCCTTTCTAAGGTGGGTAAATTGAGGACCCAGTTTGTTGAGGGCAATAATCTGACTTTGTATAAAATATACAAAAGTATGAAGGCTATTGCTTAACGCACTGTAAGCCACCTTGAGTTTCCGGAGAAGGGCGGCATATAAATCAAATTAAAAAAAAAAAAGTGGGTGGGGAGCAGGGATTTTTGCTACCAGTTCTCCGAACCACCTGCCGCAACGCTACCGGATCGGCCAATCTGGTCCAAACCAGGAGCATTTCATCCCTGGTGCGGAGGTGTGTGTGTGTGTGTGTGTGTGAGAGAGAGAGAGAGAGAATAATTGATTACTACTTATGTGCAACATTGTGCTATAATTATCCAGTTAACGTTGTAATCGAGACATCAACTGTTACTGCAATGGTATTACGCTTATTTTGGTTCCACCTAAATCACAAATCATTGCGCTTTCCATAATTGGATAGATTAAGACGAATGCCTTCAAAAAAAAAACCGAGGACCAATGTGGTCCACTCTTACCAGGACTGCTCGATGACTGTGCTTGGCCAATTAATACGACACTTGGATGTGGTGCTGTTAGGAAGCTCTGAGGGCACCAGGGCGCTGTTAATTGGGTATGGCGTCATGATGACAAAAGACAGGCCCCATGTGACCGCAATTACCTTCAGGGCGTGGGATTTAGTCTGCCAGACACGAGACTGTAGGGGTTTGCATATGGCACTGTACCTCTCAAGAGAGATGGCTACCAAGGTATAAGTTGACACGCTCACTGAGACACCTAGATGGGTAGAAAAGCAGAAATAGAAGAAGATGATTACTGGCCTCATTTTTTATAATCTTAAAACCAAGACAGATGAAGGCAATGAGGTAGCTGATGTGTCTTTTTGTTGTTGTTTGTTGCGAAGTCATGTCCAACCCATCGCGACCCTATGGACCACGTTCCTCCAGGCCTTCCTATCCTCTACCATCCTCTGGAGTCCATTTAAGTTCACGCCGACTGCTTCAGTGACTCCACCCAGCTGCCTCATTCTCTGCCATCCCCTTCTTCTTTTGCCCTCAATCTTTCCCAGCTCTTCTCCAGTGTGTCCTTCCTTCTCATTAGGTGGCCAGAGTATTTGAGTTTCCTCTTCAGGATCTGGCCTCCTAAAGAGCAGTCAGCGTTGATCTCCTCTAGGACTGACTGGTTGGACCGCCCCGCAGTCCAAGGGACATGCAGGAGTCTTGTGTGTCTAGTAACAGCCAATTTAAGTTCTTACTCTTAAATGGGAACCTGTGGTGGTGCTCCAGGTTTTGCTGCACTACAATTCTCAACATCTGTGGAGATTCTCAGTCATGATTGTGGTTGTTCCAAAGGTTCTTTTTCAAGAGGCAACTGGACTTCCTTTGTGTTTCTATGAAGACATATCACTTCTCATAGCCAGGGTAGGCATGGCCAACTCAACATCACTCGTGTTGGGGGCACCTGTGGTGGCCAAGTGCTAAGGCAGGACTTCCCTCAGACCCTCCCTCACTCTCATTATAATTTCCTTCCTTCCTTCCTTCCTTCCTTCCTCCCTCCCTCCCTCCCTCCCTCCCTCCCTCCTTCCCTTCCCTTCCCTTCCCTTCCCTTCCCTTCCTCTTCTTTTTCCTTCCCTTGTCCTTCCCCTCTTTCCTTATTTTTCCTTCCTTGCTCTCTGCCCATTGTTTTCTTTGTTTTCCCTCTTTCCCTTTCTCCTTTCCTGTCCTTCTTGCATGTTCAAATGCAAAAGGGGAAACATTTCTCCTTTTGTTTTATTTATTTATTTATTTATTTATTTATTTATTTATTTATTTATTTATTTATTTATTTATTTAGTTAGTTAGTTAGTTAGTTAGTTAGTTAGTTAGTTATTGCACTTTTATACCGCCCTTCTCCCGAAGGACTCATGGCAGTGTACAGCCCATAGCAAAAACAATAGGGACACAAAAGTTAAAAACAATTAAAACAAATTCAATAATTAGGCCATATTAATAAAACCCCAGAACTAAAATACCCATTAAAACTCATCCTTCCATCAGACCAGCTTGATGAAATAGTAGGTTCTTCAGAGCACAACGGAAGGCGCAGAGGTCGGGGATCCTTCGTATCTCCGGGGGCAGTTTGTTCCATAGGGCAGGGGCCCCCACAGAGAAGGCTCTCCCCCTGGGGGTCGCCAGTCGACATAATTTGACTGACGGCACCCTGAGGAGTCCCTCTCTGTGGGAGCGTACCGGCCGGTGGGAGGCAATCGGTGGCAGAAGGCAGTCTTGTAGATATCCAGGTCCTAAGCCATGGAGCGCTTTAAAGGTGGTGACCAACACCTTGAAACGCACCCAGAAGACCACTGGAAGTCAGTGCAACTCGCACAAGAGAGGTGTTACATGGGTGCGATGTGTCGTCCCCATAATCACCCGCGCAACCGCATTCTGGACCAGTTGGAGCCTCTGAGTGCTCTTCAAGGGGAGCCCCATATAGAGAGCATTACAGTAGTCCAGACGGGAAGTGATGAGGGTGTGAGTGACTGTGCGCAGGGCGTCCTGGTCCAGAAAGGGATGCAACTGGGAGATCAGGCGAACCTGATAGAAGGCCCCCCTGGCCACAGCTGTTTTTTAGTTTTTAGTTTGCTTCAATAGCCCTTTGCCAGCAAAAACCAACTCCGGGAAGGGGCTGCGTGGACCCCTCCCAAGCTCCGTTTTCATTGGCAGAGGCACAGTGGGCTGGTCCTTTGCTGTTTCCAGTGGGGGCCTGACAGGCTAGATCTAAGCACCCCATGGGCCAGATCTGGCCCCTGGGCCTTGAGTTTGACACTCCGCCATAAGCAATCCAGGTCTTGCCCCTTTTGAATTTCATTAACTCTTACCTAGCGCTAATTTTATGCTGACACATTAGTTGACTAGATTCTCATGTATAGCTTGAGCAATAAATCATCTTAACTGGAATTTAACATATGGTCCAGATTCTTCACACCTGACAAGAAAGGGCTTAGACAGAGATTGGAAACTTGGTGTTTTGGAGTATGTTGTGGCCTGTCAGCGGCCTGCGCAGCTGGCAGCTGATTTCGACAGCGAGTAGGCTGGTGTGGTGATTCGCCAGCAGCCTGTGCAGTTGGCACTCAAGTCAAACAATGAGGAGGCTGGAGAAGAAATGGTGCCAGAGGCGGGGATTCAGCCAGGGCCTTCAGAACCTCCAGAAGCTCCCATAAGTGAAGAGGAAGAAGAGGAGGAGCCCCTTCTCAATGAACGGGTGCGCAAAGCTGCCAAAAGGCAGGAGTGGCTCCTGAGGAGGAGGTCTCCTTGAGAGTAAGGCTTGGGGCTAATTGGCCATTCCCCTAGCCTATTTAAGGAATGACGACAACCGAGGCAATTTGCAGAAAACAACTTTGTTCATATTCCTTCGTGTCTTGATTCCAGAAACGTTTGATTTGGCTTTTGTTTCTGTCTTGTCAGTTTTCCTGCAAATTGCTTCTGGGCATTCTGCCAACCACAGTAAGATTACAGTTATCTGAAATACTGTGCTTCAGAACTGAGTTATTAGTCCTTGGACTTTTGTCGGCTGTTAATGAAGTTAAATTAATAGCCCTTGTTCAGAAAAGACTGATTTAAACTGTACTTGTGTTTGAACAACTACTAAGAAAGCTCATTAATAGTCCTTAATTAGGAAACTAAGGTTTGTACGGATTTTGTGTATATTGCGTTCTTTGTGGTCCATAGCTGGGGCAGAACAGTGTATAACTCCCATCAGTGTTTTAAAAATTGGCACTTCGTGGCACATAAAACCAGTGAAGTCTAGGTTGAATACAACCAGAGGAGGGTATCATATTATGTTACTACCAGTTTACCCCATGCGCACATGCACGCCCAGTTCTCATGTGCGCCTGCCTTCTGCACAAGACTTTGCTCGTGCGTGTGCCTTCCACACATGCATTTGGCCTGAAAAATGTACCTAAATAGGATAGCATAAAGCCGGAGCAGGTGGGTGGGCCCACCTGCAATTTCTGCTACCAGTTCATCCGAATCGGTCCGAACCAGCTGGATTCCACCTCTGAATACAACGTCCAATTTAAAACAGAATCCAATTTACCACAGAATGCAATTCCTTCCCCCCTCCTCCAATGAAGTAACATTTTTTAACCACTCGGTGAAAACGAGATTGAAACAAAATGGAGATTAGTGATTTCACTATGGCAATATAATTTCCTTAGGATCCCAGCTCTGTTTCGAAGCAATGCTTCTATGGAGAAGATTTTGGGCAAGCGGAGTATGAATTTTCACCAGGCCATTCACAGTAAGGCAGATCAGCTGTTTTGGCAGAGAATACCAAATGACATTTCCAGAATTTGTGGAAAGTAATTCAAAAGTCAAAGAAAGCAATGATGCCTTTTGAAAGTAAAAGGTTAATGCAAAGTCTATTCCAGCAAATCTCTTCCCTGAAACAAATAAGCAAGGGGAGGGGGAAACTACTTAATGAGATGATTGATATGCATTCTTAACATAATTACATTCTTACATTTTTACAATTCTTTTAATAATTACAATTCTTACATTCCCTGCGTAACAGGAAAGATTCTTACAGAAACGGAGGTTAAGAAAGAAGGCTCCAAGTTAAAACAAGAAACTAAGATTAAACTAAACTAAATCAGACTAAATCCAACTATGTATTTTACTATTGCCTCAATCAAATTGATGTATCACTTAGACCAGGGGTCGGCAATCTTAAACACTCAAAGAGCCACAACAGTCCTAACTGGAAGCCTCCCACTCAATTGTCGAGCTGACCGGAAGTCCGGTACCCTCACCATAGAGTCTCCCCCTAGCATGGCATCCTTTTTCTTCTGCTGACCAGAAGTCCGGTTCCCCCACCATAGAGTCTCTTCCTAGCGAGGTATCCTTTTTCCTCTACCAGTCCTAATCGAAAGCCCTATCAATTGTGGAGCCAACTAGTGACTGGGAGAGGGATGAAAGAGCCACATGCGGCTCCAGAGCTGTGGGTTGCTGACCCCTGACTTAGACGTTTTATCTTGTTTCTTATTTCATGATGACGAGGAATAATAATGATAATTTTTTCAAGTAGTATCAAAGGAGTAACAGAACAACGTACAGTTTTACAATCCCCAAATCAATCAGAAAGATGTCAATTGGATCATATCGACCGGATTAATTTTTGGCTGCAGTTATGGGTTGTAGACAACAATAGTTAACGTTTACCCTTGTTAAGATGTTCTATAGCCAGATGAAAAATGGGATGAAAAATGGAAGATTCAATTCAAGGTTTTGAATTCAGCTTCACCCTCCATTTTCCATGTGATGTTTTGGTCTAATACTTTGAATATATGATTATGGGAAGATAATGTGCTGTTAAGAACATTATGCCATTGCGAGATTATGACTGATTATGGGTCCCTCTGACTGATGGGTGAGACAGAGCGATGACTTCAAGCCTATTAAGACTCGTCTGTCTGTTTTCAGGAACTATCTATCATTTGATGAGTAGCTTATTGAACAAAGAAATCATTTCAGTTCCTTGAGATCTGTCAGGCACAAAAGATGAGGTCCACGTGTGAAGGTCCAACTAGAGCCTCAGATAGCTCAACAGGCTAGATAGCCTGTTATTAACATTCAGCTGTCTGCAATTATTGCAAGTTCGAGGCTCAAGGTTGACTCAGCCTTCCATCCTTTCTAAGGTAGGTAAATTGAGGACCCAGTTTGTGGGGGCAATAAGCTGACTTTGTATAAAAATATACAAAGGTATGAAGGCTATTGCTTAACGCATTGTAAGCCGCCCTGAGTCTCTGGAGAAGGGCGGCATATAAATCTAATTTTTTTTTAAAAAAAACTGATGTATTCTACTCATGCCTGTGCATAGGAATCTCCTCAACTAATGGCTGGCATTTGCTAGGGGTTAAGATAAGGCCCAGCAGCACTCACAGGGGTGGTGGTAGTAGTTGGACTTTGTTTGTTTGTCACTACGTAGGGATTCTAGTCTGATCCTTCTTTTCACTCTGCCCCCAGATTCTGACACTCCTTCTCCTACCATTTCAAAATAATGGACCTCTAAGCTGAATTTTTGGAATCTTTAAAGGTGTTTGTTTTGTCCCAAATGTTGAGGGTGCAAGTAAGAGTGAATCTTACATCAGCCTTCACTCATTGGGAGCGGTGTTGACAATGCAGGAAGGAGTGTGTCTTGCATCAGCCTTCACTCATTGGTTCATTTTCCCCGGCAGGAAAATGAACAAGCATCAGTGGCTGATGTCCACAGGATCTCCTGCCTGTGCCGAGGCTTGGACTAAGATAGAAGGATCTTCATGGTCTCTTCCAAATCTGTTATTCCATTATTCATCATGCAAATGACACAAATAGGGTGGTATTGACATGATGATAAGCGTAACATCACTTTCCCTGCCTGACGATGCCTGTAACTGGCGGACTAGTTGCCCACTGTCACTTTCTGATGCATTTTTGCAAAATTCTGTACCTAGAAGATCATTAGCGTGCCCTTTAAAAAAATGAATCTTGCAGAGAGACGTTAAGATTGTTCCAGGTTTATAACCGGCAATCGTCACTGAAATGACTGTGTGACAGACTGGTATCTTTTGGAACCTTTAAAAAAAAGACAAAAAAACTTCCTTCTCTTTGACGACCGAGACAACAACTCTGTATAACATCACAATTTTTGTCTATGTAGGAGTCTCCTAAAATGAGTTATCTCCCAAATAAATCAGCAGAAGGAGACTAATATTTATTCAGAGGCTTCGCAAAATCCGACGGCCATAATCAAATCAAATATTACACAATCCAGATGCCCAGGACCCAAATGAAAGGTGCCTGAAACATACTGACAGCCATTTTTCTTACACGCAAACGTGAGGGGGAAAAAAGTGGATAGAAACTCCCCCTAATTTATGCTTTGATTAACGAGAAAAATTTGGTTTATGATATTTACTGTCGTAAGAGATGCCGTTTTTCTTTTCAGTGCTATGAATGAAAGAAAACAAGTTTTGTTCAGCAAAAATAGATATATGAAAAAGTATAATTTTCCATAATGTTGACATGCCCGCAGTTTGAAGACATAAAATTTAAATGACAGTCGAAGTGTTGAGACAGTGAAGGAGACATTTGTGGCTATAACTCTTACAAATTGTGTCTTCTCCAATATCCGTGATGGCGAACTGATGGCACGTGTGCCACAGGTGGCGCTCAGAGCCATATCTGTGGGCACACAAGCGTTGTCCTAGCTCAATTCTAGCGCACATGCATGTGCCCGACAGCTGATTTTGGGGCCTTCCGGGCCCGCAGGAAGTTGGAAAATGAGCCATTTTCAGCCTTCGAAGGGCTGCCGGGGGATGAGGGGAAGGCCATTTTCGCCCTCCTGAGGCTCCTAATAAGCCTCTGGAGCCTGGGGAGGGTGAAAATAAGCCTACCTGGTCGACCATACCATCACGTACCAAAAGCAGGGGAGGGCGCGCACGCATTCGTGGGGGCCGGGGCACATAGAATTATGGATTCTATGTGTAACTCCCCCGCACTCTCCCTGCTTTTGGCACTCGATGGCAAAAAGTTTACCCATCACTGTCCTATATTATACATTCCAAAAGATGGACGTTGCTATAAATGTCATATTGATATATTTCCTCAAATTGCCTTTCTGATGGCAATCACCAAGGGGGTGGTGGGGGTGGGGAATCTTTGGTTCTTTTGAGGGCTTTAGATCTGCAATTACCTCTGAGTTGTTGACTCATCCTTTTGGACCCTACTGTCTTTATTTATTGTCTCATCAAAAGTGTTTCCCTTTTTCCTGAAAAAGGACTTTGCCTTTGGGTTTTTAATTACAGGTCTGTTTGTTTTTTCCAGGAAGACAGGATGATCCTCCTGTACAGTACATCTGTGACCAGAAAGCTCATAAATTGAGGCAAAAGTCAGTCAACAAATGTCTCACTTAACAACAGATATATTGGGGCTCGGTTGTTAAGTCAAGGGCTACCGTGTTTCCCTGAAAATAAGTCCATCTTATATTTTTTTGAACCCCGAAATAAGCCCTTGGCCTTATTTTCGGAGAGGTCTTATTATTTAGGGGTATGTGGAGCAAGACTATTTCCACCACATAGACTGATCCGTTGAGGGTTTGTACAATGTAATAATTTTAATTTGGTTTTAATGGGGCTTTTAATTTGTATTGTGATTTGATTTGTATTGTTGATTGTTGTTTTGTAAGCCGCCCTGAGTCCTTCAGGAGAATGGCGGCATTAAATCGCAATAATAAATAAATAGATAGATAGATAGATAGATAGATAGATAGATAGATAGATAGATAGATAAAAGATGGGGCTCCTCTTGCTGCCTTACCTGATTTTTAGCTCTGTCTCCCTAACCCTAACCAGAGAAAAAATTGGGACCAGCTGTGTTTGCATTTAAATATTTTTGGGGAGGACTTATTTTTGAGGGAGAAGTTATTTTAGTGCATGTGCTCAAAAGCCTGATTGGGCTTATTATCAGGGGATGTCTTATTTTCGGGGAAACAGGGTACCTGGACCTACAGAAGCCTTAAAACACACACACACATACACACACACAAAATCTGCTATTATTTATATTAACTCTGTTGTTCTTAATCTTATGTCCATGAAAGTAAACTATATGTAAGTCTATGATGATCCTTGCAATCCTATAAACATAAATCCAATAGGAAAAAAAGTGCAATTTAAATTGCGTAATTTTTGTTCATGGAAGAAATAAAATGATGTTCCGTTTGGGTAAGACCTCCCTGGCTTGAATAATAAAATAGAATAACAGAGTTGGAAGGGACCTTGGAGATCTTCTAGTCCAACCCCCTGCTTAGGGCAGGAAACCCTACACCACTTCAGACAAATGTTTATCCAACATCTTCTTAAAAATTTCCAGTGTTGGAGTATTTACAACTTCTGGAGGCAAGTTGTTCCATTGATTAATTGTAACTGTCAGGAAATTTCTCCTTAGTTCTAAGTTGCTTCTCTCCTTGATTAGTTTCCACCCATTGCTTCTTATTCTACCCTCAGGTGCTTTGGAGAATAGTTCGACTCCCTCTTTTTTGTGGCAGACCTTGAGATATTGGAAGACTGCTATCATGTCTCCTCTAGTCCTTCTTTTCATTAAACTAAACGTATCCAGTTCCTGCAACCGTTCTTCATATATTTTAGCCTCCAGTCCCCAATAATCTTCATTGCTTTTCTCTGCACTCTTTTTAGAATAAGACTTCTTCTTTATCATCATTCAAACTTCCATCAACAATCCCTGGAGTTGACTTGGAAGGTCGTATTTCCAACCATTGACCATTGGGAAAATACGGATCTCCATATTTTCCAGCTAATGATCTAATTTTCCACTCATATTCCAGGGAAGCACGGAGCCCAGCACTGAAAATATGAGCCTTCTGTACATGCGCACAGCGATATAGGACAGAATAGTGCCAGTTCTTCTGAACGGGCCTGAACCAGCACAGCCCACCTCTGCTTCTCAGCCATTGATAGTTATATGAATATATAGGAAGCATAGAAAGCGGTTGGAGAAGGCTATGAGATTTCCTACCTCGAAATTCCACATCAACCACAAATTTCTCTTTTGAGTAGCTGTTTCTCCTACTCGTTCTGGAGGCAAGTCAGAAGCAGCTGTGCATTTTGGATTTGCGAGAAGAGCCCAACGGAGTTATACAAAGAACTTACAGGACCGCCTTCTGCCACCAATTGCCTCCCACCGGCCGGTTCGCTCCCACAGAGAGGGCCTCCTCAGGGTGCCATCAGCCAGACAATGCCGGCTGGCGACCCCCAGGGGGAGAGCCTTCTCTGTGGCAGCTCCCACCCTCTGGAACGATCTTCCTCCAGAGTTGAGAACGATCTCCGACCGGCGGACTTTTCGTCGGGCCTTAAAAACATATTTTTTTCAGCTCGCTGGCTTGGCCTGAACCCTGCTAAATTTTTTAGAGTTTTTAGAGTTTGATATCTATTTTAAATTAATTTTGTTTTAATCATCAGCTAAATTTATATTTGCTCTTTTTATAATATTTTAACTTTTGTGTACTTTGTTTTTATTCGGCTGTTCACCGCCCTGAGTCCGCAAGGAGAAGGGCGGTATATAAGTCTAAATAATAAATAAATAAATAAATAAACTGATAAGTCCTTCTTGGGCATGTGAGTACAGCTACTCCTTGACTTACAACCATTTGTTTAATGACTGAAGTTAGGACAGCGTGGGAAAAATGATTTATGACCGTTTTTCACAGTTATGACCACTGCGGCCTCCCCAAAGTCACGTGATCAAAATTTGGATGCTTGCAATTGGCCTATATTTATTATATTTGCAATGTTCGGGGTTCATGTGATCACTTTCGGCAACCAATTGACAAGCGAAGTCAATGGGGAAGCCAAAGTGACTTAACCATCGTGTCGCTAACTTAATAACTGCAGTGAATCACTTAACAGCTCTGACAAAAAAAGGCCGTAAAATGGGGCAATGCTCCCCGAATGACTGTCTTGCTTAGCAGTGGAAAATTTGGGGTCAGTTGTGGCCGTAAGCGGAGGACCACCTGTAATCTGTTAGAAGATGCCATGTTTATTTAGTCAACAATTCAAGATGGATAACTGCGGAGCTGATAATAACTCCCTAACGCAGGGAGTTATTATCAATGAAACTTGATTTCATTGAGGGCCGCATCAGGGTTGTGTTTGACCTTGGGGTGGCCAGGGCAGGCATGGCCAGCTTGACTTCACTCATGTCGGGGGCGGTTGTGGTGGCCCCAGCGCTCTGCCAGCGAAAACAGGCTCCATTTCTGCTGCGATGGCCTCCTGCAATCTTCTGCCAGTGAAAATGGAGCTTGGGACAGAGGTGAAATGCTACTGGTTCAGACCGGTTCGACCAAACTGTTAGTGATGGCGGCGGGTGGTTCGGAGAACCGGTAGCGACAGCAGCACGAGGTTCCACCCACCCACCCAGTTGTTGTTATTTCCTGGTTTTAAGCAGGAAGTAACCTGTTTTTTACCATCTTCGCATGTGCAGAGGGGTTTGCGCATGAGCAGAGAGTCCACATACACACACATGATGCATGGCATGAGGCCACAGATGGCCAGCAATAGCAGGAATAAGTTGTTGACTGTCCTTATCCTTTTGTTTCTGATCAATACTGTGATCACCAGAGTATTCCCCAGGACGCTGAGTAAAAAAATCAAGGAATAGGGGAAGATCCAAACCAGTAGGGAAGGTAAGTAGATTTCACCCCTGGCTTGGGAGTGCCGTGAGCTCTGTTTTAAACTGCGATGGCCTCCTGCAACCTCTGCCAGCAAAAATGGAGCTCAAGAGCACCACACAAAGCCACCCCTGGCAGAGGCACCGGGGGCCGATCCTTCACTGTTTCCAGGTTGGTCCTGCAGGCCAGATCTAAGCTGGATCCAGGCCCCTGGGCCTTGAGTTTGACACCCCTGCCCTAGCAAAACAAGGACAATTCTGCAGACTCACCCATGAAATAGCTGGCAATTTTGCAGACGGAGCTCCCAAAAATGAAATCCTGTAGGAGGTTGGGGATCAGGGTGAAAGGCATGCAGAAGAAGCACAGCATGAGGTCGCTGATGGCCAGGGACAGCAGGAATAAGTTGGTGACCGTCCTTATCCTTTTGTTTCTGATCAGCACCGTGATCACCAGGGTATTCCCCAGGATGCTGAGTAAAAAAATCAAGGAATAGAGGAAGATCCGAACTGTCCGGTCCAATTCTGCAAGGTAAAGTGAACAATCATCAGAATCGAAAGAAGCATCGTGTGGAAAATCACATGCTAACGTCATGCTAAGGGGTAGAAGCTCTTTCTTTCTACACCAGAGGTGTCAAACTGGATTTCTTCAAGGGCCGGATCAGCATTGTACTTCTCCTTCGCAGGTCAGCTAAAGGGGGAGGGGGGTGAAACACCTCCGCACTCCATTTTGGCCAGCAGGGTGCTGCAGGAGGCCCTCCAGGCTGAAAACGAGATGCGAAGAAGTCCCACGCACCATTTCTGCTAGCAGAGGCACATGGGGCTGGTCCTTTCCAAGCCGGCCCGTCTGGCCAGATTTAACTACCATGGGGGCTGCATCCGGCCTGCGGGCCTTGAGTTTGACATTCCTGTTCTACATGGGAGATGATATGTGTGGAGAATAAAGACCCAACATTTCTAGGTTTTATCTTTAAAAAAGGTATGGCTTTTCTCACTGAGACTTGAAAGCTACAGTTGTGGCCAAAATTGTGGAAACATTTTGGAACAGTGTATTTTTGGAATAGTGTATTTTCTAAAACTATCTAATAACACCACTTTTTGGGGGTAGTAGTGCCGTAAAATTATATATCAATGGAAAGATCATTTAATCAAGAATGTAACGCAATAACTTTTATGAAGGATTTGCTTTTAGAATAGCAGTTACAGTATCAAGAAGAAAAGTGAAACACGCAGAAAAAAACGAGATATACAAAAATGATCACCACAGAAAAAATGAGATATACAAAAATGATCCCCATGTCAGTTAATCCTTAGTTGGGTAACCTTCAGCATGAATGACGGCCTTACAACGTCTTCCCATGGAGCGAACCAAGTCTTTTAGTTCTGCAGCTGTTATAATATGAAACCAAGATTGAAGGATTGTTTCTATTAACTGGGTTTTATTTTTGGGTCACTTCTGACTAACAAGTTTAGTCGGCTTTGTAGATTTTCAATTGAGTTAAGGTCTGGGCTATTCCCAGGCCATTCCAGCAGTGGAATACGATTATCTGGAAACTCCAAAAAAAAAAGTGGTGTTAATAGCCATCAAACCTCAAAAATACACTTTTCCCAAAAAGATTTCCACAATTTTGGCCACTACTGTAGAAAGGTAGTAGTGAGGCAAGCAATGCCTCCACCACGAGTAGCTTGCTCTGAGTCCTCCTTAAGAGTGGGCCTCCTACAATTACTTGGAGGAAAGGGCCTTTTCACATCGTTGCTCCTACCCATCGTTGCAGAATGCGGCGATTATGGGTGCGACTCGACGCACCCATGTGATACCTCTCCTGCGTGAGCTGCACTGGCTCCCAGTGGTCTTCCGGGTGCAGTTCAAGATGTTGGTCACCACCTTTAAAGCGTTCCATGGCTTAGGGCCCAGATACTTACGGGATTGCCTTCTGCCACCAATAGCCTCCCACTGACCAACGCGCTCCCACAGAGAGGGGCTCCTCAGGGTACCGTCAGCTAAACAATGTAGGCTGGCAGTAGAAGGGGAGAGCCTTCTCTGTGGGGGCACCCGCCCTCTGGAATGAACTACTCCCTGGGATACGTATGAGTCCTAACCTCCATACCTTTCGCCGGGCTTTAAAGACCCTGCTATTTCAACAGGCTGGCCTGGCTGAATAAAATCTGGGTATTTTTAAATTATGGGCTTTTAATTGACAGGGCCAAATTTATTTAATTCTGTTTTTAATTGGTTTTTTAAATTTTATATGGTTCATTGTTTTACCTTGGCTGTGCACCGTCCTGAGTCCTTCGGGAGAAGGGCGGTTTAAAAATCTAATAAAACCAAATCAAAAAAATCTAATCTTTCTATTTGCCAGCACAGTGCATCTGCCAGAGGTCTTCTCTTCTCCAAAACCCACGAGCAATGTCCCTCTTCACTACAATCTGTCTCATTTGGCCAATGAAAAACTCTACATGGATTGATACAGATCGACTTCGACTGTAACTGAGTCCCAAGTTTATGTTACTAAGCGAGACACGTTAATCCCCCCCCCTGTTTTATGACCTTTCCTGCCATATTTGTTAAGTGAATCACTGCAGTTGTTAAATTCGTAACATGGTTGTGAAGTGAATCGGACTTCCTCGTTGACATTGTTTGCCACAAGGTCACAAAAGGAGATCACATGATCCTAGGTCATAAATATGAGTCAGTTGCCAAGCGGCTGAATTCTGATCATGTGACCATGGGGACGCGGCAACAGTCGTAAGTGTGAAAACAGTCACAAGTCACTTTTTCAGTGCCGTTGTAACATCAAACGGTCACTAAACAAACGATGTTATACTTCATAACCTGTACATATATTGAGATATATTGAGGACTACTTGTATAACTTTTCTGGATTATTTGGTAACATGAAACCCTATGAAGACAACCAATAATTTTAATCTGATATATGAATGGTTGCTACTTTTAATAACAGTAGACCTTGTGAGGGGTTAAAAAACATAAAAAGAAGGCAGAAAATTCAGGCTCAAAATAAATGTTAAAGACTGATAAGGACTATGTGGTTGTAGAGATATTTTCATCACTCAGCCTGTTTTCTTTTCGCTTCTAAAATGGAATCATTAGCAGTTATGGAGTACCAAGCGTGAGGCTTGCCAGTGGTTCAAAATAGGATGATGTGAAGGGGGACAGGTGACATTTGAAGAGAAGAAGAAGTCATAAGCAGGGGGAAAGATGAAGTCGACGTGCTCCAACTGATTTCTCTCCAGTTAGATCCTGAGAAACGCCAGCTAGCTCAAAACAGGGAAGCATGATAAATAGAAGAAAGAGCTAATCACGTTTCTCACTTGATGCTGCTCTCCTACAACTGTTCTCTAGGTCCGTCCTTCCTTCCTTCCTTCCTTCCTTCCTTCCTTCCTTCCTTCCTTCCTTCCTTCCTTCCTTCCTTCCTTCCTCTCTCCCTCCCTCTTATCTCTCCTTCCTTCCCCTCTCCCTCCCTCTCCCTCTCCCTCTTATCTTTCCTTCCTTCCTTCTTTCCTTCCTTCCTTCCCCTCTCCCTCCCTCTCTCCCTCTTATTTTTCCTTCCTTCCTTCCTTCTTTCCTTTCTTCCTTCCCCTCTCCTTCCCTCTTATCTCTCCTTCCTTCCTTCCCCTCTCCCTCTCTCTCTTATCTTTCCTTCCTTCTTTCCTTCTTTCCTTCCTTCCCCTCCCTCTCCCTCTTATCTTTCCTTCTTTCCTTCCTTCCTTCTTCCTTCCTTCCCCTCTCCCTCCCTCTCTCCCTCTTATCTTTCCTTCCTTCCTTCGTCTTTCCCTCCCTCTTATCTCCTTCCTTCCTTCCTTCCTTCCTTCCTTCCCCTCTCCTTCCCTCTGATCTCTCCTTCCTTCCCCTCTCCCTCCCTCTCTCCCTCTTATCTTTCCTTCCTTCTTTCCTTCCTTCCTTCCCCGCCCTCTCCCTCTTATCTTTCCTTCCTTTCTTGCTTACTTCCTTCCTTCTTCCTTCTTTCCCCCCTCCCTCTCTCTCTTTTATCTTTCCTTCCTTCCTCTCTCCCTCCCTCTTATCTCTCCTTCCTTCCTTCCTTCCTTCCTTCCTTCCTTCCTTCCTTCCTTCCTTCCTTCTTTCCTTCCTTCTTCCTTCCTTCCCCTCTCCCTCCCTCTCTCCCTTTTATCTTTCCTTCCTTCCTTCCTTCCTTCCTTCCTTCCTTCCTTCCTTCCTTCCTTCCTTCCTTCCTTCCTTCCTTCCTTCCTTCCTTCCTTCCTCTCTCCCTCCCTCTTATCTCTCCTTCCTTCTTCTCTCCCTCCCTCCCTCTCCCTCCTTTCCTTCCTTCCTTCCTTCCTTCCTTCCTTCCTTCCTTCCTTCCTTCCTTCCTTCCTTCCTTCCTTCCTTCCTTCCTTCCTTCCTTCCTTCTTGCCTGCCTGCCTGCCTGCCTGCCTGCCTGCTTGACTGTCTGACTGATTGACTGACTGACTGACTGACTGGAAATTTTATATTTGCTTTCAGTTTTCTGTCTCTGCCCCAAAGAATTGAGAACCTATAACGTTCCAAGTTAACTGGAGGGAACTGGAGGGTACGCTGGTAAAGTTAACAAAAGGAGGGGCAGTAATCTTATACAGGGGCCGCCACAAAGAAGAGGGAGTCAAGCTATTCTCCAAAGCACCTGAGGGCAGGACGAGAAGCAACGGGTGGAAACTCATCAAGGAGAGAAGCAACCGAGAACTAAGGAGGAATTTCCTGACAGTGAGAACAATTAATCAGTGGAACAACTTGCCTCCAGAAGTTGTGAATGCCCCAACACTGGAAGTTTTATAAGAAGATGTTGGATAACCATTTGTCTGAAGTGGTGCAGGGTTTCCTGCCTAAGCAGGGGGCTGGACTAGAAGACCTCCAAGGTCCCTTCCAGCTCTGTTACTCTGTTATACAGAGTCCAGGGCAACCTCCAGACTATCTCTGGTTGCTTTCATCATCCTCAAAAAATACAGTTTATCAGCCTATGTGTTCCTTTGATGGCTTTTCCTTTTATTTTTGTAACACGCTCTATGTTTTTTTAAGGGGTTGATTTGCTAGGCTTGGAAAACGCCTATTTCTGCTTATTGCACCGCCATGCAGCTAAACTTAAAGTTTTACCGTTTTTCTAGTACTATGATTCTATTTAGACAGCAGGAGACCAATACGTAATTGCATGTTTTAACAGGAGTGGTTAATTCCTCCCACATACCTTTGAGAGTAGCACTGGAAGGGTTCATTTGAATATTTTAACTTAATTCTCTTCGATCTTTTCGATCCTGCCTTGCAACTTTTAACATTTCTGGCGGTTTAAGCCGAACATTAACGGACTTTGTTCCTGCTTTTCCTCTTTTCCCTCATCCACAAATGTCATTTTTCACACGGCCTGACTTGAAAACCTTCACGAATTGTTTACTTTAGATTAGCTACCCGTAGATTCCTTCTTCTTCTTTTTTTTAAAAAAAATATTTTTTATTAAACAGTTTTTAAAAAGTTTTGAGAGTTTTCTTCTTTACAGCATTTCCGCTTCGGTATACATCCATTATATATCCCTTTTTCCCCCCTTACATCAATTTTCCTTTATCTATACATGTGGTTTCATTATCTTTTATACATATTAACATCTTAACATACTAGATTGTAATCATTCATTTTGTGCCGTACCATTTGGTACATAGTTGTTACTAACTTCTAACTCCTAACTCTTCTTCATTTGATCTTTTCTTAACTTTGACATCTGTCCTCTAACCATTTTATACCATTCATTTCATACCATATAGTACTCTATTTCTCCTTTGTCTTTTATTTCTTTTGTAAATCCAACTCAGCGCACATTAGAATTTTTCTTATCACATTTTCCTCTGGTGGCATAATATTATTCTTCCAGCTTTGGGCGTACACTATTCCAGCTGCAGTTATAATATGTAATATTAAATTATTGTATCTGGGGTTTTTTTGGGGTCATGATTCCCTGTGAGTATTCCTAGTAAAAATAATTCCGGTAGATTCCTTCTTATTTTTTTTTTTCCCGAATAAGCACTCACCTTTAAAAGTCCGGGGAGAGTGATTCAAGCAGTAAATGGTATAATTCTCCAAGTTGAGTTCGCAGAGGAGGGCAGAGATATTGGCACTGAGCTCAATCAGACTGTCGTTAAAGATATCCATCCTTTATTCTCCCGAAGCGGGGTTCTACGACGAGCTGCATAATTTTCCCGCTAAGCATCCATTCGGGGATAAAGGGAAGTGAGTCTTGGCAAACAGACCGTCAATTATCCCAGAGAGCTGTCCTACAGCTGCCCACACAGAATGATAAGTCCAAAGTAGTCTAAGCAGCATAGTCCCTACCAAGGCATTGAGAAAGCTGGATACTGCCGAAGGAGACGCATGTGTCCACAGCATGAGTCTTTTTTTTTTTCCCCTTTCTGCTAGACCCACCCCTTCCCTGTAATTGACTGTGGGGATCACAACCATCCTAGAGAATGATTACACATTAACCCTTTCCAACAGGCGTGCATTTTCTCAAGTGCTTCTTCCATCTCCGAGGCAATCCGTCAATTGCAGATGGAACTACCACAGATTTTTTGACAGCCCCTTTCAGGACAGGTTTCCCTCAGAAGTGCTCCCTGGAGTTCAGCTGGACATTCAGAGACACAGAATATTTAACAACAGCGTTGCAGATTATCGACTCCAACCCCCTGCCCGAGCAGAAAACTCTAAAAGCTTTACAGAGAATCATTAATACTGCCCAGAATATTATCGGACTCCAGCTACCAGCCCTGGACAACATCTTTGAATCTCGCTGTTTGAGGAAGCTGCATAACATTCTCAGAGACTCTTCCCATCCTGCTTACCATCTTTTTGGACTGTTGCCTTCTGGCAGAAGATACAGAACAATTAAAACTCGGATCACACGTTTTCTGAATAGTTTTTATCCCAGAGCTATAATTGCACTCAACCATGAACTAAAGGGCCACCATCAGTGAGCTGTTGGACAGCATTACTTGGTCTGTTGTGTGGATGTTTGGGTGGTTTTAGGGGTGGGGAACTGTGGTGGGTGGGAGTGTGCTGGTGATGATGTGTATGGGACCTGGTCTTTGGGTGTCAAGTAAATTTCAGTATACACATACAATGACAATAAAGTTTATTATTATTATACATCTGCCTCTACCTAGGATTGAACTCACGACCTACTGATAGTGAGGCAAGAGCTCGACCTCTAGGCCATCAGGTCTTGGTGACAGCTTTGAGGCAATTGTGTTACCTGAGGGTGGTTTTTTTAAAAAAGGATCTTTTTATCTGCTGCCTGTTTCTCTGGCACGCACACCTCTTTTTGGCTTCTCAATTGTGAAAATGTTTCTTTTTTTAAAAAAAAAACCATGTCTAAACTCCCTTTTGGGAAGAGACACGGTGGCTCAGTGGCTAAGACGATGAGTTCTTCGATCGAAAGGTCCGCAGTTCAGAGGTTCGAATCCCCAGCAACGCATAATGGGGTGAGCTCCCGTTACTTGTCCCACCTTCTGCCAACCTAGCAGTTCGAAAGCACGTAAAAAATGCAAGTAGAAAAATAGGGGCCATCTTTGGTGGGAAGGGAACAGCACTCCGTGCGCCTTTGGCGTTTAGTCATGCCGGTCACATGACCACGGAGATGTCTTCGGATAGCGCTGGCTCTTTGGCTTTGAAACGGAGATGAGCACTGCCCCCTAGAGTCAGGAACAACTAACACATATGTGCGAGGGGAACCTTTATCTTTACCTAAACTCTTTTTTATCTGAAGGTAGTGGGTGATAGATACGGAAGTACCATGTCTTCTAAAATGACAGCACTGAGAGAAATTCCTGACACTGGAAAGGGGTATAACACGAGCTCCAGCTCTGCCTTTTCAAAGAAAGCACCCAGAACTGAGGCTCACTGCAGGAACACCCCACCACCCAAACCTTCTGTAGGGTATACGTAAACCAAGCTGTTAAGTGGAACTGTTAAGAAAACAGTTCCAGAAATTATAACAATATTGAAGGATTAGTTGTAGGAGCCCCCCAATTACGCTCTGGATTTTGATAAAGAATGAACTTTGAGCAATTTTAAGGCAAGGATCCTACTAATCCAACTGAAATCATTGGCTCTGCGATCTAAGTAGAAGTTGGCAGGGAAGGTTCTCATTTGAAGCAAGGAAATGAGATGCATGTTGAATGTTTTTAACTTCCCATCATTTTCTTCTCATGTTCCTTGTATCTTCTTGGTGTGGTGGGTGGGAGCATCTTCTCCTCACTATCAGTCCACCCTCTCTTCTGCACTTCAAGAGTGAAATCACACAAAGGAGCTTCTTCTTCTTCTTCTTCTTCTTCTTCTTCTTCTTCTTCTTCTTCTTCTTCTTCTTCTTCTTCTTCTTCTTCTTCTTCTTCTTCTCCTTCTCCTTCTCCTTCTCCTTCTCCTTCTCCTTCTCCTTCTCCTTCTCCTTCTCCTCCTCCTCCTCCTCCTCCTCCTCCTCCTCCTCCTCCTCCTCCATCATCTCTAATTTATTCCTTGGAGATGTTTTTCACAGTTCATACAGACCATAACACCTTCTCATTCAGGCTGAAAATCTAGGCAAGGGGAAAATTACTCACAAATTGACTCTGTTCATTTCTTGAATAGCGTTCTTCTTGGGAATCCTTGAAGATATGATCTTAACTTTCCTTGGGATTCTGGCAGCTCCATTGATCTGATTTAGAGCCAGCCTTTCCTTCAGGAATTCAAAGAAGTGGTTAGATACTGTTCCATCCGTTTTCCCCCATGACTATTCTTTGAGGTAATGTGGACCCAGAAAGAGTGACTGGCCCAAAATCTTCTCACAAACTTCTCTAGCTGAGGGAGACCTAGAATTTGGCTGTCCTGGTCTAACACTTAGAATCATTAAATATTCTAGTGGTAGTAATAGTTCTTTATTATGGTCTCAGGCCAGAGTCTAGCAAGTTAACAAAATAGTTGAACAATTTCTGTTTCAGGTAATATAAAATACAAATAGATCCCTGAGGTAATCAAAGTGGACTGAATTTTATGAATAATACAACAAAACATTGCCACCTTGAAGTAGAAAATCATATTGGCTTGGCAAGAATAGCCAAGCGTAAAATAAGTGAGAGTGTGTTATATATGAATAATGACTCCTATATCTTGTTCTGTTTTACATCCATCTAAATTTATAAGAGTTTGCATCGAATGCAGATCTGTTCCACGGTTACTAATGGGTAAAGGGAAACCTTTTCTTCCAGTCCAGGGGTGGGTTCTATTTTTTTTTACTACTGGCTCTGTGGGCGTGGCTTATTTTGTGGGTGTGGCTTGATGGTCATGTGACAATTCTTTAGGATTTAGTAGAGGTACTGGTCTACCAGGCTTTGCAGAGCTGTATCGGTCTACTGTTTTTGGAGGCACTGGTCTACCCATTTATTTTTGGAGGCACCGGTCTACCACCAAACTGCCTTTTAACACTGATCAGCTGTAGGGCGGCCCTCTGAAGCCTTGTGGCAAGTTTTTTTTTCCTTCTAGCCAATCAGCTGGGACTCAGGAGGCAGCAATAGATTGGGGGTGGGGCCAAATAAAAGGTAAGAATAATGCATGGGGAGGCAGGGGGCGGGGGGGGGGGCAGAACTGGTTTGGTGATGTCATATCATCACCGCTACCGGCTTGGCCGAACCAGGCCAAACCAGGAGGACCCCACCTCTGTTCCAGTCACTCTTGATTCCCGGTAATTTTATAGATACATCGTTGGAAACTGTATGGATCTGATTTTGTGCTGTTGCTTTCTGACATTTTCTTATAGCTGTGGGATTTCTTAGTGGTCTCACTTCCTTTTAAGCAAATCTGACTTTGCTTACCTTCTGACTCCTAATAGGAACAAGCAGCAAATTGTTGATTTAATCTTCTTGGAGAACTAGTGATAGGTTTACCTCATCATTCAGGTCCATCAACCAGCTAGGGCAGTGGCTAACCTTTTCCGGACAGAGTGCTCAAAGTGCATGTGGGTGCGTGTGAATGCGCGTGTGCACCAGCAGTGGGTTCTACTTACCTTTACCACCGGTTTGCAATGGGATTATACGCTCACGCCCGCTTCGCGCATGTGTGTGCCTTGCTTCTGCGCATGCGCAGATCGCTGATGACAACATCCAGGGTGGTGGGCTGGGTCTCCCGCCAGTTTTACAAAACCAATTGAGAGAATTGGTTTTTGTTTCACCGTATTCGTTTTTTGTTGGCGTCTTCTGCTTCTGAACTTTTGCCAAGAAAAGCCTTTGGCCTAATTATCCCAAGTCGGTGATAAACTATGGAATGGTGTTTTGAAGAATTTGCTTTAATTTAGTTTGGACTACGCTGAGAATGAGTTAATTCTCAGCTATTCTAATAAAGTCTGCTTGTTTTTGAACTGTTTGCGTTTAATACTAACTACTTGGGCCTGGGTCAACACCCAGGGACACAGCAACCCATCATAAATATGAGTCAATTGCCAAGCATTTGAGTTTTGTTCACATAACTACAGGGATGCTGGTTGTAACAGTCATAACGGTCCTAAGTCACATTTTTCAGTGCCATTGTAACTGAACGGTCATTAAACGAACTGTTGTAAATCGAGGACTACCTGTAATTTGATCCACAAACTGTCCCATAAGTGACAGCAAAAATTTCCTTTAGATAGCAGTATTATGGTTCATTCTCATAACTCCCTAATCAGGCACAAATAGGCCTGGATCATGGTGGGTCGCTACCGGTTCAGCCCGGTTCGGGCGAATCGGTAGCAGCGGCAGCGGGAGGCTCCACCCACCCGCTCATTAAATATGCTCTGCGCATGCATGCGAGCAAACAGGTAGCAAAGGTAAGTGAAACCCACCCCTGACCTAGATGACTGAGAATCTCCATAGATGTCTTCCTTTGATCCCAACCCATGCGTTATGGTGAAGCTTAAAGATATCTTTACCTGTTCAAGTTTTTTTTTTATAATAACCTTTTTCTCTTTTCTCCTTCCTTTGTGCTGTGATCATAATCTAACATGTTTCATTGCCAGTGTGGAAACAGGATTGATTTCATCTTATTGGCACTTAAAGAATCCTGAGGTAAATCTTTGTCTTTTCAGTTGCTGGACATGTTGACTTGGCTATAGAAAAGGAGGGATTTCTAGCTTCCTCAGTGTCTCCCAAAATGCTTCTTTAGCGGTCCAGGGCTCTCAAATTAGCTGTTTCTTTTGAAACTGTTTTTTTTTAAAAAAAATAAATTTCCAAAGATTAAAATACACAGTACAAAAAGAAACATAATACACACAAAAAACAAGACACCCACAAAAAAATATATAAACAAACAAAAACAAATGCATCAAATTTTCAATACTAGTAACAACTTTTCTGCATCGGTATTGAAATTAGCTGTTTCTTAAACACGGGATTTAGCACTCTTGTGAGAAAGTTCTCTTGCAATGCAAAAACAAACCGACAAATCATAAACCGAGAAAAAAAAAGTGGGATTTGTGAAATCTGCTGCAGATTCGGTTTCTAAAGACGGCAGTACTGTTTTTCCAAGTAATGAAGAGGTTGGATGGTGACAGAAATTTTGACCCATTGTTGGAGAAGATAGGCACCGTTTCATTGGTTTGCTTTCCGTTTATTACTTTAATTACCAGATTTAGATATTTGGCAGAGTCTGGTACCTTCAACATGGAAAATAGAGGACAAGTTAAAAGAGAGAGAGAGAAAGAGAGAGAGAGAGAGAGAGAGAGAGAGAGAGAGAGAGAGAGAGAGAGAGAGAGAGAGAGAGAAAGAATATTCTCAGCTGTAATTTTAAATTAAATCAGTGGTCACTCATACTCATGCTATTGACCAGAGGTTAACTGATTTTAAAATTGGTTTCTTGGCTTACTGGAAATAGAAGAAAGTTGTACCTCTCAGGAACAACATATCCAAAGTGTGGGATCTGTTCAGGGGTGGGATTGAAACATTTTAGCAACCGATTCTCTGCCTGGTTGCTGGGTGGCATGGCCATGGGGGCATGGCCTAGTCAGCTTCCTACACCACAAGCCCATTTCCCGACTTCTGGAACTTCCGGTAAGACCATTTTTTTTTTAAAAAAATTGATTTATATGCCGCCCTTCTCCGGAGACTCAAAGCGGCTTACAATGCATTAAGCAATAGCCTTCATACTTTTGTATATATTTATACAAAGTCAGCTTATTGCCTCCACAAACTGGGTCCTCATTTTACCCACCTTAGAAAGGATGGAAGGCTGAGTCGACCTTGAGCCTGGCTAGGATTGAACTCACAGAATTACAGGCAGCTGGATGTTAATTGCTGCCTTTAGTAGGAGGCATTAGCCCCCTACGCTACTCAGGCTCTGCTTTCCTGAGCCTCTGGGAGGGTGAAATGGACCTGTTTCCAGAATTCTAATACTTTAACATCCAATTCATCTGAACCAGTCCGAACCAGCTGAATCCCACCCCTGGATCTGTTTCCCCGAAAGGGTGATCCTCAGCTTCTATACCCTACACCTCAAATAGGGGCAGGATTCTTCCGCAAACCTTCCGTAGTTGATCAGACCAGATGGGCAGAATCACATCTGGCAAATGGGTCTCATCTCTTGGTTAGTTCTATCCCATTTTGGCTTCTTCACAAGTTACTTATCCTTACTTTTCCCTCGGTGCATTAATCGAGTTTGGAACTCACTGGTTATCAATCAGTTTCTTCCTTCCACTTTACGCAGTACAAGGGGCCTGATGGCTCAGTGGTTAAGATGCTTTGTGGGCATGTGAGCCGCCGCCCCAGTTCAGCTCCGCCGTGCATGTATGCGCGCCTCCCTCTGGCCAGTTGGTCTTTGGGTCTTTGCCACGCACGCATGTGGGGGTGAGGCACATGCAAGGGCACACATGCACAGGAGGCAGGGCATGTGCGGGAGGCACGCGCATGCATGGGGCTGCGTGCAAGGCTGCGTGCGTATACGTGGGCCGCATGCAGTGGTGCATGCACAGGGCACATGCATGCACAGGGGATGAGGCACATGTGCGCGGGTGGGGCGAATGCATAGGGGCCGTGCACACATTGCATTTTGGGGGTTTGGGCACATGCGCTTTGGGCACTCAGTCCGGAAAAGGTTAGCCATCACTGATATAGGAAATCCTACTTGAGCAAGGGGTTGGACTAGAAGACCTCTAAGGTCCCTTCCAACCCGTTATTGTAAATTTGGCTATTTTCCCCAATTTTTCTCCATTTTCTGGACCTCTTGTTAGTTCTAAGCTTGCATGTTTCTATGATTAGGAATAAAACAATAAATGAAATTAGTCTAAATTATTTCCACATAACCTCATCAAGGAGGCTTATCCGCCAGCTGTCAAGAACAAAACTTTCCAGTCTCACCGAGGATGAATATTGAAGATTAGGCTATCAGATTTCTCCGCAATGCTTTGTCTACATTATCCTTAAGAAAATGCATTTTGGAGGGGAATGGCACAAAGTAATCTGGACAATGTCCTCTGTTTATAGAGCATTATATCCTGCAGAGAATAAATGGGACTGGAAGGATACACATAACCCTTCTGGTTTGTCAGATTTCCTTTGTATTTAGACAGTTTTTAAAATTTATGTTTGAAAATCACATTTTTTTTAAAAAAAGTGATGCACACATTGCTCAAGGATAACAGAGTTTGAATCAAGGAGACATTTCACATTTTCTCCCCACAGAAGATCCTTTACAAAATGGTTATTAGCACTAGTAATAGCGCTTAGACTTATATACCACTTCACAGTGCTTTACAGCCCTCTCTAAGCGATTTACAGAGTCAGCCTATGGCCCCCAACAATCTGGGTCCTCATTTTACCCAACTCAGAAGGATGGAGTCAAACTTGAACCTGGTGAGGATTGAACTCCTGGCAGTGGGCAGAGTCAGCCTGCAATACTGCATTCTAACCACTGCGACACCATGGCTCCTATTAGATGCAAAGATTTTATTCTTCACCTGTTCATCACAGATGTCTTGGCTTTAGAGAATCCGGATAAAATCCTACTAGAGAGTTTTCAGTATTATGACCAAAATACAGCAGAGAGCTTACTGGAAGATTAAAAAAATCAAACAAAAAGTCAAATAGCAATGAAGAGTGGCAATACAGTCCTAGGTTGCATTAACAGAGGGACAGAATCAAGATCTCGTGAAGTTTAGTACCACCAAAAACTGCCTTGGTAAGACCAAATTTGGAATACTGGATCCAGTTTTGGTCACCAAGATAGAAAAAAAAGATGTTGAGACTCTAGAAGGAGCCAGAGAAGAGCAACAAAGATGATTAGGAGGCTGGAGGCTAAAACATATGAAGAACGGTTGCAGGAACTGGGTATGTCTAGTTTAATGAAAAGGAGGACTAGGGGAGACATGATAGCAGGGTTCTAATAGTTGAGGGGCTGCCACAAAGAAGAGGGAGTCAAACTATTCTCCAGAGCATCAGAAGGCCACACGAGAAGCAATGGAGGGAAACTAATCAAGAAGTCGTGGGAGCTTCATCACTGGAAGCTTTCAAGAAGAGATTGGACTGCTATTTGTCAAAAATGGTATAGTCTCCTTGGGTGGGGTGGGGGGTTGGACTAGATGACCTACAAGGTCCCTTCCAACTTTATTAATCTGTAAGCAGAGAAGCAACCTGGAACGAAGGATAAATTTCCTAATGGTGAGGACAATCAACCAATGAATGGTTTGCCTCCAGAAGTTGTGAGTGATGCATCACTGGAGGTTTTTAAGAAGACATTAGGCAGCCATTTGTCTGAAATGAGATCAGTCTTCCTGAATCAATCACTGCCCCTCCTTCCTTCCTTCCTCCCTCCCTCCCTCCCTCCCTCCCTCCCTCCCTTCCTTTCCCTTCCCTATCTTCCCTCCCTCCCTCCCTCTCCCACTGCTGTCTTCCTTGACCTGAGGAAAAAGCAGAAATCCAAATTAGAAAGTTCCTCAGAAGCCTTTTGATCAGTCCGACGGGCTTCTATTTTGTGCCACATTCAGTTCGTCCCATATTTTCAGACGGTAAACCACCTGAGGGGCCTTGGCAGAACACGGATCTTAAAATAAATTGTTAAATAAACAAAACAGAGATGACTGAACAAATGGATCCAGAATCATTTCCAAGATATGCATTCAGTGCAGGAAAATGTCATCCAGGGTTAAAGGCTTATTAGAAGATACAGCCTGAACGGGCAGTAAAACAAGAAGTAGGATTCCAATTTGGGAAGGAAACCTTTAAGATTCTTTGCGCAGCAAAGCTTTTCATTTTTTAATTATGGCTCAGCGATGTACTTAGCCAGAATGCAAAATGTTTGCTCCATACAGCCTAAAGAGAATAGAATACAGAATAACAGAGTTGGAAAGAATCTTAGAGGTCTTAGAGATCTTCAGGTCCCTCCTCAAGCGGGAGACCCTATACCAGTGATTGCTAACCTATTCTGGACTGAGTACCCAAAGCACATGCACCTCAACCAGTGGTGGGTTCCTCCCGGTTCAGCCTGGTTTGGCCGAGCTGGTAGTGGTGACGATATGATGTCACTGAACCGGTTCTCTTTGTTCGGGAGCTGGGCCCTCCCGTTCTCCCGCCCCCCCTGACCCCCCTTGTGTTACCTTTTACCTTTTATTTGCCCCCACCCCCAATCTATTGCTGCCTCCTGAGTCCCAGCTGATTGGCTAGAAGGAAAAAAAAAACTGGCCCGGTTCAGCCAAGCCGGTAGCGGTGACGATATGTCATCACCAAACCAGTTCTGCCCCGCTGCCTCCCCCCGCATTATTCTTACCTTTTATTTGGCACCACCCCCAATCTATTGCTGCCTCCTGAGTCCCAGCTGATTGGCTAGAAGGAAAAAAACTGTTTAAACTATTGCCGCGGGGTTGCAAAGGGCTGCCCTACAGCTGATCAGTGTTAAAAGGCAGTGTGGTGGTAGACTGGTGCCTCCAAAAACAAATGAGTAGACAGGCGCCTCCCAATACAAATGGGTAGACCGGTGCCTCCTAAAACGAATGGGTAGACCAGTGCCTCCAAAAATGAATGAGTAGACCAGTGCCTCCAAAAACGAATGAGTAGACCGGTGCCTCCTAAAACAAATGGGTGGACCGGTGCCTCCTAAAACGAATGAGTAGACCGGTGCCTCCAAAAACAAATGGGTAGACCGGTGCCTCCTAAAACGAATGAGTAGACCAGTGCCTCCAAAAACAAATGGTAGACTGGTGCCTCCTAAAACGAATGGGTAGACCGACACAAGTGACGTCGAGCTGGCCATATGCAACCTGGCCACGCCCATCCCAGCCCCTTGAGCAGTGGTGAAATTGAGCCTGTTCTATCCAGCTTGAGCGAACTAGTAGCGCCAACGGAGGGAGGCTCCGCCCATCTGCCCAGACATCGTCACATCCTGTTTTTTACCCTCTGCGCATGTGCAGTAGGTCCTGCGCACGGGCTTACATTTGCGAACTGGTAGCGAAGTTAAGTAATTTTCGCCCCTGCTCCTGAGGTAAAAAACAAACTAGTCGTGGGTTGCCCCCCCCCCGGTTCGGACCGGTTCGCAAGAATCGGTAGTATAGGAGGTTCCGCCCACTGACCTGGATGTCATCAGGAAGCTTCTGTGAATGCGTGCGAACCAGTAGTAAAGGTAAGTGGAACCCACCCCTGAAACAAACCTGACGTGGCGGTCAATGAAATCGAGTTTGACACCCCTGGGGTAGACATACCCCAGCCATTAAGAGGTTTAAAGCCAAAGTGTGCAAGGACCAAATTTGCACATCGATAGTCAAACAAAGACTATGGCCTCTCAGACATTTGTGGAAGCCCACTCGTAGTTCCACGTCTACACTGCAGAAATTGAAAAAAAAAGCTAATTATGACGTTATGGTGCCACAATGCTCTTCATAGCAATCTTCCCAAGAAGGTAACTTCTCCGGCACTGTTTAGTTCAATCTTGTGCTTCAAGTGTTTCTATTTCTGAATTTACCTTTCAGCTGCTTCTAATTCCCCCTGAAATGTCAGCTTGAGTGTTAGATTTATGACAATGGAAGGTGTCTGGTAAATCTTGGTTACAGGACTAAATATTTGTCTTGATTATGGTGTTTGACTTCTCCAGCATTTGTGGAAGCCCAATTGTTCTTCCATAGCTACACTGGAAATCGGAAAGAAAACACAACCTGGTGATGATGTCATGGTGCCATAAAACAAACGGCATTCTATAGGCAGAATGACAGTTGATTTATCTGTAAAGAAAGAAAACATCAAAAAAGAATTGAGTAATGAAAGATCCTGCAGCTGTAAACGGCCATTAGTGGCAGAATTAGAATTCTGGAATCGTGACTTGTCTACTCATAAATGTGGCATCTTGCTCTTGAAAAGGGCTGAGGATTTTTAAACAAAATTCTTCACAGTTGCCTAGCACTCAACAAACCATGGAATCATGTATTGGTCTTAGTGGTAGAAGAAAGGGAAGTTCTCACACTGGTTTCACGGTGAAAATATTGTGGTGGACAACCACCTCCTAGTCAGTGGTGGGTTTGAAAATTTTTTACTATCGGTTCTGTGGGTGTGGCTTGGTGGGCGTGGTTTGGTGAGCGTGGCAGGGGAAGGATACTGTAAAATCTATTCCCTCCCCACTCCTGGGGGAAGGATACTGCAAAATCTCCATTCCCTCCCCACTCCTGAGGGAAGGATACTGCAAAATCTCCATTCCCACCCCAGTCTGGGGCCAGCCGGAGGTGGTATTTGCCGGTTCTCCGAACTGCTCAAAATTTCCGCTACGGGTTCTCCAGAACCTGTCAGAACCTGCTGGATTTCCCGCCTGGTTTAGAACTATGACTTTAGAGTCTTTTTTCAGTTTCTGCTTTTGCACTGGCTTGAGGCTGTTGCATTTGTATTAATGCTTAGAGACAGATGGGACTGAAGTGGTTTATAATGGTCATAAACAAAACATTAAATAAAAAAGATAAATGCTCAAAACATAAATACTGGCTTCAAGTCAATGGAACCGTAAAATTATGAGACACTTTATTTGTGTGACATTGTTTAATGTTTAAACTGGAGAAATTAATAGAAGATTGGAAGCCATCCGTGTACAGTATATTAATAAATGGGCCTTACTTAGCAAAAACTCATCTTACCCATAATTGACCAAATGTAAGGATTTAATGTCAATTTGGCAAAGTAATTTTTTTTTTAAAAAAAAATGTCATATATATGACATTTTTCTCCAAAGCACCTGAGGGAAGGACAAGAAGCAATGGGTGGAAACTAATCAAGGAGAGAAGCAACTTAGAACTAAGGAGAAATTTCCTGACAGTGAGAACAATTAATCAATGGAACAACTTGCTTCCAGAAGTTGTGAATGTTCCAACACTGGAAGTTTTATAAGAAGATGTTGGATAACCATTTGTCTGAAGTGGTGTAGGGTTTCCTGCCTAAGCAGGGGGTTGGACTAGAAGACCTCCAAGGTCTCGAACTCTATTATTCTATTCTATATTTTCATGTATGGTTCTACACGAAATTAATTTTGCTCTGTTACATTTGGGTTATCTCAGCTAGCGTGAGATAATTGACATTCCTATGGTTTCCTTTGAAAACCGTTGTTGGTCATCTTTATTTTGAGTTTCTTTTTATTAGTTTCAGCGTTGTTCTTAAGTGGTTAGATATGTTTATTTTATTTGATTTTAAATTTGATTTATATGCCGCCCTTCTCCGGAGACTCAGGGCAGCTTACAATGCGCCAAGCAATAGCCTTCATACTTTTGTATATTTTATACAAAGTCAGCTTATTGCCCCCACAAACTGGGTCCTCAATTTACTTACCTTAGAAAGGATGGAAGGCTGAGTCAACCTTGAGCCTGGTGAGATTCGAACTTACAGTAATTGCAGACAGCTGGAGTTAATCACAATGCACAATGCATTAGTCTGCTGAGCTATCCAGGCTCGTGGATTTTGTGGATAAAACCAATGAAAATAACAATAGCCCTGTCTTTGATCCATAACCAGTTGTGTAACCAGACATACTTGACTGTGAGAAAAGTTAAGGAACTGTTTCCCAAGACTTTAATTTCTGCTACTCTAAACAGAGTCCTCCAGTAATCTTCCTTTTGTGACATTGTGTGTGGTCTTATAGATCTACAGTATCTTGAAATGTAAGCATTCCTTGAGTAGCTTATTAAAACAATGGAATAAAAGCAAAAAAACATGCAGGACATTAGGCTGGTATCATGAAGCTGATATTTTTTGATGAAGGCTCCTGCAAAGAACATAGAACCGTGATGGCGAACCTATGGCATAGGTGCCACAGGTGGCACATGGAGCCATATCAGTGGGCACGTGAGCTCAGCTCTGACACGCCTGCTAATTAGCCAGCTAATTTTCGGGCCTTCTGGGCCCACCAGAAGTCAGAAAATACACTGTTTCCAGCCTCCAGAGGGCCTCTGGGGAGGGTGGGGAAGGCCGTTTTTGCCTAGAAAGGCCCTGGAGCCTGGGGAGAGCAAAAAATGGGCCTACTGGGCCCACCATGCCATCACGTGCCAAACGTGGGGGAGCACAGTGGGGCAGGGCGCATAGAATTATGGATGTGGGCACGCAGGCGTGTGACCCCACCGTGCTCTCCCCGCTTTTGGCACGCGACGGCAAAAAGTTTAGCTATCACTGACATAGAAAATAGAATAACATAATTGGAAGGGATTTTGGAGGTCTTCTAGTCCAACCCCCTGTTCAAACAGGAATCTCTATACCATTCCGGGCAAATAGCTCTCCAATCTCTTCTTAAAAATCTCCAGTAGAGCACCCTCAAATTGTGCAGCATGTTGTTCCACAGAATAATTGTTCTCACCGACTGAAAATTTATCCTTAAATCTAGGTTCTGTAAAGTATCGGGGAATTTAGGAGATTCAGGCAGCTCAAATGAGTATAAAAATCCATTGTAAGTTTAACTTCTCTACAAGAATCTGAGCTAGTGGTCAAGGAAATGAGTGGGAATTAAGAAAGAATTCTGGGCTAAACTTAGATCTCTTGTGGGGGCACAGGGACTCATGACTGATGACATGTTTGACCCCTCCTACAGCCTGGTCATCTCCTACAGGTTCTTTTTAATTCCGAATTCTAGGAAAAAATTATGTGAGTACTGTCAAATCTGTATTAGTCATAGACTAGCATTCATATGAGCATGTACTTACTACTGACCCAACTCTCTTGACTTTCGTAAGGCTAATTTGGTTCAAAAATTGTATTTATATTTGAAGTATCAAATATAAATATCAAAATATCAAGTATATTGAAAACACACAGACAATACAGAAGCACATACATGCTCTCACAGAGAGGGACTCCTCAGGGTGCCGTCGGTCAAATTAAGTGGCGACCCCCAGGGGGAGAGCCTTCTCTGTGGGGGCTCCTGCCCTATGGAATGAATTGCCCCCGGAGATATGTAGGATCCCATACCTACAGACCTTTCGCCATGCCCTCAAGACCCTATTATTCCAGCAGGCTGGGCTAATGAAAGTATGATTTTAAATTAGGTATTTTAGTTTTGGGGTTTTCTTAAAAAAAATAAAACAGGGCCAAATTATGTAATACATTTTAAATTGTTTTTAAAGTTTTATGGTATATGTTGTTTTATCATGGCTGTACACCGCCCTGAGTCCTTCGGGAGAAGGGGGGTATAAAAATTTAATAAACTAAACTAAATATCCGCGATCCATTTAAATAGATAGATAGATAGATGATAGATAGATAGATAGATAGATAGATAGATAGATAGATAGATAGATAGATAGATAGATAGATAGATAGATAGATAGATAGCAGTTTTGATTTGTTAAGTTCTTCAACTAACTAGAATGGACTCTTTTTTTAACCTTTCTGAACATAAACTGTAGCACCAGCTTGACCCGCTGATTTAGCTTATTATATTTAAATGGATTTGCATAATGCCAAAGGGGCTTGATGGAGCTACCGTGTGTAACGCGAAAATATTTAAAAGATAATGCAGGAAACGCTACCGGTTCGGACCGGTTTGCCTGAACCGGTAGTGATGGCGGGGGATGGTTCGGAGAACTGGTAGTGATGGCAGTGTGAGACTCAGCCCACCCGCCCGGTCGTCATTACTTCCTGGTTTTAACCAGGAAGTAACTTGTTTTTTAGCCTCTGCACATGCGCAGAAGGGTTTGTGCATGCACAGAGGGTCCCCACACGGGTACACTTCCGAACCGGTAGGGAAAGTAAGTAGATTTCCCCCCTGAGGAAAGGCACTGTATAATAAGAAGAAAATGGTTTAATTTTTAATTATGGTTTTCTATAACTTAACAGTAATCCATATTTTTTTTTAACATAAATAGGAGCATGTGTCTATGGAGATTCTCAATCATCCGTATCATGCTTTTCCCCATGGTGCTTTTTCAAAAGGCAACTGGACTTCCTTTGTTTTTCCTTGAAGACGTTTCGCTTCTTATCCAAGGAGCTTTTTCAGAACTGAAGAAGCTTCTCGGATGAGAAGCGAAAAGTCTTCAAGGAAAAACAAAATCCAGTTGCCTCTGGTTAAATACGAGCATTTCACTGAAATACCAGCAGTGAGCAAAAACTAAAGTTATTTTATCAGATTAGAAACTGCATGCTTCCTCTCTAATTTTTTTCCCCTGCCCCTCTGTTTTTAACCAGGCCGAAAAAGGGGTAGTGAACTTGATATGATGTAACCGAACAGGTATTAATGATTTAATGTGAAATACCTAAGGAAAATAAATAAGTATGTTGTATTATCAGACAAAGCCACAGCAACTCAGGGCAAAATTTAAGATGTCTGCTTCCAACCACTGTAGCTCTTACACAACTTCTCTGCATCTTGCCCATGATTTACAAAGAAAGATCCATAAATCTAACTAGTCTTGTTGTGTCCTTATAAGGACATCCGCCGGGGATTGGTTGAGAAATCCTCCGGCGGGAGTTTTGAATCCCTGTCAGGGGGCGGTGCGGCTGCCGGAGCGAATATAAGGAGAGCTCCGGCAGCGCAGCGCCAGTTCTGTTCCTGTTCAATAAAACTCGTTACATGAACTCCGCTGGTCTCATCTTCATTCCTGCGCCGATCTAACACTGGCGACGAAGGACTAGAAGGAACCGACCGTGTGGCACGATCGCCATTCCAACCGAAGAGACTCGCCGCCGATCTGCACGATGGCAATGCCGCAAGCGCTCTTCGCATCCATCGCTCCATTCAATCCCAGACGGGAAAAATGGAGCTCATATATGATTCGTTTCCGCCAATTTCTCTGCGGAAACGGCTACAGCAACCTCGACGACGAGAGGAAGAGGGCCCTCTTCCTCGCCCACTGTGGATCCGATGTCCTGGAGATGGCAGTGAACCTCATCGCACCTCGAGACATCGAAGAAATGTCCTGGACGGACCTGCAAGCCGCCCTGCAGGAACATTACGTCTTGTAGAGTGCCGTTGGTATATAATTCTTGAGAAATGTGTTTCTAGAGAAAATGTTCTCAGCCCTTGGCTATGTTGACATCACTCAGCTGGTTCGTAGCCTGACATCTACTGTTCTTTTGGTAAGAACCACAAGAAATGTGATAGGGGGTCTGTGTTGATTTCCCCAAGGGATCTATTTTCTTTTTTCTTCACTGAAAAACCAACGTTGCATTGGGTGGTTGCATTAAAGATAGGGGTGGGCTGCTCAGGGTTCACAGGGGTACGGGAGAACCTCTAACTAAGAGTCTGTGCAGTTCGGAGAACCCTCAAATCCCATTCCTGTCTGGCCCTGCCCACCCGCCCTACCTGCCCCACCCCTCCCAGGAGCAGGTTAGTGCAAGGCATGCGTGGAGGCTCAGGGAGGGCGAAAAACGGGCCTACCGGAAGTTCAGGAAGACCTCCGGAGCCTGGGGAGGCTGTTTTCACCCTCCCGGAGGCTTGAGGAAAGCCTCCGGAGCCACTGTGGTGCAGGAGGCTGACTAGGCCACACCCACCATGGCCATGCCCATCCAGCAACCTGAAAGAGAACCCCTTGCTAAAATTTTTGAAGCCAACCCGATTAAAGAGAAAAGCACTAGTAGCGTGAATAGGTTCGAATGCTTCTCGCCTTCCCTCCACCGATTTTTTGTTTCCTGTTTGTACAACTGAATAAAAAAAGTTGTGCTATTTATTATTATTATTATTATTATTATTATTATTATTATTATTATTATTATTATTATTATTATTATTATTTTTCTATACCGCCCTTCTCCCGAAGGAGCGAAGCCTTCCGGCAGTTTTACTACCGAAGTGCAGAAGTCGTTCAAGCCAGATACTCAGTTCAGTCTGACAATGCAGTGGTGAAATCCAGCAAGTTCTAACAGGTTCTGGAGAACCGGTAGCGGAAATTTTGAGTAGTTCGGAGAACTAGCAAATACCATCTCTGGCTGGCCCCAGAGTGGGGTGGGAATGGAGATTTTGCAATGTCCTTCCCCTAGGAGTGGGGAGGGCATGGAGATTTTGCAGTATCCTTCCCCTGTGGTGGGGTGGGAATGGAAATTTTGCAGTATCTTTCCCCCTGCCATGCCCACCAAGCCACGCCCACCAAGCCACACAACAACCACCAAGCCACGCCCACAGAACCGCTAGTAAAAAAAATTGGATTTCTGCTCTAAACTTGTTCATTTAATGAAATATACTGCTGTCCAAAAGAACAGTGGCAAGGAGAGAGAATTTGCCACCATATATATATCTTCTCTTCTGAGCCCAGAAGATGGTATCTGTAGACTTAGGAAGCAGGTCTCTCACCAGCTTGAGAGCTAGCAGTTGGTTATTTTAAAGAAGACTTCATAATGCAAGAAGATTCAATGTCATGGTTCTTACAATGAATTTCAGTCTAAGGCTGTGATTTGAAATAATCATAGAAGCATAGGGCTGGAAGGGATCTCGAATGTCTCCTCTTACCACCCCAGTCAAATGGTTGTCCTGTCTATTTTTGAAAACCTCTAATGATGGAGCACCCACAGTCCCAGGAGGCAACTTATTCCATTGATTAACTGATCTTATTGTAAGAAAATTTCCCCTTACTTTTAGGTTGTATCTCTCTCTGTCAAGGAAGGAAGGAAGGAAGGAAGGAAGGAAGGAAGGAAGGAAGGAAGGAAGGAAGGAAGGAGGGAGGGAGGGAGGGAGGGAGGGAGGGAGGGAGGGAGGGAGGAAGGAGATGGAGAGGGAGGGAGGAAGGAGATGGGGAGGGAGGGAGGGAGGAAGGGAGGAAGGAAGGAAGGAGGGAGGGAGGGAGGGAGGAAAGAAGGAAGGAAGGAAGGAAGTTTCCTAATGAAAGTCTTTTAAATCTGAAGAGGGATTTAGATATTCGGTACTTTTTAAAAAAATGACTGAATTTCAATATCCTGTTTGAATAAATGTGGAAATGATAAACAGCCTTGAAATTAAAACGCAGTTTATGAATATGAACACATATATTCTGACTATTTTCTCTTTTCCGCACTTGTGCTTGTTCAAGTCAAACCTATATTGAATGCGCTAGATTAGGAGCAGGGATGACTCTAGAGTTTGGTCAAAATAACGGCTACAATAGTGCAATTGAAGCTCCATCCATTTGATGATTACTATCTTGACTTTTTAGGACAGAGGTCTGCAACCTTAAACACTCAAGGAGCCACTTGGACCCATTTCCCACAGAAAAGAAAACACCGGGAGCCACAAAACCCTTCCCGTGCCTGACTATTTTTTGAGCAGCTACAGAACTAGCATATGTAGTTGAATTAAATGTTCTGTTTTCGTCTGAAACTTTTTTCTTCTCTTGGATTTATCCATGATTGGCCTACCGGGGGTTGAAAAGCTCAATAAATTGTGTACTGGTGGGTGTCACACATTGGCTGTTGTGATGCATATTTTGAGTGACAGGGAGCTGCAGCAGAGGCGTGAAAGAGCCACATGCAGCTCCAGAGCCACAGGTTACTGACCCCTGTTTTAGACCAAACTTTGTGTACACCCTTAGTAAAGAATGGCTGTTGCAGATATGTAAGTAGTATTCAAAAATTTGATAACCACACTGTGTTCAGTCTCAAGCTGATCACAATAAAAGGGCTGACTTAGATGGAATAATAGAGATATCATTGTTTTATGGCAAAATATCATTTTTTTAAAAAAATCACTCAGGTACTAAGAATTTGATGGCATATACATTAAAAAAAGTATAATTGTTGTTAGAAAGGACAACAGGACTAATGTATAATTCAGAAAGATCATGTCAAGAATTGATATTTCAAAGTTTTTTTTTATTGTCTCTTTTCGATACTGTGGTAGCTGAGATTTAAACCTGGATGACATCATCAACCAATGAGTCACGGTGATAAATAAGGCTGAGAAATCAATTTAAAAAGTGAAGGAAAAGTCTTAAATTGATTTTATAATTTTAGAGGGCAATGTGAAATGTAATACGGCTATTCTTATAACAAAATCACAGTTAATTTCTTTAGAAAAGCAAAAAACAAAGGAAAGGACATGTGGGTAAGTTATATAAATGATGTCAAGATGGAAATACTTTGATTTCATAATGTTAGAACTTGAGGCAGTTTAGGACATTAAAAGGAAATGCATCTTCAGAAAATGTATGAAGTGAACACCAAAGAACAATTGTGATCTATTTCACTTTAATGGAAATTATGAAAACAATTCATGAGGGATTTAATGACTTGTTAAGTCATTTTTTTAAAAAAAATCATTTTTAATTCAGACTTGCTTCGGTGTGAGAGCTTGATGTCGGAAAAGCAGCTGCAAGGAAAGTACTTCAGTTTCCTTTGTTGAAAACTCATATAAAATTCTGTGAATAAACCACATTTGAATGATTACAGCCAAATAAAGAACAATAACATCAATAATGTATAAAAATTAAAAAAATAATCAAGATGCTGTTGAATCTCTTAGAGGCTTGTCTGATGTTTCCCAGCCAAATAAATAAATAAAATTAATAGAATTTGGTCTGACATACAAAAACTAAACCTGATCTCTGGAGGTTTTCTGGATAGAGTGCAGGATTCGAAAACGGCTTTATAATACTGAATTGAGAAAAAGACAATCATTTAAAAATAAATGGCACTTATTGCCAACGATTTTCATCTGTTGCTTACCTTGATTTAAGAAGAAAACTTTTGGAGAGCTGAATGATGTAGCCGTTGACATATAACTGTTGAAAACAAGGAATACTCTTGGTATTCATTCAGTGTGAAGAAATATGCTGTATTCTACTAAGAAGGACCATTCCTTCACATTTCCAGTCCAAGTGATTAATGTAGAACTCCAGGTTTTGTTCTCTCAGCTATAATGAGAATTATTTTTCTATGCAGCTTGTTTTTCTACACGGAGTGAAAATATAGGTAGTCCTCAAGTTATGACCACAATTAGGATGGGATAGACAGGACAGGACAGGACAGAACAGGTTAGGGTAGGGTAGGGTAGAGTAGAGTAGGGTAGACTAGACTAGACTAGGAGAGGAGAGGAGAGAGGAGAGAGGAGAGAGGAGAGGAGAGGAGAGGAGAGGAGAGGAGAGGAGAGGAGAGGAGAGGAGAGGAGAGGAGAGGATAGGATAGGATATCAGAGTTGGAAGGGACCTTGGAGGTCTTCTAGTCCAACCTCCTGCTTAGGCAGGAAACCCTACACCACTTCAGACAAATGGTTATCCAATCTCTTCCAAACTTCCAGTGTTGGAGCATTCACAACTTCTGGAGGCAAGTTGTTCCACTGATTCATTGTTCTAACTGTCAGGAAATTCTTTCTTAGTTCTTAGGATGCCTCTGTCCTTGATTAGTTTCCAGCCATTGCTTCTTGTCCTACCCTCAGGTGCTTTGGAGAATAGCTTGACTCCCTCTTCTTTGTGGCAGCCCCTGAGATATTGGAACATTGGTATCATGTCACCCTTAGTGCTTCTTTTCATCAAACTAAACATACCATAGCTAATTCCTGAAACTCTTCTTTATATGCTTTAGCCTCCGGTCCCCTAATCATCTTTGTTGTTCTTGTCTGCACTCTTTTTAGAGTCCCAAAGTCTTTAATCATGAAATTCACCTTAGAACATAGGATGCTGGAGTTCAGAGAAAATATGCATGGAAATTCATTTTCTTCTTTAAGGAAGACAGATTAACCTTTAAAATACTCCATTTTAAGTGTCTGACTAATGCATTTTTTCCAGTTACTTGACTTTTATGTTGAAGGTAAACCAAAGTAGCAACAGCTATTTATCTAACATGAAAACTGTAACATTATCAACTGTTTCCTCCACACATAGCTAAAAGATCTTTGTTTTCTCTTAAGGTTTTTCAGGTTCGAAACAGTCCAAGTAGTTATTTCTGAAACTATTATTAGGAGTTATTCTTACCTAGAATGTAATAAATACAGTGTTTATTTCATTTTTCATTGCATTACCTTTTCAGTTATGCCTATGTCTTAGATTTAGAAGGGTTCTGGAGAGGGTTATTCTATGTGGGAGGATTCCGATATTCCCGTGTTACACCTCTCTTGCGCGACTTGCATTGGTTGCCGGTTGCCCTCCGAGTGGGATTCAAGGTGCTGGTGTTAACCTATAAATCCCTTCATGGCTTAGGTCCAGGATATCTGTCGGACCACCTGCAACCAGCATCTACTTCCCATCGCCCGGTGCGTTCTCACAGAGAGGGCCTACTCAGGGTGCCGTCAGCTAGACAATGTTGGCTGGCGACCCCCAGGGGTAGACACTTCTCTGTGGCTGTGCCCATCCTTTGGAATCAGCTTCCCGTGGGTCTTCGGCTGGCCCCCGACCTTTGTACCTTCCGCTGTGAGCTTAAGACCTGGCTGTTTAAACACCCCAGCCAGGACTGATGGGGTCTACTGTTTTAAATTGGTTTTAGTCTGTTTTAGTATGCTTTAATTTGTATTTATTGAGATTGTTTTGTTTGATGTGAGCCGCCCTGAGTCCTTTGGAGAGAGGGCGGCATATAAATCCAATTAATAATAATAATAATAATAATAATAATAATAATAATAATAATAATAATAATGTGGTTGGTAGCACATAATCAAACTGTATTAATAATTTTTGAACTGTGAGAATATTCTTGCTATTCCTTCGAAGTTCACTGTGTTGGTGCTCAATATACTTTCTGCTCTTTGCTGTTCCTTTTAGGAAGAATCGCTAATGAAATTCTGGAAGTATGCCGTAATGTCAAGAATAATTTCTTCCATAAAATGTGAATGCAATGCAGTTAGGAAACCATTCTTGGATTATAATGTTGTATATAGAGTTGTACCAAACTCGAAATTTTGGGTTCTCCTCCTTGATTTTTTTCTAAGGCTTTCAGCATCGATCTGGCATATTGTTTGCTATTTATGACTGTTGGCAATCTGTATTTGATTCATTAAAACTGTATTTTCAGTTCAATAGGAACAGTTGCTTGTATCTTATTTTCTGTTTTTTTTTTACAAGCCTTAGTCTTTCTTGAGTATACTTTTTTTTTTCATTTATCCTGTTTTGATGTTTTTTTTTTAAAAAAACAAATTAATAGTTAGGATATATGCACCACTTTCTCTCTTTATGAACAGGTAAAGCCACTGTTGTGAGAAATATCCACCTGGTTCAGTTCCAAGTGGGGAGAAAGGCACTGGAAACATGGAGGTTGATTGGAAAGATGGTTTAATGGAGCAGAACCATCGAGCACATGGTCCTTGTGCAGTTGACCACATGGAGTGAAGAGTGAGGGTTATTTATATCCTTTCTGGGCTTTGAACTTGAGCTTCCTATTCCTGTGACAAGAACATGTATTCTATTGTTTGCTGTCAGACTCCCATGGGACTACATAGAGGTCATAGCTAATTTTGTAGGTTATCTGAGACAAGCTTAGTTGAAGCTTGGGCTGATGCAATGAAGGGACTTGTTGTGCAGTTCCTATTGTCGCTAAATGGCTTTTCCTGAAGGATAATCCCATCATTTTGGAGCTGTTGTCTTGTAGATAGGCTGGCCCAGTCTTTCTTAACGGGCACCAAATATCTGCTTATATGGGAAATATAATATTTTGCCTTTTTAAATATTTCTCAAAATACATTCATTCTTCTAGGAGGGGTAACTTCCCTCAATACCAAATCATATTCATGAAGCAATTGCAATCTGAGTTCCTGCAAGAAACTACTTCTAAAACTAAAATCTTCTTAAAGGTTTTATAAATCTTATGAGGAACTGACGAATGAATACAATTTCATCTGTCTTGGATTAATGCCTGATTTGCTTGCTTGTCCCAGTTTGTTATTTTCCTTTCTTTAGAAAACCTGTGTAGAGAAAATTCTCCCTTCACCTCCATTGAATCTTTTTTTTTTTAAGAAGGTAAAATTGTTTTAAAAAGAGATTGGATAGCCATTTTCCCAGAATGGTATAGGGACTTCTGCTCAAGCAGCAGGGGTTGGAGTAGACCTCCAGGGTCCTGCCCAACTTATTATTATAACCATTTTATAATACCATTTATTATTTATTAATACCACTTATGCTATTATGTTATTAATATTAATTATAATTAATATTTATTTATATTTTATATTAATTATTAATTAATTATATATACACTGTTCAAAAAAATAAAGGGAACACAAGCAGAAGACATCCGAGATCTGAATGAATGAAATAGCCTTATTAAATACTTTGTTCGTTACATACACATACTTTGTGTTCCCTTTAGGTGTTTGAGCAGTGTATAAACTACTGTATGTTAGGAACAAAGTATTTAATAAAGCTATTTCAGTCATTCAGATCTCGGATATCTTCTGCTTATGTTCCCTTTATTTTTTTGAGCAGTATATTAATTATTTTGTTATATTAATATTATTGTTATCAGTACCACTTATTACTATAACCATGTTACTTCTATCCTTCAATTTATAGTTTTTGTTTCTTAGTACAATTTGATAGCTTATTAGTAACCATGACTGTCACTAAGTGTTGTATCTTTTTATTCCTGATGAATGCATTTTATTCTCCTTATGTACACTGAGCATATGCACCTAAGACAAATTCCTTGTGGGCCCAATCACACTTGGCCAATGAAGAATTCTCTTCTATTCTAAAAAGGAAACTTTGTTATTCTGAATATATTCCAAAAAAATTGGCACGGATCTATTTTGCCAAATTACAAAGCCCTTTATTTGGGGTTGATTTTGTATGCAATCTTTTTTTTAAAGAGAAACGAGAACGTGTTTGTGAATCTGCGTGGAATGATTTTAAACAATCTCTCTCTCTCTCTCCAAAGGGGATTCCAGCCTCGTTTCGCTTTTCTCGTTAGAGCACTGCAAGCGGGCGGAACGTGGCTTTCCCGGGCGGCGTTTCCTGGGGAACTCCTCTCCGCGGCACCCGCCCCGCGCCGTTGCCAGGCAACGGCCGAGGCAACTCGCTGAGGTTTTGAGCCTGGGCTGGGCTGGCGGGAGCGTCGCTGAAATCGGTCCCCCGTGCCGCAACGGCCGAAAACAAAGAGCCCTCTTTCGTCCGAGAGCACCATGCTAGCCGGCGCGGATGACGGCCTCTCCCTGACCATCGCCCAGATCGTGGAGAGGCTGAAGGGCTCCGGACTTCACGCCCAGCTGGAGCGACAGGCTCGGGTGAGGCGGCTTGAGCCGCGCTTTGGGTTCCTCCTCCTCCCCGCCGCAGCCTTTTTCCTGCCCTGTCCTGCCCCGCCTCCCTCCCTCCCTTGCTTCTTGCCCGGCTCTCCGTCCGCTCAGCTCCCCTCTTTCAGAATAACGAACGGAGATTTTTTCCCCCCCTTACTTGCTGCCGGTGCATGCATGCATGCCATTGCAGCGCCTTTCTAACATCTCTCTGCCTTGCAAAAAATAATGATGACGGCAGCAGTGCCCTCCCCTCCCAAGTCATTGCAGTAATAATGCGAATGTTACGAATAAATACGTTTTTTCGTCCTAAAGCATTCATAATCTGTTCCCTGTTAATTCATTGCAATCATCATCATCATCATCATCATCATTATCTTTATTCATTAAACATGAAACTCAGTCAACTGAACGTACAAAAATGCATCACAAATACCATTGACTGGTGCTAATGGTTGATACGGGTTGCTGCCAGCGTCCTAGGTATCAACCAAGTACCTTCTTAAGATGTACATGTTCCAAGTAGTGCATTATTATTATTATTATTATTATTATTATTATTATTATTATTAGTCATTAAACATGAAACTCAGTCAACTGAATGTACAAAAATGCATCACAAATACCATTGACTGGTGCTAATGGTTGATACGGGTTGCTGCCAGCGTCCTAGGTATCAACCAAGTACCTTCTTAAGATGTACATGTTCCAAGTAGTGCATTATTATTATTATTATTATTATTATTATTATTATTATTATTATTATTAGTCATTAAACATGAAACTCAGTCAACTGAATGTATAAAAAGGCATCACAAATACCATTGACTGGTGCTAATGGTTGATACGGGTTGCTGCCAGCGTCCTAGGTATCAACCAAATACTTTCTGAAGGTGTACATGTTCGAAATAGTACATTATTATTATTATTATTATTATTATTATTATTAGTCATTAAACATGAAACTCAGTCAACTGAATGTATAAAAAGGCATCACAAATACCATTGACTGGTGCTAATGGTTGATACGGGTTGCTGCCAACGTCCTAGCTATCAACCAAATACTTTCTTAAGATGTACATGTTCCAAGTAGTGCATTATTATTATTATTATTATTATTATTATTATTATTAGTCATTAAACATGAAACTCAGTCAACTGAACGTACAAAAATGCATCACAAATACCATTGACTGGTGGTAATGGTTGATACAGGTTGCTGCCAGGGTCCTAGGTATCAGCCAAGTACCTTCTTAAGATGTACATGTTCCAAGTAGTGCATTATTATTATTATTAGTCATTAAACATGAAACTCAGTCAACTGAACGTACAAAAATGCATCACAAATACCATTGACTGATGCTAATGGTTGATATGGGTTGCTGCCAGCGTCCTAGGTATCAACCAAGTACCTTCTTAAGATGTACATGTTCCAAGTAGTGCATTATTATTATTATTATTATTATTATTATTAGTCATTAAACATGAAACTCAGTCAACTGAATGTATAAAAAGGCATCACAAATACCATTGACTGGTGCTAATGGTTGATACGGGTTGCTGCCAACGTCCTAGCTATCAACCAAATACTTTCTTAAGATGTACATGTTCCAAGTAGTGCATTATTATTATTATTATTATTATTATTATTATTAGTCATTAAACATGAAACTCAGTCAACTGAACGTACAAAAATGCATCAAAAATACCATTGACTGGTGGTAATGGTTGATACGGGTTGCTGCCAGGGTCCTAGGTATCAGCCAAGTACCTTCTTAAGATGTACATGTTCCAAGTAGTGCATTATTATTATTATTATTATTATTATTATTATTATTATTATTAGTCATTAAACATGAAACTCAGTCAACTGAATGTATAAAAATGCATCACAAATACCATTGACTGGTGCTAATGGTTGATACGGGTTGCTGCCAGCGTCCTAGGTATCAACCAAGTACCTTCTTAAGATGTACATGTTCCAAGTAGTACATTATTATTATTATTATTATTATTATTATTATTAGTCATTAAACATGAAACTCAGTCAACTGAATGTACAAAAATGCATCACAAATACCATTGACTGGTGCTAATGGTTGATATGGGTTGCTGCCAGCGTCCTAGGTATCAACCAAATACCTTCTTAAGATGTACATGTTCCAAGTAGTGCATTATTATTATTATTATTATTATTATTATTATTATTATTAGTCATTAAACATGAAACTCAGTCAACTGAACGTACAAAAATGCATCACAAATACCATTGACTGGTGCTAATGGTTGATACGGGTTGCTGCCAATGTCCTAGCTATCAACCAAATACTTTCTTAAGATGTACATGTTCCAAATAGTGCATTATTATTATTATTATTATTATTATTATTATTATTAGTCATTAAACATGAAACTCAGTCAACTGAACGTACAAAAATGCATCACAAATACCATTGACTGGTGCTAATGGTTGATACGGGTTGCTGCCAGCATCCTAGGTATCAGCCAAGTACCTTCTTAAGATGTACATGTTCCAAGTAGTACATTATTATTATTATTATTATTATTATTATTATTATTTTTAGTCATTAAACATGAAACTCAGTCAACTGAATGTACAAAAATGCATCACAAATACCATTGACTGGTGCTAATGGTTGATATGGGTTGCTGCCAGCGTCCTAGGTATCAACCAAATACCTTCTTAAGATGTACATGTTCCAAGTAGTGCATTATTATTATTATTATTATTATTAGTCATTAAACATGAAACTCAGTCAACTGAACGTACAAAAATGCATCACAAATACCATTGACTGGTGCTAATGGTTGATATGGGTTGCTGCCAGCGTCCTAGGTATCAACCAAATACTTTCTTAAGATGTACATGTTCCAAGTAGTGCATTATTATTATTATTATTATTATTATTATTATTATTATTATTAGTCATTAAACATGAAACTCAGTCAACTGAATGTACAAAAATGCATCACAAATACCATTGACTGGTGCTAATGGTTGATACGGGTTGCTGCCAGGGTCCTAGGTATCAACCAAATACCTTCTTAAGATGTACATGTTCCAAGTAGTGCATTATTATTATTATTATTATTATTAGTCATTAAACATGAAACTCAGTCAACTGAACGTACAAAAATGCATCACAAATACCATTGACTGGTGCTAATGGTTGATACAGGTTGCTGCCAGGGTCCTAGGTATCAACCAAGTACCTTCTTAAGATGTACATGTTCCAAGTAGCGCAGTTTTTTACAGTTCCGCTAGTGTTATTGCAGGAAGCTGCAATTTGTTGATGTATCTTATAAAATTCTTGGACATGGTACCAAGTGCCCCGATGACAATTTGTATCACTATTACATGTTTCATCCATAATCACGTAGTTTCGATGGCCGGGTCGCAATATTTTGTGATTTTTTTTCCCAGTTCTTTTTCTTCGACACCGGCGTCTCCTGGTACTGTGATGTCAATAAATTGTACGTTTTGATTTTCGAGAACTGTGATATCAGGCATGTTGTGTTCCAAGTGACGATCCGTCTGTGTTCAAAAGTCCCACAAGACCTTCACCTTTTCATTTTCTATAACTTTTTCCACTTTATCTTCCCATGACTTTTTGGATACAGGAAAGTCGTATTTTTTACATAATGACCAGTGGACTAATTTAGCAACTTGGTTGTGTCTAGCTTTGTAATCAAATCGCTCTGTGCGATTTTGCTGCATTCACATATTAAATGTGAAACAGTTTCAACTTTGCAACTTTATTGTTGTTGTTGTTGTTAATAATAATAATAATAATGCACTATTTGGAACATGTACATCTTAAGAAGGTATTTGGTTGATACCTAGGATGCTGGCAGCAACCTGTATCAACCATTACCACCAGTCAATGGTATTTGTGATGCATTTTTGAATGTTCAATTGACTGAGTTTCAAGTTTAATGAATAAAGTAAATAATAATAATAATAATAATAATAATAATAATAATAATAATAATAATAATAATAATAATAATAATAATAATTGGAGCCCTTGGAGCAATACCCAAAGGGCTACCCCGCTATTTAGAAATTCTAAATTTACCGGACTTGAAATTTTGACTCTGCAAAAAACCACCTTACTCGGAACAGCTTACATCCTCCGACGATATCTTAACAGTTCCTAGGTCCTTGGTTAGGACTCGAACTGCTGAGCTATTAACCAGCCTCAAAGACTGTGAATCTCACTACAGATTAACCAATAATAATAATAATAATAATAATATAAAATTTGCTTTATTGTAAAAGCGGCTCAGGGTGGCTTACAATGCGTTAAGCAATAGCTTTCATACTTTAGTATATTTTATACAAAGTCAGCTTATTGCCCCCACAAACTGGGTCCTCAATTTGCCTACCTTAGAAAGGATGGAAGGCTGAGTCAACCTCGAGCCTGGTGAGATTCGAACTTACAGTAATTGCAGACAGCTGGAGTTATAATAATAATAATAATAATAATAATAATAATAATAATAATAATATAATAATAATAATAATAATAATAATAATATAATAATAATAATAGTAATAGTAATAGTAGTAGTAGTAGTAGTAATTTGGTTGATACACAGGATATTGGCTGCAACCTGTATCAACTATTTGCGCCAGTCAGTGGTATTTGTGATGCATTTCTGAATGTTCAGTTGACTAAGTTTCATGTATGGTGAATAAAAGTTTATAAAAACCACCACAACAACAACTTGATCGATCCCTAGGATGCTGGCAGCAACCCGTATGAACTATCAGAGCCAGTCAATGATATTTGTGATACATTTTTAAATGTTCAGTTGACTGAGTTTCATGTTTAATGAATAAAAGTGAATAATAATAATAATAATAATAATAATAATAATCTTTTTCATCTTAAAATGCTCATAATGTTCCCTCTCAATTCATTGCAATAATAAATACTACTGCTAAATATCTTTTGCCTCCTAATGTATTCATAATCTCTTCCCTCCGAATTCATTGCAATAATATTTCCTCCCAATGCATTCTTAATTACTTTTCTTCATCCAAATTCATTACAATAATCACCATCAGTCAAATTGCAAAAGGCAGCTTTACTTGGAACAGTTTAGATCCTGCAGTGATTAACATTAAAAATTAACTATCTGGGCTGCATGAAGGAAGGATATGATTCATTATTTTTGTGCTCTTCCTGCCCAAAGCTTTTGGCCAATGCTCTCTTCGAAATCATAAGATTGTCAGGGATAAGTTTGTCAATGATAACAATAATATCATTTCCTCCCAATTTATCCATTGCAGTACAGGTAGTCCTCAACTTACAATACTTTATTTAGTGACTGTTCAAAATTACGATGTCATTGAAAGAAGTGACTTACGACCATTTTTCACATTTAAACTGTTGTAGCATCCCCATGGTCATGTGATAAAAATTCAGATGCTTGATAACTGACTCATACTTACGAAGGTTGTAGTATCCGGGGTTTATGTGATCCCCTTCTGACAATGGGGAAGCGAGATTCACTTAACAACCATGTTACTAACTAAACAACGGCAGTGAGTCACTTAACATTGACATTACAATACCTGGTGATGCACGGATTGAAGATAAGCAGCAAGAAAAAATCACAAAGTACCGGGACTTGCAAATCGAAGTTGAGCGACTATGGAAAAAGAAATCATGTGTTGTTCCGATTGTAATTGGAGCCCTTGGAGCAATACCCAAAGGGCTACCCCGCTATTTAGAAATTCTAAATTTACCGGACTTGAACTTTTTGACTACAAAAAACCACCTTACTCAGAACAGCTTACATCCTCCGACGATACCTTAACAGTTCCTAGGTCCTTGGTTAGGACTCGAGCTGCTGAGCTATTAACCAGCCTCAAAGGCTGTGAATCTCATTAAAGATTAACCAATAATAATAATACAAGAAGAATAGTATCTTTTTTCTTGCTGCAAATGCATACATTATAGTATCTATTTCTCTCCCACATTACGTTATGATAATAATAAAAGCAATAACCTGTGGTTAGGGCTTGAATTATTCAGTTTCCATCAGACTGACAGAATCTAACTATAGATTCCACACACATATTACTATTTCCTCCCAATGCATTCATAATAATATTCTTTTTACAAATGCATTATAACAATAATATTTTTTCTTCTGATTCATCAATAACTTTTTCTTCTAGTTTATTTCAATGCTAATATTAATATTTCTTCCCAATACAAAAATTGTGGTGTTTCTCTCTTCCACCGTATTCAAATGAGAATAAAAAACAGTATCCTTTTCTTCCAGTACATTCATAAAAGTAATACTTTTCCTAATTCACTGCAGTCATAATATTAACTGATGGAACCAAAAAATGGTAATAAAAAAAAATGAATAAACTGAAGTGTTTATTTAAACAGACAGGGGCCTGCCACGTAACAACTCCAGACTTAACAGTTAAGAACCGTATTACTAACGAACATCTGCAGTGATTCACTGAACAACTGTGGCAAGAAAAATCATAAAATGGAGCAAAACTCACTTAACAATCTTGCTTAGCAAGATAAATTTTGGGCACAGTTGTCATAAGTCGAAGATACCCAGGGATGGGCTTCAAAAATTTTAGCAAGGGGTTCCCTGGCCAGTTGCGTGGGTGGGCGTGGCCATGGTGGGTGTGGCCTAGTTGGCCTCCTGCACCACGGCAAGGAAGTGTTTGTGTCCTCCCCGGGCTCCGGAGGCTTTCCTCGAGCCTCTGATAGGGTGAAAACGGCCTCCCCAGGCTCGGCGGCCTTCCCAAACTTCCGGTTTTTCGCCCTCCCTGAGCCTCCATGCATGCCCTGCACTTACCTGCATCCAAAACGGGCCATGTACTAATAATATAACACACCTGACATAACGGTAGTTGAAGAGAAAAAAGTATGGCTCATTGACATTGCAATACCTGGTGATGCACGGATTGAAGATAAGCAGCAAGAAAAAATGGGAGGGGAAGGGTGGGGTGGGCCTGGCCAACCAGGAGTGGGATTTGGGGGGCTCTTCGAACTGCACAGAATTTAGCTAGAGGTTCTCCCGAACCCTTGCTCAGCAGCCCACCTCTGAGGATACCTATAGTTGTTACTCTCAAGATAATATACTTCTCTCTTTTTCTTCTACTTGACTATTTCCAGCTGATTATCTATAAGATGCAAGGTTCAGGATGGTATCAAAATTAGAAGAGATGGGTGTAAGTGGTCTTTCCTTCTTTACAGGAAAGACCAACTCCCTTAGAAAGTGATTTGTTCAAATCATGATTTGTTTGAGCCAACTCTGCTTCTTAGTGTAGGTCCATATTTTTATAAGATGCATTATGATAAGATATATCCTAGAATTAGCATGAGAATAATACTTTCTGAGCCAACACAGAGAGTTTAGGCTGCGGTATATTTTTTGGTATGAAAAGGGCTGAAATACTATTTACCAACTTGCATTGTGCCCGAGCCTTATGGATTGCTCAGAATTCTAAATATTTTATAGACTATATAAATATTAATATTCTATAGAATATTTAGAAATGACCGCTTAAATGTTTCTAATGTACAATAATCCTAAGCGTTCATGTGTTTCCAGATTCAGAAAGTCTAATATTGCAGAAATGTACTGTCACTTACTATCTGAGTTAAGACTTACTTATTTGGCAGTATTGTCTCAGTGCATTCATGCAGATTGTTAGGAAGGACAACTAGTAGTGCCTGCTTATTCTTACAGAGCTTCAAGCTGTTTACTGTATATCTTCAAGATTATGCTGAAAACGAATAACATCAAAGGTTTCTCAAAGACCAGTTTTGTTTGGTATTTATTTTTTGAAAGTATAAAGCAAAGACACTTTTTAAAAAAAAAATTGATTTATATGCCGCCCTTCTCCAGAGACTCAGGGCGGCCTACAGCGTGTTAAGCAATAGCCTTCATACTTTTGTATATTTATACAAAGTCAGCTTATTGCCCCCACAAACTGGGTCCTCAAAGGATGGAAGGCTGAGTCGACCTTGAGCCTGGCTAGGATTGAACTCGCAGTAATTGCAGGCAGCTGGATTATAAATGCTGCCTTAGTAGGAGGCATTAGCCTCCTACGCCACTCAGGCTCCTCATTTATTTTTCCTTACTGTTAATTTTACCATATTTCATTTTTAAGATGTGTAAATACATTAGTCTATTTGAAATAGATAATAATGCATTTAATATCTTGAGTTAATTAGATTTTTATAGACCAGCATAAGAAGAGCGGGGTACAACTATTAAAAAAGCATCAAGGATCTAAAAACATGCAAACTCTATTTATATACATACAAATATAGAGATGTAGGTCTTTGGTTATTCGGGTCTTCTCCCGCATAAAATTGGAAGTGGCGACGTATCGACGAAGTCTCATTCGTCATCTTCAGGCTGGTGTTTTCGGCTTCGTGCTTCCAGGAGCAATGAAGCCAAGAACACCAGCCTGAAGATGACGAATGAGACTTCGTCGAAACGTCGCCAAGACACTTCCAATTTTACGCGGGAGAAGACCCGAATAACCAAAGACCTACATACAAACATCCGCAAAAACCTCAGAAAACAAGTATAGAGATAGATACACGTATACAAGTGTGTGTGTATGCGTGTGTGTATCTATCTATCTATCTATCTATCTATCTATCTATCTATCTATCTATCTATCTATCTATCTATCTATCTATCTATCTATCTATCTATCTATCTATCTATCCACTACATCTATATCTATGTCTGTCTGTGTAAAAAGAAAAAAATTTAAAAGAAGTACCTGGAAAGGAAGTATTTTCTTACTGTTGTGACATAAATTGTATTTCTACAATTTCTATATTAAATTATAGAGAATAATCACAATTGAGGATTTTCTTTAAAAAACTAGATTTTTTTTCCTCATTTGAACCACAAGCTGTTTCCCCCCCCCCTCCAAGTACACCATGTACTTCTATCTTCTATTCCAGAATTGTTATCTGAAATAAGATACGTAATTTCATCAGAAAATCAAAGTTGTTGTGTTAATGTTTTATAACTTCCAGTGTAGATTTGTAACAATATCTGTACAATTTACTCGGTCGTAATTTAGCACTAGCCAACTTCTAGAAGCGAGGAAATTAACGTTGGGAAATTGCATCCCTGAAAGATGAAACTCCAGATTTATTTTTTTTTTGTAATGTCTATGTTGTTTTATGAGCTTTCCATTGCTGTTTTTTCTTCACAAATCTCCTCTGATAAAAGTCAGAATATGTGTTTTGGCCCCTTAATACTGACATGCGTACATCACCATCTTACAACCTCGTCTTACAGGTTTAGCGACTGTTTGAAAGTTATAGCGGGCGGCCCTGAAAAAAGTGACTTATGATTGTTTTTCACACTTACAACTGTTGCAGTATCCCCATGGTCATGGGATCAAAATTCAGACGCTTGGCAATTGACTCATATTTATGATGGTTGCAGTGTCCCTGGGTCATGTGATGCCCTTTCGCGATTTTCTGACAAGCAATTTGGCATTTGTCAAACCAAGCTATCTTTCAAAAGTGAGTGGTGACAGGGATCCATAAAACATAATTTGTTAGTTTGTGCACCTGATATACCCCCAAGAAAATTGAAAATAGTGTTTTGGTTTTCAATTTAAATTTTTGGGCTTTTCCTAATTAAATATTGACCCTCGTGATTTCGAAACAACGCTGACACTTCTGTCATGTTTTTCTTTCTTGTTAGCTCAGTTTACACAATCCAGAGATTAAGCTACAATCCCTAAAGGAAGATATTAAGGAATTTCTGAAGACATCAGGTTTGTGTTTTTTATTCATTACATTTTTAAGATTTTTGCTTTGAGTACGTTAAGAGCTGGATATTAGATATGGTCCATCTACTTCAGGTTAATTTTCAACAGACTAATAAATTATTATTATTATTATTATTATTTATTAGATTCTCCTTCTCCTTACGGACTCAGGGCGGTGAACAGCCAAAATAAAAATTCAATACACAAAAGTTAAAAATTAAAACACATATACAGTAGGCTGAAATTAAAACCAAATCAATATTAAAATGCAGCGACGCTACAAACATTAAAAATATTTAAAATTTGAAAAAAATTTTTTAACAGTGCAGCAGGGATCAGGCTAAACCGGCAAGTTGAAAAAGATGCGTCTTCAGGGCCCGACGAAACGTTCGGAGGTCGGAGATAATTCTCAACTCTGGAGGAAGATCGTTCCAGAGGGTAGGGGCTGCCACAGAGAAGGCTCTCCCCCTGGGGGTCGCCAGCCGGCATTGTCTGGCTGACGGCACCCTGAGGAGGCCCACTCTGTGGGAGCGAACCGGCCGGTGGGAGGCAATTGGCGGCAGAAGGCGGTCCCGTAAGTACCCTGGTCCTAAGCCATGGAGCGCTTTAAAGGTCATTACCAACACCTTGAAACGCACCCGGAACTCCACCGGCAACCAATGCAGCTCGCGCAGGAGAGGTGTAACGTGGGAGCGCCCGGATGCTCCCATAATCCCCCGCGCGGCCGCATTCTGTACCAGTTGGAGCCTCCGGGTGCACCCCAAGGGGAGCCCCATGTAGAGAGCATTGCAGTAGTCCAGGCGAGAGGTGACGAGTGCCTGAGTGACTGTGCGTAAATACATTAACTGTAGCAGCTTATAAAGATGTATCTTTACTCTCCGCTAACAAGCATGAGGTCCAAGCTGTTATTGCGCCAATCTGTGCAACCTTTTTGAAATCTCTTCCTTGCTTTTATCATTGTCATCACGCAATGCTCATGAATTCAGTCAAATTCCAGGAAACAGTTGAGGACGAAGGAGCCTGGCGTGCTTTAGTCTATGGGGCCGGCGTGAGTCGGACGCGACTTAACAACTAAACAACAACAACAACAATTTTGGCTTGGACTCTACTGCTATGGTGGCCCAAGTGCTCTGCCAGCGAAAACAGGCACCCATGTTCTGTTTTTGGCTACAAAGACCTTCAGCAACCCTTTGCCAGCAAAAACGCATCCGGCCCTCCCGAGCTCCGTTTTTTCTATCAAAGGCACTGGGGGCCGGTCCTTCACTGACCAGGGGGGCATTTGCCCAGATATGTCTGGTGCGCCAGTTGCGTCCCTACTTGGACCGAGATGCCCTTCGCACAGTTACTCATGCGCTGGTCACCTCACGTATTGACTACTGTAACGCTCTCTACATGGGGCTGCCCTTGAGGGCCACTCGGAGGCTTCAGCTGGTGCAAAATGCAGCCGCGCGGGTTGTGATGGGAGAATCCCGATACTCCCATGTTACATCCCTCCTGCGCGACCTGCATTGGTTACCAATTGCCCTCCGGGTGAGATTCAAGATGCTGGTGATGACCTATAAAGACCTACATGGCTTAGGCCCAGGATATTTGGCAGACCACCTACAGCCAGCAACGATATCCCATCGCCCGGTCCGCGCCCATAGAGAGGGCCTGCTCAGGGTGCCATCGGCTAGACAGTGTCAGCTGGCGGCCCCCAGGGGTAGAGCCTTCTCTGGGTGCGCCCACCCTCTGGAATCAACTTCTCTTGGGGCTCCGGTTGGCCCCTGACCTTCGCACCTTCCTCCGTGAATTAAAAACTTGGCTTTTTAAACCCCTCGACCTGGACTGAAGGGGTTTTATTTATTTTTATTTTATTTATTTATTTTTTATTTTAATTAGATTTATATGCCGCCCTTCTCCAAAGACTCAGGGCAGCTTATAATGCGTTAAGCCATAGCCTTCATACTTTTGTATATTTTATACAAAGTCAGCTTATTGCCCCCACAAACTGGGTCCTCAATTTACCCACTTTAGAAAGGATGGAAGGCTGAGTCAACCTTGAGCCTGTGAGATTCGAACTGGTGTAATTGCAGACAGCTGGATGTTAATAACAGGCTTTAGTCTGCTTTTAGCCTGTTGAGCTATCCAGGCTCTTTTTAAATTTTAAATTTTTTAGATTTTAGATTTTAACTTTGCATTGTGGCTTGTGTTTTTATTATTGTGAGCTGCCCTGAGTCCATTGGGAAATAGGGCGGCATATAAGCCAAATAAAATAAAATAAACAAAAAATAAATGTCCTTTTAATACCAAAAAATTCTCTTTCCTATCCCATCCTGTTATTCTCAAGTTTTTAAACGTCCCAATTCTGAGTTTTTCTAATCTTCAGGTTCTTTTTTTTTTAACTCTTATTTTTCCAGGTTGGGAAAAGAAGCTGCACAATGCTGTTTATAGAGAAATCAGTATGTGAGTTTTGTTTTCGTCTTGGTGTTGGTACAACTTTTGCTTCATGTTTGCATGCAGTGTTGCTTAACTTAGAGGTCCCTAAAATGTTGCCATCACATTTCCTTTAGTGTAATCTTACTGTTGCAACCTTCCCTACAAACCCAAGCACAAATGAAGACACATGAACCAGTGGTGGGTTTCAATTTTTTTTACTACCGGTTCTGTGGGTGTGGCTTGGTGGGCGTGGCAGGGAAAGGATACTGCAAAATCCCTATTCCCACCCCACTCCAGAGGAAGGATACTGCAAAATCCCCATTCCCTCCCCACTCTAGGGGAAGGGTACTGCAAAATCTCCATTCCCACCCCACTCCAGGGGAAGGGTACTGCAAAATCTCCATTCCCACCCCACTCCAGGGAAAGGATACTGCAAAATCCCCATTCCCACCTCCCTCCAGGGGAAAGATAATCACCATTCCTACCCCACTCCAGGGGAAAGGTACTGCAAAATCTCCATTCCCTCCCCACTCCAGAGGAAGGATACTGCAAAATCCCCATTCCCTCTCCACTCCAGGGAAAGTATACTGCAAAATCTCCATTCCCACCCCACTCCAGGGGAAGGATACTGCAAAATCTCCATTCCCATCCCACTCCAGGGGAAGGGTACTGCAAAATCTCCATTCCCACCCCACTCCAAGGAAAGGATACTGCAAAATCCCCATTCCCACCTCCCTCCAGGGGAAGGATACTGCAAAATCTCCATTCCTACCCCACTCTAGGGGAAGGATACTGCAAAATCTCCATTCCAACCCCACTCCAGGGGAAGGATACTGCAAAATCCCCATTCCCTCCCCACTCGAGGGGAAGGATACTGCAAAATCCCCATTCCCTCCCCACTCGAGGGGAAGGATACTGCAAAATCTCCATTCCCTCCCCACTCCATGGGAAGGATACTGCAAAATCTCCATTCCCACCCCACTCCAGGGGAAGGATACTGCAAAATCTCCATTCCCTCCCCGCTCCAGGGGAAGGATACTGCAAAATCTCCATTCCCACCTCACTCCAGGGGAAGGTTACTGCAAAATTAGGTTACAGAGCCTGTGTAGCGTAGGGGGCTAATGCCTCCTACTAAAGGCAGCAATTAACACCAGCTGCCTGTAACTTCTGTGAGTTCAATCCTCGCCAGGCTCAAGGTCGACTCAGCCTTCCATCCTTTCTAAGGTGGGTAAATTGAGGACCCAGTTTGTTGGGGGCAATAAGCTGACTTTGTATAAATATACAAAAGTATGAAGGCTATTGCTTAACACATTGTAAGCCGCCCTGAGTCTCCGGAGAAGGGCGGCATATAAATCAAATTTAAAAAAAAATCCCCGTTTCTTCTTGATCAGATGGGACTTGGGAGGCAGAGAATGGATGGGAACGGGGCCAGTCAAAATTTTTCCTACCGGTTCTCCGAACTACTCAAAATTTCCGCTACCGGTTCTCCAGAACTGATCAGAACCTGCTGAAGCCCATCTCTGAAATGAACAATAAAAACAATGCAGTAAAACTGTGGGAAAGATGGATTTTTTGGAACGAAGTGTAACTAAAATGTTCTCCATTTCTCCCATGGATTCTGTCTGCACTTCTCCAAGTGAGATATATTATTTCACAGCTTGGGAAACCCTGGCTTAATGTGTACATGTAGTCCTCGACTTCACAACCACAGTTGAGCCCCAAAATCCCATTCTTAAAGTGAGCTCTGCCCCACTTTATGACCTTTTATGCCACAGTTGTTAAGCAAATCACTGCAGTTGTTAAATGAGTCATGCAGTTGTTAAATGAATCTGGCTTCCCCATTGATTTTGTTTGTCGGAAGCCAGCTGGGCAGGTTACAGATGGCAATCACATGACCCCAGGACAGTGCAACTGTCATAAGTACATGCCAGTTGCCAAGAGTCTGAATTTTGATCATGTGGCCATGGGGATGCCACAGTGGTCATCAGTGTGAAAACTGGCCATAAGTTACTTCGAATGATCATTAAGCAACTGGTCATATGTCAAGGACTACCTGTATGGCATTTGTTTTCAATGCAACTCATTCTGGGTTGAACCCATTAGTGCCTCCGCTAACAGGATCATTTGGGTCATTAAATGAGGACTTAATATTCTGACTTCTTGCAGGCTTCCCCTTTGGCCTTGCTTGTGGGAAGTTAGCAGGGAACAAAGAATGAATTATCCGATGTTAAGTCTTCGAAGCAATTATCAATCCTCAATATTTCTCTTCAATTTTATCCTGCCTTATTGCCACCAAGAGTAGCACTAGAGTAGCAGTAGAGTAGAGTAGAGTAGAATTCTTTATTGGCCAAGTGTGATTGGACACAGAAGGAATTTGTCTTGGTGCATACGCTCTCAGTGTACATAAAAGAAAAGGTACATTCATCAAGAATCATAAGGTACAACAGTTAATGATAGTCATAGGGTACAAATAAGCAAGCGAATCATATTAGGAAACAGTCATTATAAAACATAAGTGCCTCTTGCAATATTTCACAAGGCCATAGATTGATCACAACACCATGTATTGAGAGCCGTGGTGGCACAGTGGTTAGAATGAGTATTTCAGGCTAATTCTGCCGACTGCCAGCAGTTCGATTCTTAACCGGCTCAAGGTTGACTCAGCCTTTCATCCTTCTGAGGTCAATAAAATTGTGAGGAGCAATAGGCTGAATGTAAACTGCTTAGAGAGGGCTATAAAGCACTGTAAAGCGGTATATAAGTGCCAATGCTGTATATCGTGCCTGAAAATTTACGTATCTCTATGAAAATTATGATTTCTAAAGATTTATTTAGAAAAGTGGGTTTAAATAGTACTGGCACTAAAATCATACCTATTTTTTTTCCTTTTAGGTTTCCTTTACCTTGTTCTCCATCAGTGCCTTCTGAACACATCAAGGAACCTTTGGTTTACATGAGAAAAGCTCAGGTTTGATTAAATTTTACTGCACATGCTCAAATATGGATATATACTAAGTATTTGACCTGACTCTGCCAGTTGGCTTGGGTCCCCAATGGGGGAGTATCACACTGGATGTGGTAGAATAGAATAGAATAGAATGGAATGGAATGGAATAGAATAGAATAGAATAGAATAGAATAGAATAGAATAGAATAGAATAGAATAGAATAGAATAGAATAGAATAGAATAGATTAGAATTAGAATTAGAATTAGAATTAGAATTAGAATTAGAATTAGAATTAGAATTAGAATTAGAATAGAATTCTTTATTGGGCAACTGTGATTGGACACACAAGGAATTTGTCTTGGTGCATAGGCTCTCATTGTACATAAAAGACAAGATACATTCCTCAAGAATCACAAGGTACAACACTTAAAGATAGTCATAGGGTACAAATAAGCAATCAAGTCATATTAGGAAAACAGTCATTAGAAATTGTAAGGAGGCCAGCAACAAGGTTACAGTCATACAGTCATAAGTGGGAGGAGATGGGCGATAGGAACAATGACAAGATGAATTTTAAGAGAAAAATCCTACATCCTGCTACCTCCCACTCTTCACATCTGTTAATTGCAACTTCACCTGGATTTTAACTTCTATTTGCATTGTTTTTAGAAATGTTTATTTTTTTTTAATGGGTTTATTGCTTTTAAAACTGTATGCTGGCCAGAGTCGCTTCTGAGCAGATAAGCGACAAACAGAATGAATGAATGAATGAATGAATGAATGAAAAAATAAAATAAAATAAAAAAATAAAATAAAATAAAATAAAATAAAATAAAATAAAATAAAATAAAATAAAATAAAATAAAATAAAATAAAATAAAATAAAATAAAATAAAATAAAATAAAATAAAATAAAATAAAATAAAATAAAATAAAATAAAATAAAATAAAATAAAATAAAAAAATAAAATAAAATAAAATAAAATAAAATAAAATAAAATAATAAAATAAAATAAATAAAATAAAATAAAATAAAATAAAATAATAAAATAAAATAAAATAAAATTAAATTAAATTAAATTAATTATAAAATAAAATAAAATAAAATAAAATAAAATAAAATAAAATAAAATTAATTAAATTAAATTAAATTAAATTAAATTAAATTAAATTAAATAATAAAATAAATTAAATTAAATTAAATTAAATTAAATTAAATTAAATTAAATTAAATTAAATTAAATTAAATTAAATTAAATTAAATTAAATTATTAATAAAATAAAATAAAATATAAAATGAATAAAATAAAATAAAATAAAATAAAATAAAATAAAATAAAATAAAATAAATAAAATAAAATAAAATAAAATAAATAAAATAATAAAATAAAATAAAATAAAATAAAATAAATAATAAAATAAAATAATAAAATAAAATAAAATAAAATAAAATAAAATAAAATAAAATAAAATAAAATAATAAAATAAAATAATAAAATAAAATAAAATAAAATAAATAAAATAAAATAAAATAAAATAAAATAATAAAATAAAATAAAATAAAATAAAATAATAAAATAAAATAAAATAAAATAAAATAAAATAAAATAAATAAAATAAAATAAAATAATAAAATAAAATAAAATAAAATAAAATATAAAATAAAATAAAATAAAATAAAATAATAAAATAAAATAAATAAAATAAAATAAAATAAAATAAAATAAAATAAAATAATAAAATAAAATAAAATAAAATAAAATAAAATAAAATAAATAAAATAAAATAAAATAAAATAATAAAATAAAATAAAATAAAATAAAATAAAATAAAATAATAAAATAAAATAAAATAAAATAAAATAAATAAAATAAAATAAAATAAATAAAATAAAATAATAAAATAAAATAAAATAATAAAAGCATTTGTGCTGAATTGAGTGTCACCAGTCTCATGTTATATATAAAACCTGGTTTTCATACCCATAAAGATATGTAGTAGCCATTCCCAAACAATCAAAGGCAGACGGTGCACTTTTCAGAAAAGAAGCAAGCCCCCTTCCCCCTTTTAAAAGAACTACAGGTGGTCCTTGACTTACAACAATTCACTTAGTGACCATTCAAAGTTACAACAACACTGAAAAAAGTGGCATACTACCTGTGCTTTCTTGCCTCTACCTACGACCAAAATTTATGTCGTTAAGTGAGACATTTGTCAAGTGAATTTTGCCCCGTTTTACGACCTTTCTTGGCACAGTTGTTAAGTGAATCACCGCAGTGGTTAAGTTAGCCACGTGGTTGTTAAGTGAAACGGGCTTCCCCCGTTGGCTTGGCTTGTCCAAAAGTGATCACATGACCCTGGGGCACTGCAACCGTCGTAAATATGACTCAATAGCCATTTTGATCACATGACTGTGGGGATGCTACAACGGTCATAAGTGTGAAAAAACGGTCGGAAGTCCCTTTTTTTGCCGTTGTAACCTTGAGCGGTCACTAAATGAACTGTTGTAAGTCGAGGACTACCTGTATATAGGAATCCCATTTGAAAATATTGTTAGTTGCCCAGAGTCATCTGTTTGGGATGGGCAGCCATATACATCTATGAAATAAATCAACGTTGGAATTCTTGTGACTTTAACCTTCTTCGTGTTACTAATTAACCCAGCCAAGGCTTACATTAAATTAAATGCTCAGTTGAATGAATTAAAGTCTCAGTTGAGTGTCAGCAGTCAGATACTACGGCATTATACAGAAATTTACCCCTTATATTTTTATCATGGCAGCATACAGTCACATCTGGGAGTGGTGCGGTGGCCTAGAGGTGAAGCTCTCGCCTCACAATCAGGAGAGGCAGATATTTCTCTCTCTGGGCACACTGAGAATATATCTACTGAACAAAACTCTGCATTGGCGACAGGAAAGGCATCTGGCCATTAAAACACTGCTAGCGCTCCATTCAGTTGCCCAGACTCCACCCCGCAAGGGATTATGGGGTCATTAAATGAAGATGTTGATAAGTCACATCTGAGAGTGAAGAATGTATTATTAGGGTAGTGTTGAAAAGCAATTTACAGGAGTTTGAAAAAGATGTGCACAAAATTCTAATGAATTAATACCATTTCGTAGACAGGACGATTTGGACAAGTTGAAACTTTCCACTTAAGCTCTTACTAGAGTAGATGTGATAATATCGGCCATTCAGTATGTCTGAGCATAAATATTTGAAGATGATCGGCAATAAAAGAAGCCTAAGACGTTTCTGTTCTTTTGTAGACAGTTAAAATGAAACAAACAAACAAACACTGTATCAACATATTCAGCGAACACATGAAAAATTAGTCTCCACCAGTGGAGAAAATTTTTTTTTTCCCTACCTGTTCTGTGGGCGTGGTGTGGCTTGGTGGGCATGGCAGGGGAAGGATACTGCAAAATCTCCATTTCCACCCTACTCCAGGGAAAGGATACTGCAAAATTCCCATTCCATCCCTACTTCAGGTGAAGGATACTGCAAAATCTCCATTTCCACCCTAATCTGGGGGAAGGATATTGCAAAATCCCCATTCCCATCCCACTCCAGGGGAAGGATACTGCAAAATCTCAATTCCCTCCCTAATCTGGGGGAAGGATATTGTAAAATCCCCATTCCCACCCCACTCCAGGGGAAGGATACTGCAAAATCTCAATTCCTTCCCTAATCTGGGGGAAGGAGATTGCAAAATCCCCATTCCCACCCCACTCCAGGGGAAGGATACTGCAAAATCTTCATTCCCTCCCTACTCCTGGGGGAAGGAGATTGCAAAATCTCCATTCCAACCCCACTCCAGGGGAAGGATACTGCAAAATCTCCATTCTCACTCCAGGGGAAGGATACTGCAAAATCTCCATTCCCTCCCCATTCTGGGGCCAGCCAGAGCTGGTATTTGCTGGTTCTCTGAACTACTCAAAATTTCCGCTACCAGTTCGTTAGAACCTGTCAGAACCTGCTGCTTTTCACCCCTGTATGGGTATAGTATCATACCCATACTAGATTATATTATATTAAAGCACTAAACATATAAAATATATCACTTTGTACTCTTAAGTAGTTGGAATTTACAGAATTGCAGTTCTGTAAATTCCATACCTGAATTTTCTCCCCCAAAAGTATAAAGAAGGGGTTTTGCCTGAATTTGCTGGATGCAGAAAAATAAATCAGTGATCCATAAATGTAGATGCCCAGTGTTACCTGGGGTGAGTAATAAATTGTCCTAAGATGAATTGATGAATTGATGTGTGACAGTTCCATTACATTCCCCCATTTTTATTACCGAGCTTCCTATGATACATTGAAACAATCTTGTCAGATTGTTATATATTACATAGGCGTAACATTGTTCTCTAGACTGTTCTTTTTAAAAACTGAGGAATTGCAGGAAAAGTAATTCTCAAATGGAAGATAAACAGATAGGGCTGTTCCCCCCGACCCACCCCACCCCACCCATCCCCAAATACAGTAATTGAGACTATTCCATTCTTTATGATTTATATTGTTTTATTTAGCTTCCTAGTATGATTTATGTTGATTGCTTAGTTAGTATCCTATGACTCTCACTAAGTGGTGTATCTCATGATTTATGATGAATGTATGTCTATGACGATTATAATCATAATTTATCATTGTGGCTTGTATGTACACTGAGAGCTTATGCACCGAAGACAAATTCCTTGTGTGTCCAATCACACTTCGCCAATAAAGAATTCTATTCTATTCTATCCTCTCTATCTTCTGTTTTCATTCACAGGGGAAACATGTAGCTATTGATTATCTGTCTGTCTGTCTTTCTGTCTCTGTCTGTCTGTCTATCATCTATCTATCTATCTATCTATCCTGAAATTTTACTTATTATCCCCTGATAATAAATCCAATCGGGCTTTTGAGTACATGGCAATAAGGCCAAATGCTTATTTCAGAGTTCAAAAAAATATAAGACAGGGTCTTATTTTCAGGAAAACATTCTATCTATCTATCTATCTATCTATCTATCTATCTATCTATCTATCTATCTATCTATCTATCTATCTATCTATCTACGTTAGTAGATGATAGATAGATAGACAGACAGACATATCAGACTGTCTTTCTATCTCTATCATCTGTCTGTTTATCTGTCTGTCTATCTATCTATCTATCTATCTATCTATCTATCTATCTATCTATCTATCTATCTATCTATCTATCTATCTATATCTATCTACGTCTATCTGTCTGTCTGTCTGTCTGTCTATCTATCTATCTATCTATCTATCTGTCTATGTCTATCTATCTATCTGTCTATGTCTATCTATCTATCTATCTATGTCTGTCTGTCTGTCTATCTATCTATCTATCTATCTATCTATCTATCTATCTATCTAGATAGATAGATAGATAGATAGATAGTAGATGATAGATAGACAGATAGACAGACAGACATATCAGTCTGTCTATCTCTATCAACTGCCTGCCTATCTATCTATCTATCTATCTATCTATCTATCTATCTATCTATCTATCTATCTATCTATCTATCTATCTATCTATCATCTATGTCTGTCTATCTATCTATCTATATCTATCTATCTATCTATCTATCTATCTATCTATCTATCTATCTATCTCTGTCTGTCTGTCTGTCTGTCTGTCTGTCTGTCTGTCTGTCTGTCTGTCTGTCTGTCTGTCTGTCTATCTATCTATCTATCTATCTATCTATCTATCTATCTATCTATCTATCTATCTTAGATAGTAGATGATAGATAGACAGACAGACAGACAGACATATCAGTCTATCTATCTCTATCATTTCTCTCTCTCTCTCTGTGTGTGTGTGTGTGTGTGTGTGTGTATCATCTATCTCTCTATCCTGGTGTGTGTGTCTGTGTGCCTGGTCATTTTCCCAATCAAAACTCTGTTGAGCAGGACTTGTTTGGAAATGTATGTATATACATATAATGTATACCGGTATTTAAAACTTAAATGGAAAGAAAAAAATGAGACAATACCTTCCCATTGAAAAAAATATAATTAGGAGGATGGTAAACTGATTCTGTTGATTGATGTTTTCTTCTCCAGGCCAACTGGGAAAAACGTATCTTGAAGAGCCTGAACAGCATGTGTATAGAACTTGGCATTCCGTTATCACAGAAGGTTAGCTGCTTTTCCTGTAAATGTAAAGTTTATCCGTAATCTCATGTATATTTAGGCGTCTGTCAGTATTAGAGTTGATTGCATCCTGTTTCTTTGTGCCCTGCAGAGGCTGCTGAGTGAGCAAAAAGAACTGTTGAATAAATGGAATGAAATGGGGACGGATGAACCAGGTATTATGAAAATTAAAATCATACTCCGTACGTGTACACCAGTGGTGGGTTTCAAACATTTTTACTAGCGGTTCTGTGGGTGTGGCTTGGTGGGCGTGGCTTGGTGGGCCTGGCAGGGGAAGGTTACTGCAAAATCCCCATTTCCTCCCGATTAGCTGGGACTCGGGAGGCAGAGTATACATGGGGGCGGGGCCAGCCAGAGGTGGTATTTACCAGTTCTCCGAACTACTCAAAATTTCCACTACTGGTTTTCCAGAACTGGTCAGAACCTGCTGAATGCCACCTCTGATGGAAATGCCACCTGACATGAGCGTATGTCAAGAGTCCCTTCCTTTGCCATATTTGGTTCACACGGTACACCTGTTAATCCAAATTATCCAGATTCAAAGTCGAAAGTATTCCGTTGGCGTCGTATCCCAATTATTATTAGAACTTTGCATGAATCTCCATGAAGAATCCGAGTTTTCATGAACCCTTTGGTTCCCAAGTGACTTTCTTTGAAAGTGCCAGCAGCTGTTCATGAACTGGCAAATAAATACCAGAAGAGGAATCCGGCAGAAAACTCCAATGGTTTTGCTATTTGGTAATTCCTACGGAGGAAAGGGTTGGAGGCAGTGGTGGGTTTCAAAATTTTTTACTACCAGTTCTGTGGGTGTGGTTTGGTGGGCGTGGCAGTGGATGGATACTGTAAAATCTCCATTTCTACTCCACTCCAGGGAAAGGATACTGTAAAATCCCCATTCCCTCCCCAATCCAGGGGAAGGTGATTGCAAAATCCCCATTTCCTCCCGATCAGCTGGGACTCGGGAGGCAGAGAATAGATGGGGGAGGGGCCAGTCAGAGGTAGTATTTACCGGTTCTCCGAACTACTCAAAATTTCCGCTACCGGTTCTCCAGAACTGGTCAGAACCTGCTGAAACCCACCTCTGGTGCACACGCACAAACTTTCTTTAAGAAGAGACTATGCAAGAGAGACAGGAAACACCTCCTTCCCCAAAAGGAAGGAAGGTAGCAAAAGCTTTTCAGAAACATAAGTTGTGCTTTTCTCGTCTATCTCCTGTTAAGATGCTGTCGGAGGAAATTCCCTTATCAATTTTCCTTACGAATTGACTGTCCCTTAAAATACAAACTGCTCATTATGGTACCGCAGGCAACAAAAACAAAACCGAAAACACTGTGCCGAAAACGGGCCTGCAGGAGGCCATTCAGCCAAAAATGGGGCAGAGTGGGGACATGAGCCCCCCCCACCCCATGCCCTGTTTTGGCCGGCAGGATGCTGCAGGAAGCATCCATCCCATCTCCCACCTTCCGCTCCCTGCCCCCACACCGGCCCATGGAGAACTACAATTTTGATCCGGTCCTTGAAGAAAACCATTTTGACACCCTATTGTAGAAGACGTGACAGAACCTGAGAGCGGGGTTTAAAAGAAGGATCAACCTAGAATCCCTACATAGACCCAAGTGGACTAAATCCAACTCTTCTTGAATTCCGTTGCCCCTTATCTAACTCCAAGTAGATACTAACCGTTCATTGAAAAGATTCTGTATGTGACAATAAATCAGTTGAATTGGATTTTCATGTGTGAATCTGGTCTTTCAGGTCTGACAACGATAAAAACTGAAAGGCCCTGTATCTTATAAATCAACCTCTCAGGATCCCTCAATAATTCTTTGCGGGATCTACCACTATATCTCAGGGCCGAATAAAGAGCCAGGATTTAATGGCCTTCTAGAAGTTTTAATGATCTGCAGATACTATTTCTATCTTTATTCCATAGTCCACATATCAATAACTTTTTTCCAGTTCTGGGCAAGTATTCTGAAATATTGTGTGTGTTAAGTCATCTCTCAATAGAGTGCACAGATCAGTGGTGAAATTCAAATTTTTTTACAATTGGTTCTATGGGCGTGCCTTGGTGGGCGTGGCATGCCTTGGTGGGCGTGCCTTGGTGGGCATGGCAGGGAAAGGATACTGCAAAATCTCCATTCCCACCCCACTCTGGGACCAGCCAAAGGTGGTATTTGCTGGTTCTCCAAACTACTCAACATTTCTGCTACCGGTTCTCCAGAACCTGTCCGAACTTGCTGGATTTCACCCCTGGCACAGATATCTTGATTATTCCAATGTATGTTATCTTTTAATTTTAAACGAGTTAAAATAAACCAGCCTCGATTATTATCGATATTTTTGTGTATTCTTAGTTTTTCCATTAAAGAAAACTTTCTGTCCTCAATTATTACATTAGTACTTTCAATCTCTGTGCATGAGATTTACTCCTCCGGAAATAATCTGGGTGTTATTTTGAGCAGATATTAGAGTGAGGCTGAATTAATAACATTTGATAATTATTATTACTGAAATGCATGGTCCAAACAGCTACAAAATATTTAGGGTTGAATAACTTTATATTTCAGATCTGAGTCTCTTCAGGCCAGTTTATGCACCTAAAGATTTTCTTGAGGTAAGTTTTTGCAAAAAAATTTTTAAAAAAATCGGGTGTTAGTTTTGGATATGCATTTTTTTTTATCCAATAAAATCTTGTCATTCCTGAAAAAGGAACTTTTGAGTCATTCGATTCACAAATGGGCTTTAATGAGATCTCCAGTATTCCGTACTTTACTGTATACGGTAAAATTAGGAGATCCTCTATAGATAATCCTCGATTTAACAACTGCATTTGAGCCCAAAATTTCTGCTGCTAAGCAAGACAGTTAAGTGAGTTTTGCCTTGGTGACGCAGCAGATTAAAGTGCTGTTAAGTAACACCAGCTGCCTGCAATTACTGCAAGTTCGAATCTCACCAGGCTCAAGGTTGACTCAGCCTTCCATCCTTTCGAGGTAGGTAAAATGAGGATCCGGATTGTGGGGGCAATAAGCTGACTTTGTATAGAAAAGAACACCGCTTGGGGGGGGGGGGGGCAAAAGCCCTACTAAGCAGGTATATACAAAAGTATGAAGGCTATTGCTTAATGCATTGTAAGCTGCCCTGAGTCCCCGGAGAAGGGCGGCATATAAATTGAACCAATAAATAAATAAATAAATAAATTTTACAACCTTTCTTGATTGTTAAGTAAAACGCTGCATTTATTAAATTAGTAACACGGTTGTTAAATGAATCTGTTAAATAAATCTGTTCGACTTTAGTTCTTAGACATGCACAGTCACTTCTAGTCTTTTTGTTAAAGGTGCTGATGAACCTACGCAATCCAAATTACGACACCAGCGAGGTGTCTAATTTTAGAAATCACTTGGGACTAATTCAGGTCCCCCTGAATGTGAAAGATATACCTGAACTGGTAAGCACCCTTTATAGCTTCTTTAAAAATAGAGCATAACCATTTCATTTAACGCTATAGGCCTCTGCATTGAACTCAGTGGACCTTAACTCCTGAATCAATAGGTATAAAAATAATTTGTTTTATATGTATTTTTTAAAAAATGGTTCCTGATTGCTTATTTGTAGCCTATGACTATCATTAAGTGTTGTACCTTACGATTCTTGATAAACGTGTCTTTTATTTTATGTACACTGAGAGGGTAGGCAGCAAGACAAATTCCTTGTGTATCCAATCACGCTTGGCCAATAAAAATTCTCTTCTCTTCTCTTCTCTTCTCTTCTCTTCTCTTCTCTTCTCTTCTCTTCTCTTCTCTTCTCTTCTCTTCTCTTCTCTTCTCTTCTCTTCTCTTCTCTTCTACCCTACCCTACCCTACCCTACCCTACCCTACCCTACCCTACCCTACCCTACCCTACCCTACCCTACCCTACCCTATTCCTATTCCTATTCCTATTCCTATTCCTATTCCTATTCCTATTCCTATTCCTATTCCTATTCCTATTCCTATTCCTATTCCTATTCCTATTCCTATTCCTATTCCTATTCCTATTCCTATTCCTATTCTATGACTATGATTAAGTGTTGTACCTTATGATTCTTGATGAATGTATCTTTTATTTTATGTACACTGAGAGGGTATGCAGCAAGATAAATTCCTTGTGTGTCCAATCACACTTGGCCAATAAAAAATTCTATTCTATTCTATTCTATTCTATTCTATTCTATTCTATTCTATTCTATTCTATTCTATTCTATTCTATTCTATTCTATTCTATTCTATTCTATTCTATTCTATTCTATGACTATCATTAAGTGTTGTACCTTATGATTCTTGATGAATGTATCTTTTATTTTATGTACACTGAGAGGGTATGCAGCAAGATAAATTCCTTGTGTGTCCAATCACACTTGGCCAATAAAAAATTCTATTCTATTCTATTCTATTCTATTCTATTCTATTCTATTCTATTCTATTCTATTCTATTCTATTCTATTCTATTCTATTCTATTCTATTCTATTCTATTCTATTCTATTCTATTCTATTCTGACTATCATTAAGTGTTGTACCTTATGATTCTTGATGAACGTATCTTTTATTTTATGTATGCTGAGAGCGTATGCAGCAAGACAAATTCCTTGTGTGTCCAATCACACTTGGCCAATAAAAATTCTGTTCTGTTCTGTTCTGTTGTAATTAGCAGTGTCCAAGATGCAGAAAACCTTTAGACTGTTAGAAAATGAATACGATACAAAGGGTGAGGTGAGGTAATTATACTCTTCAGGAAGAAATATTTTTTTGCCTCCTGTTGCAGAGGATGGGATGAATGGATTAATTCAGGGGTGTCAAACACAAGGCCCGCGGGCCAGATCCAGCCTGCGGGGTGCTTAGATCTGGCCCATGGGGCCACCCTGGAAATAGCAAGGATCCGGTCCGTGGTGCCTCTGCCAGTAAAAACTGAGCTCGGGAGGATTACGACAGCCTCCTGCAGCCCTCTGCCAGCGAAAATGGAACTCGGTGTGTGTGTGTGTGTGTGTCGTTTTTTGTTGGCAGAGGGTTGCAGCAGGCTGTTGCTGCCGAAAACGGAGCTCGGGGGCCCGTTTTTGCTAGCAGAGCCCTCAGGCCACAGGCGCCCCCGATACGAGTGACGTGAGGCTGGCCACACCCACCCTGGCCATGCCCCCATGAGGTCAAACACAACTCTGATGGAGCCCTCAATGAAAGCGAGTTTGACACCCCTGGATGAATGTAAAAAAGGCATTTATATCCTGCATATGAGGCAAATGGTTATTTTTGAATCAAAATTATAAAGTCCCCCCCTCCCCCCCGTGCCATCACTCTGCTAAGCAACTCATTCCCACAACATTGTCCAACTATCTAGAAAGGCACTATAGCCATCATTATCCTCATCTTCCCTGTTCCTTATCTCCTTATCTTCTCATGACTATAACTTTGTTATAGCTTGGGTCATAGGATTTATATTATTTACTTAGTATCCTAGTGTGATTTATGTTGATTGCTTATTTAGCATCCATGACCATCACTCAGTGTTGTAGCTAATGTTTTACCATAAATGTATTTTTAAAACTGACTGTGATAAATGATCTATCATATTGTTGCATGTATTCTGAGAGCTTATGTACCGGAGACAAATTCCTTGGGTGTCTAATCACACCTGGCCAATAAAGAATGCTAATTCTAATTCTAATTCAAATACTGCATATGAGAATTGCTGAATGTTCTTGATACATGAATTTTAAATCCCTAGCTGTAAAGGACTATTTTTCGCAAGTGATGTTAAAGAAAATTCTAGCCCCCGGATGGCGAACCTATGGCACATGTTCCACAAGTGGCACACAGAGCCATATTGGTGGGCACGTGAGTTTTGCCTGAAGGCCATTTTTGCCTCCCCAGATTCCTAGAAAGGCTCTGGAGCCTGGGGAGGGCGAAAAATGGGCCTACCGGGCCCACCGTGCCAAAAGCGGGGGGAGTTCGGGCGGATGGGGCACATTGAATTATGGGTCTGGGCACATGCATGCACGACCCCCGGCGCTCATCCCGCTTTCGGCACACAATGGCAAAAAGGTTAGCCATCACTGTTCTAGCCTATAACTGTAACTAAGGGATATGCTGGCTCTTGCTATATTGCCGTGATGGCGAACGATGCTTTTCTGGGGCCGCTGGTCTTCATGAGCGCAGGAGCACTGGAAAGAGCAGCCATCCGGTGCCCATGCACACACCAGGAAAATAATCTTCCAGTTTCCCGCACACGCATTGGCCAGGTGCTCCTTGGGGGTGCATGCACGCCAGAAACTGGAAACCAGAACATCATCTTCCCAGTGCGTGCATGCACACTGCATGGCTGCTCTCCGATTTCCTGCATGCGCACTGACCACCTGGTCTTCGTGCGTGCATGCTCGCCAGAAACAGGAAGACCAGATGGCTGGTGTGCATGTGCGTGCTGGAAACCGGAAGATCATCTTCCCGGCGCATGCATGCGCACTGCATGGTAGCTCTCCAATTTCCAGCGTGCGCATGCGCATTGGCTACAGGTCTTCGTGCATGCCTGCTCACCAGAAACTGGAAGACCAAGTGGCCGGTGTGCATGCGCATGCCAGAAAGCGGAAGATCATCTTCCCGGCGCGCGCATGCACAATGGGCAGCTGCTCTTCCTGTTTCACGCTCTTCCTGTTTCACGCTCTCCCTGATACACGCGCTCCCTGATACACGCGCTCCCTGATACACGCGCTCCCATTTCAGCATTTGGTGCCGAAAAGGTTCGCCAACCCTGCTATATTGCAGCCCAGCATCAGCTTCCTGTACAGGTGGTCCTCGACTTACGACCACAATTAAGCCCAAAATTTCTGTGGCCAAGTGAGACATTTGTTAAGTGAACTTTGCCCCATTTTACGACCTGTCTTGCCACTCTTGTTCTTAAGTGAATCACTGCAGTTGTTAAGTCCGTAACCTGGTTGTTAAGTGAATCTGACTTCCCCCCAATTTTGCTCGTCAGAAGGTCACTAAAAGGGGATCATGTCATAAATATGAGCCAGTTGCCCAAGCGTCTGAAATTTTGACGCTTGTCGTGACGATGCTGCTGATCGTGACGATGCTGCAACGGTTGTAAAGTGTGAAAAACGAGTGTGTGTCATTTTTTTTGTGCTGTTGTAACTTTGAATGGTCACTCATTGAGTTTTTAACTAAAATGCCGGGATTTGGGTCTTCTGAGGGACAGAATTTATTACATAGTGTGGGTCCCATGAGCCTTAAGCTTCGTGTTTACAGCTTGCCAATTAAAGCAATATATTGATATTTAACGTCGATTTCAACGTACAACATACGGTGGCACATCTTGTCCTCTTGGAAAACGTCTTTATTTTTTTTTTTCCCCCCTCAAGAAGGATTGTTTTAGCGAATTAGACCTGAACACTGGTCAGATGGATATTGATGATTCTTCCCATGTGCCTTCAGGTGGGTTCTTTCATTTCTAGTAAATACAGTTTTTGCTTCCGAGAAATATACCTTTCTTGTAAGGTGTATTTATAAAAAGAACAGATCCAGTTTGGATTTCCATTTTTTGGTCGTTATTTATAATGGGGATGAGTAACCAGGTATAAATAAGTGAATTCTTCTGGGTTCTTTTTTGGTAGAAATTAGCACATTTTAAACGTTGTTTAAATTCCTTTCTTCAAACGTTATATATATTTATTGATACCATGCTTTGTTGATCCTAATTTATAATAGCAGGCCGTAATAGAATAGTTTTCAAACATAGAATACTTCCCTCTTTTCCGTGGTGGTAATACTTGCAGTAAATCCTTCAGGACTGCTAAACCCTGCTTACCTGTCCATCATTCCTGAATTTGGTTGCCCACTTGTCCGAAAAATGCTTTTCAAAAAGGCAACAGGTCTTCCTTTTTCTTTTTTCTTTAAAAACCAAGAAGTCCTAAATGGTGCTTTTTTTTGAGAGGCACCTCGACTTCCTGGTTTTTCTCAGAAGGCGTTCGGCTTCCCGACTTTTCAGTTTGAAGGAGATTCCTGAATGAGAAGCGAAACATTTTCAAAGAAAAAATAATAATAATAATCAGAAAGTCCAGTTGCCTTTTGAAAAAGCACCTTTGGGACAACCACGAGCTGGAGGATTGAGACTCTCCATGGACATGTTGTCCACGTTTTGACAGATGCCTAGAAACTCTTAACGCATCAACCAGTCCTTGATGATCTTCACAACAATTGATTCACTATAGCAGTGATGGCTTACTTTCGGCAAATGTGCCGGTAGCCACAGTAACGTCACGCCAGTTTCCAGTGCTCCCTCACATTCTCATTTTGGCACTCGGTGCCAAAAAGATTCACCAACACTGCACTATAGTATTATTTTCCTATTTATCATAACTAATGGGTCTATCTTATCAAATTTATATGCTGGCCCATCTCACAGAAAGTGACTCTGGACAACAACCCGATAAAATAATAAATATAAAATAATAAAATATGAAACTATAGTGCATTAAGAGCTTGCGTAACATGCGAATAAAGGCATGCTGCATAAACATAAAATAGTTTTACTCGGCAAGTTGGGTTCTTGTGCACGAGATAGCACTCTGCTGAAATGTCTCTTAATTATTGTTTAAAAAAATACTGTGGAAAATAGCAGGATACTTGATAATAGCAAGAAGAAATAACTCTGGTGTTGTTTTAGAAACAAACGCAGTTATTGTGCCACTGGCTTTAATCGTTCAGATATTTTGGACTCTTGTTGATGTACCTAACATCATCTCACTTATCTTTCAACTGATAAAAGGCGGATTAAATGAGAGTTTATGTTATAGTTAACTAATGTCTGATAATATCCTTTTGTTGCCTAACGTTTATCTTATGAGTAAGCCTGCAACTCTCTATTCAGAGGTAAATCCTATTTAATTGGATTTAATGCCAAGTAAGCATGTGTAGGAAGACGGATTTAAGGCAATACTTATTTGGAAAGAATTCCAATTATTGAGAATTAGGCTTTTGACTGACAACGTATAGGTTTACAATGAAGACAATTGCATCTTTCTTTTCCCTGTTTTATACGTTTTATAGGAAGGGCTCCTTGCTGATAATACAATTAGAAAGGTTGCTTTTCAGATCAACTTTGGTTAACAAAATCAACAAAATTAAAATACCGTAACTTTTGGCCTATAGGGACTTCTTAATTATTACTGTAAAATGGCACATTTGTAATCTATTAAACAGAAATTACACCTTTTTCCTTCACATTTCAGTGTATAAATTCATTAGAGATTTTTTATAATGTAGGACTGCTATTTTCTGTAAAAAAAAACAACCAAACGACCAAAAACCTCTGAGAAATATTTACACGCACTTGATGATGCGTGTTCGTTTGAATCTTTGTACATGCCTGGAACATTACTTTCAAATAATCCTGATATATAAACTCAAGTATTCTCCTAGAACTAATAGTTTTGTTTTATTCTTATTAACATTTTAGAGCTTTATGAAAATGAGCACGTACGCCTCGGTCAAAAAGGTAAGGGTGGGGTACAGTAACAATTTTTAATATACTGTTTGTTTTTTTCCCAAAAAACATTGTTTCTATTTTAAGTTATATAAGGAGTTGTAATCACACTGCCCTAGAGATAAGCCTGTAAAAGACCTGATAAGAGCCTTGGTGGTGCAGCGGACTAAAGTACTGTTAAGTAGCACTTAGCTGCCAGCTGCCTGCAATTACTGTGAGTTCAAATCTCACCAAACTCAAGGTTGACTCAGCCTTCCATCCTTCTGAAGTAGGTAAAATGAGGACCTGGATTGTGGGGGCAATAAACTGACTTTGTATGAAAAAGAACACCGCTTTGGGGGGGGGGGGGCAAAAGCCCTACTAAGCAGGTATATACAAAAGTATGAAGGCTATTGCTTAACGCATTGTAAGCCACCCTGAATCTCCGGAGAAGGGCGGCATACGCCCTCATCCCGTCCGCAGATAATCGCCCAGCTGCCCTGTTTAGGGTGTCCTGCTCCCTCCTGAATCAGAGGGAGGGGGAGGACCCTCTGCAAGGGCGAGCCGAGGAGTTTAGTCAGCATCTGCTGGACAAGATCGTTCAGATTCAGGATGGTTTGGCCTCCGACTGGGCAGGTTCAGACGGTGAGGAGGCGGCGAGTCTTGTCATCTGGGAGGATTTCGATCCTGTCACCCCGGAGGAAGTGGACAGGATCATGGGGAAACTGAGTGTGACCATGTGTATATTGGCCCCGTGCCCCTCCTGGCTGGTTTATTCGGCTCAGGAGGTGTCACATGACTGGATCCAGGCAGTGATAACTGCTTCATTGGGTGAGGGAAGCTTTCCTGCCACCTTGAAGGAGGCGGTGGTTAGGCCCCTCCTCAAGAAACCTGCCATGGACCCAGCTGCTCTGAATAACTTCCGTCCGGTCTCCAACCTTCGCTTTCTTGCGAAGGTTGTTGAGAGTGTGGTAGCACGTCAATTCCCAATGGCCCTGGATGAAGCGGAATACCTCGATCCGTACCAGTCGGGTTTCAGGCCCAGCTACAGCACAGAGACAGCATTGGTCGTGCTGGTAGATGATCTCTGGAGGGCCTGGGACAGAGGTTATTTCTCTGTTCTGGTCCTATTAAATCTTTTGGCGGCTTTCAATACCATCGACCATGGTATTTTGCTGCAACGTCTCGAGGGGTTAGGAGTGGGAGGCACTGTTTTGCAGTGGTTCTCCTCTTACCTCTCAGGTTGTACGCAAGCTGTGTTGGCAGGGGAGCGGAGGTTGGCCATGAGGCCCCTCACTTGTGGGGTGCCCCAGGGGTCGGTCCTCTCGCCTCTTCTGTTCAACATTTATATGAAGCCACTAGGTGAAATCATCCATGGTTTTGGGGTGAGGTATCATCAGTACGCTGATAATACCCAGCTTTTTATATCCACCCCGAACCAGCCCAGTGATGCCCTCGACGTGATGTCATACTGCCTGGAGGCGGTATGGGTCTGGATGGGGAGGAACAGGCTTCGGCTCAACCCTGCCAAGACCGAGTGGCTGTGACCGAGCAGAATCCCGATCCGATCTAGAGGTTTCATCTTTGTCTATAGGGGATGAGGTGTTACCCCCAGTAGACAGGGCACGCAACTTGGGTGTCTTCCTGGACTCACGATTGAGTTTAGAAGTTCATATAACAGCCGTGACCAGGGGAGCATTTGTCCAGGTCCACCTGGTGCGCCAGTTGCGCCCTTATTTGGACCACGATGCCCTACGCAGTTACTCATGCACTAGCCACCTCCTGTATTGACTACAGCAACACTGTCTACCTAGGGCTGCCCTTGAGGACCATCCGGAGGCTTCAGCTGGTACAGAATGCAGCCGCGCAGGTCGTGATGGGTGGTTCTCGATACGGCCATGTTACACCTCTCCTGCACGACTTACATTGGTTGCTGGTTGCCCTCCGGGTGAGATTCAAGGTTCTAGTGATGACCTATAAAGCCCTACATGGCTTAGGTCCAGGATATTAGTCGGACCATCTGCAACCAGCAACAGCTCCCCATCGCCCGAACAAAGAAAGTTAGAAGAGAAAGAAAGAATGTGGATATGCGCAGTAGCTTAGTGATAAGAGTCCGGCAAGCTACCGTAAGTCTTAAAGTTCAAACACAGCTGGCAAACAAACAAAAAAAATGCAGTGACAATGGTATCGTGCTCTGGGAAGAAGTCCTAAAACAGCATCTAGTGTGATTTAAAAGGCCAATTTGAGTGTGGCAATCCCTTCCATACTGAGGGCAGATACATTCTGTCCCCTGCCCAGCCCCCAGATTTCGTTGGGCCCTGAATTGCCTTTTTGTCTCAGCCTGCCAATCAAGTGTCTCTTCGAATTGGAGAAGTGTTGTGGCTCCGTTGCCTGAGCCTGCGTCATCAGCAGGGGAGGACTCTGAGAGTGAGGGAGAGGAGTTGGCAAGGCCTCCTTCTCCAGGACTCTCCTCTCTGGCAATGCCTCCGGAGGACACCGAAGGGCAGGAGATAGGCCCAGAGCCAAGCTCGTCCCCGCAGCCACAGGAGGACATTGACGAGGGGAGCGAGTTTTGGTTGGACCCTCGCCAGCGTCGGAGAGACAGGAGAGCCCAGCAGAGGAAAAGGCGTGGTCGTGATTAGCTGGTGGACCACGCCTCTTACCAGACTATATAAGTGAGGGATCGTAGGCATATCTTTGTGACGAACAAAAACAAAGATACGTGGATCCCGGTGTTGAATCGGCCCGGCGTCTTAGCTGTGGTGTGTATGTGACGGACTGTTTAATAAACACGTTGGCAAGCAACTGCGGAGTGCTGCCGACCTTTTGTTATCATCTCACTTGGTTGCCTGCCAGTTCCTTAGCCTCTGGGTGTCTGAGGGGGGGTTCTTTCTGGGCATGGGGCCAGAACAAGAAGGGCATGCTGCGTCTTTAGCCTCCAAGCTGAACGATCGGAGATCGTTCCTCTTAGGTTCGCTTTAAGCTACCTCTTAGGTTTGCTTTAATACTGCGAAGCTTTAGGTATTTTGCCTAATTATATTTTATATACATTTCTCGTAGTTCTTACGGAGCAGGACAGCGCAGCTGCTCAACAGTACGTGCGACAAGGCTCCCCAAATTCATTACGAGCAGAGCTGTGGGCGCTGATTCTGAACATTTCAACCCAACCAGAGGTAAGCCTGAAGAGTAGATTGGAAAGACAGATGTCCGTTTGCTATTTATGTGTCAGCTAAGTGCACGTTTTGGTTCTAGCATTGAGCATTCTGGGAGTCTTCCTTTGCAAGATCCCACGGGGGCATCTACCTTCATTTAACACTTTTGTTCAAGCTTTCTGACTTTCTAGCAGTGGCGAAAGGTAAAATTTGTTACTACCGGTTCTGTGGGCGTGGCTTGGTGGGTGGGTGGGTGGGTAATGTGATTGGGTGGGCATGACCAACTTTTTTTCCCCCCTTTTAAAAGCATTTTTTCTACAACCTTAAGAGGTTTATTTATTTATTTATTTATTTATTAGTTTGATTTATATTATTATTGTTGTTATTGTTGTTGTTGTTGTTATTATTATTATTATTATTATTATTATTATTATTATTATTATTATTATTTATTGGATTTCTATACCGCCCTTCTCCCAAAGGACTCAGGGCGGTGAGCAGATTAAAATACATGTAAATATATTTTATAAACAGTAAATAATAAATTTATTATTATAAATAAAGAAGAGTCTTCTCTGGAGACTCAGGGCGGCTTACAATGCGTTAAGTAATAGCCTTCATACTTTTGTATATACCTGCTTAGTAGGGCTTTCGGGCCCCCCCAAGCGATGTTCTTTCTTATACAAAGTCAGCTTATTGCCCCCACAATCCGGGTCCTCATTTTACCTACCTCGAAAGGATGGAAGGCTGAGTCAATCTTGAGCCTGGTGAGATTCGAACTTGCAGTAATTGCAGGCGGCTGGTGCTCATTAACAGCACTTTAGTCTGCTGTGCCACCAAGGTTGCTGGAAGAAATGCTTTTAGAAGCCTGTGACGATCAGGCAAGTCAGCTGGGATCGCCAGAGGCTTTTAAAGGCATTTGTTTTCCTACAACTTCTTTGGCTGAAGAGGTTGCAGAAAAAAGTGCTTTCAGAAACCTCTGACCATCCCAGCTGAGCCACACAATCATCAGAGGCTTTTTTTTTACTTTTAAAAGCATTTTTTCGGCGGAAGAGGTTGTAGAAAAAATTCTTTTAAAAGTTAAAAAAAAAGCCTTGGATGATCGCATGGCTCAGCTGGGCATGGGGGTGGGGTAGGGATTTTTGCTACCGGTTCTCCGAATCACCATCACTACCGGGTCGGGCAATCTGGCCCAAACTGGGAGCATTTCACCCCTGCTTTCTAGCACATTTTTTTTTTATCAAAATAGGTGTAAAATGTTTTATAGATGGCATTTTGCACTGGCAAGATTGGCAAAAATGTTTAAAGACCGATCGGAAAAAGTGTAATCAAGCATCTGGCACATATTACCCTAAAATGATAAAATAACATATAGACCTGAAGCCGGAGATATTTTTGTTACCACAATTCAGCCCAAAATTTCCATTGCTAAGCAGGACAGCTGTTCAGTGAGGTTTACTCCATTTTATGACCTTTTTCGCTTCAGTTGTTAAGTGAATCACTGCAGCTGTTAAGTTAATAATGCGGGAAACTCGTTTCCCCCTTGACTTTGCTTGTCAGACACTGCAACTGTCATAAATACATGCCAGTTGCCAAGCCTTCAAATTTTGATCATGTGACCCTGGAGATGCGGCAATGGTCATAAATATGAAACGCTGTCATAAAGTATTTCGTTCAGTGCTATTGTGATTTTGAACCATCCCTAAACGAATGATTGAGTGGTGCGATGGCCTAGAGGTGGAGCTCTCGCCTCACAATCAGGAGGCTGTGAGTTCAATCCTAGGTAGAGCTAGATATTTCTCTCTCTGGGCACAATGAGAATGTATCTGCTGAACAAAGCTCTGCATTGGCGACAGGAAGGGCATCCGGCCAGTAAACATTCTGCGTCATTCAGTTGCCCAGAATCCACCCTGCTAGGGATTATCAGGTCGTTAAAAGAAGATGATGATGACTAAACGAATGATTGTCGTTCAAGGATTCCTGTACATTATGAGCATTTTCCACTGCAAAATCAAACACCCGCATTATTTTGTTATAAAGTCAGGGTGGACATTAGGAAAACCATAATACTTCTAGACTCTCTGACTGTCTTGGTAGTGCTAGTCTATTTTTCCTCGTTATTTAATCCTAGAGTTATTCCGACACTGCTTGTAAAGTAATGGGAGAACTCAAACAAGCTAATCTACAGATTTATTACTGCAATGCCTTTAGCCTATAAATCAGTTGTGCAAACAGATCTGTAAGCGATATGGATCCACGGAATATTTAATTATAGTTCCTGTCCACACGTGCTTAACTCTTATGATTTGCAGTTTGCTAAGTCTTAAAACTTCAAGGGACGCGGTGGCCCAGTGGCGAAGACGCTGAGCTTGTCGATCGAAAGGTCGGCAGTTCAGTGGTTCGAATCCCTAGCGCCGCCTGACGGGGTGAGCTCCCGTTACTTGTCTCACCTTCTGCCAACCTAGTACTTCGAAACCACATAAAAAAATGCAAGTAGAAAAATAGGGACCCCCTTTGTTGGGAAGGTAACAGCGTTCCATGCCCCTTTGGCATTTAGTCATGCTGGCCACAGGACCACGGAGACCATGAAGAGCGCTGGCTCTTCGGCTTTGAAACGGAGATGAGCACCACCCCCTAGAGTCGGGAACGATTAGCACATATGTGCGAGGGGAACTTTTACCTTTTTACCTTTACCTTGAAAAGCCTGGTCCATAGGAGAAGCAATCTGTGTTACAAAATAGGAAACATGCATAGTATTGTTATGAAATAGGAAGCACACGTGGTATTATTCAACTATGTTTGTGTTTATCTACTTCAACACTATTTAGTAGCAGCTTTTAAAAGCTGTAGAATAATTAGGAGCATTAATTTCCTGGCAGTCATTTTACTGTCATAGCATTCTGCTCAAAGGCCTCTAGCATTTCTCTTAATTAAGGAACTAGTTTAAATCAATTTCTGGGAGCGGATAGGATTTATTTTTCAGAAACGTTTTTTTTTCTTTTAATTTGATTTATGTGCCGCCCTTCTCCGTAGACTCAGGGCGGCTTACAATGTGTTAAGCAATAGCCTTCATACTTTTGTATATTTATATAAAGTCAGCTTATTGTCCCCACAAACTGGGTCCTCAATTTACCTACCTTAGAAAGGATGGAAGGTTGAGTCAACCTTGAGCCTGGTGAGATTCGAACTTACAATAATTGCAGGCAGCTGGAGTTAATCACAATGCATTAGTCTGCTGAGCCACCAGGCCCAGCAAGAAGTAATTGCAAGTTGACTTGAAAATAAAGTGTGTAAGTAGAAGAACAGAAGGAGTAATCTGGAAATTGTTTCGCCTTCGCAGATTGACTTTTGATTGTAGTGCAAATTATCAGTTGGATCCCTCGTTACTTTGCCACAAATGGGTGAATTTTATTCTGGGACAGGATGTTGATCCTGCAGTAGAAGAGGTCCATATTCTAGAAATGGCTACAATCTTTAGAAATCTACTTTAAAGGATTAGGGGGTTGCCTGGAACAGTGAAGGCTACTGCGCTAAAGAGATTATATGAGTGTAAATTGAAAGTGTAGATCCAACCTATTGTTAATCTTAATATACTTTTTAAAAAAAGTTTTGAACTTCTTTTATTTGTATTATTCGAGTGGAATGGAATGGAATGGAATGGAATGGAATGGAATGGAATAGAATAGAATAGAATAGAATAGAATAGAATAGAATAGAATAGAATAGAATAGAATAGAATAGAATAGAATAGAATAGAATAGAAGAATGGAATGGAATGGAATGGAATGGAATGGAATGGAATGGAATGGAATGGAATGGAATGAAGAATAGAGCAGAGCAGAGCAGAGCAGAGCAGAGCAGAGCAGAGCAGAGCAGAGCAGAGCAGAGTAGAGTAGAGTAGAATAGTGGAATGAAGAGTAGAGTGGAGTGGAGTGGAATGGAATGGAATGGAATGAAGAATAGAGTAGAATAGAGTAGAGTAGAATAGAATAGAATAGAATAGAATAGAATAGAATAGAATAGAATAGAATAGAATAGAATAGAATAGAATAGAGGAATGAAGAATAGAGTAGAGTAGAGTAGAGTAGAGTAGAGTAGAGTAGAGTAGAGTAGAGTAGAGTAGAGTAGAGTAGAATAGAATAGAATAGAGTAGAATAGAATAGAATAGAATAGAATAGAATAGAAAAGAACAGAACAGAACAGAACAGAACAGAACAGAACAGAACAGAACAGAACAGAACAGAATTCTTTATTAGCCAAGTGTGTTTGAACACACAAGGAAATTGTCTCTGGCATAAGCTTACAGTGTACATATCAACAGCAAGTAATAGGTCATATGTCATAAATCATAGTTGCAATCATAAATCATACGTTACAAACAACAATTGATAAACCATAGGAAACCAATGTCTATGGAGATTCTCAGTCATCCAGATCATGGTTGTCCCAAAGATGCTTTTTCTTCATCCAGAGCTGAAGAAGCAGGTAACGTGTGTGTGTGTGTGTGTGTGGTCAGAGACAAGGAGATCTGGATACTGTATCTGTGTGTCTAAGCTTGGCTCCTTAAACCCTGATCGAATCTGGCCCAAAGCAGACAATCCTGCTTTGTCCCAAGGGCGAATCCGAATGCTCGTTCCTGGGAAAAACATTGGAATAAATAGATTATTAATGTAACCATAACAGCTTTCCCTTTTGAATTGAACCCCCAGAGTATTTGATATGCAAATACGGAGAGTAAATATAAACACATTCTAAGTTCCTTTTGGAGATGGTCCCCAGAAAAAGGAGAAAACTTTGGCATTGCCATAGCATTCCATTTCTTATTCCCTCATATATGGGTTTTCTCTTTAAGCTTCACAAGTAAATATGGCCAGCAGCTTAGAGGATTGCTTTTAAGAAGGGAATATATTTCAAGCTCCCTACCCTGACTCTCTAAATTTCAGTGCTACTACTAATGTGGTGGTGTTAGTTGCAAAGTCGTGTCCGATCCATTGGGACCCCATGGGCAACGTTCCTCCAGGCCTTCCTATCCTCTACCATCCCCCAGAGTCCATTTAAGCTCACACCAACTGCTTCAGTGACTCCATCCAGCCACCTCGTTCTCTGTCGTCCCCTTCTTCTTTTGCCCTCAATCGTTCCCAGCATGAGGCTCTTCTCCAGGGAGTCCTTCCTTCTCATTAGGTGGCCAAAGTATTTGAGTTTCCTCTTCAGGATCTGGCCTTCTAAAGAGCAGTCAGGGTTGATCTCCTCTAGGACTGACGGGTTTGATCGCCTTGCAGTCCAAGGGACTCGCAGGAGTCTTCTCCAGCACCAGAGTTCAAAGGCCCCAATTCTTTGGCGCTCAGCTTTCCTTATAGTCCAATTTTCACAGCCATCCATTGCAACTGCTGCTACTAATACTCTTCTGCAATTCTCTCCTTCATTAAAAAAGGGAATTAAATTGACCTCGTGGTTCCAGCCAGGGGAAGAATTGCTAACTTTAAAAATAAGATTAGTTGAAGTGTTAATGTAAAGGAATAAAGTTTTAAAGCCTGTTATCATTAGACAATCTTCAGTTTCTTCAGAATTACTGAGGAAAACGGCTAATTTTTGTAATTGTATCGCTGTTTTCTCTTAAACGATTCCAGAATTCAAAACAATTACAGGATGAATTTAGCTATTACTTCTTAAGAGTTTGTATAGGTTCAGTGGATTTTGACTCTGCCTTTATGAAAAATCAGTTTGATACTTAATGTATAAATATGCATAGTTATTTAGGGGGGCATTTTTTTAAATAAAGGGACTATAATATTTTTATATAGTTTGTTTTTTAATTCTCCCAGGCTTGTCTCCTAGGCATAAGGGTTTATTTTGTGAAAAAAAGTTTTATGTAGTTCATCTTTAGAACAAAACTTGGAGCAGTTCACAAGAATAACATTATAAATGATTAAGATCATAAAAACTAAAACCAAGAACTAAAATGGAATAGAATAGAATAGAATTCTTTATTGGCCAAGTGTGATTGGACACACAAGGAATTTGTCTCTGGTGCATATGCTCCTCTAAGTCCTCAAGTTTCAACACAATTGGGATGTCAGTGAGAGATCTAATGATTTTGTATTTAGTTGAGCTTCAGCACAGTGTTAGTAATAATTTTATTTTAATGCGATTGTCTGTTTTTATTTTGTTTCCTGCCAGACTTTCTCAGAGAGATAGACTGAATTGATTTAATACATAAAATAAATGTTGCCACCAATATGTTGGGGAATTACAGGTCAAAATATAATTCAGGCAGAGGAAATACTCATTTTAAAAGATAAGGTATAATTCCATTTCCTGGAATCTTGTAAATGATTGAAAGCTAGCACAGTATAAAAAAAATCACTTTGTCATGGCTATCAGTAATTTAAACAATGTTTCTAGAAATCTAATGAGATTTGACTTGTCACTGTGAAATATTTATGTTATTGTTCTGTGCAAGCAATCCTTGAGTTACGGCCGCAATTGAGCTCCAGATTTCTCTTGCTAAGGGAGGCAGTGGTTAAATGACTTTTGCCCCATTTTATGACCTTTCTGGCCATCGTTATTAAGCGAATCACTGCAATTGTTAAGTTAGTACCATGGCTGTTAAGTGAATCTGGCTCCTCCATTGACTTTCCTTGTGAGAAGGTCACAGAAAGTGACCACGTGATCCCCGGGATGTTGCAACTGTCATAAATATGAGTCGATTGCCAAGAGGCTGAATTTTGACCATGGAGAGGCTGCACTGGTCATAAATGTGAAAAACAGTCATAAGTCACTTTTGCCAGCATCGTCGTAACTTCAAACGGTCAGTAAATGAACCATCGTACGTCAAGGACTACCTGAAGTATAACTTACTTACCAACATGACTTTATTTACATGTTCTGAATATATCTGGTTCATTTTACCTTTATCATAAAAGTAACAATGACTTTATCCTTACCCAGTTGAATGCACTACATATTCTACCATCTGATAAATAACATGCATTCCCTAACTGCACAGTTAAAACCCTAAAATAGAGCAAATTATGTTTAGGAGAAAAATCACAAGGATAATAAACACAGTTTTAAATGCGTCTGCCTGCTGTATAGATATATATATTCTCTTCTGCTGTCTTAAAAGGAGAATTGCACAGCTCTTACCTTCCTTGCTTTCTCTATTAATGCTGAATTCCTGCCATGACCATGTGCAAAAATATGCCAGCTCTCCTGACATTCCAGTACAATAGTCCTCAACGTACGACCACAGTTGAACCCAGAATTTAAGTCGCTAAAATGAGAAATGTGTTCTTTTAGCGACTTAAATTCTGGGCTCAATGGTGGTCGTACGTTGAGGACTACTGTACTGGAATGTCAGGAGAGCTGGCATATGTATAGTCCTGTACAGGTAATCCTTGATTTATTGACGACCCCAATTCAGCCCGAATTTTCTGTTGCTGAGTGGTGAAGTGAGTTTCGCCCCCATTTTACGACCTTTCTTGCCACTGGTTGTTAAGTGAACCACTGCAGTTGTTAAGTTAGCAACATGGTTGTTAAGTGAATCTCTTGTGGCTCGTCAGCTGCCTGTGCAGCTAGTAGCTTATTCCGACAACGAGAAGGCTGGTGTGGTGCTGCACCAGCAGCCTGTGCAGTTGGCACTCAAGTCAGACAGTGAGGAGGCTGGAGAAGATGTGGTGCCAGAGGTGGGGTTACAGCCAGGGCCTTCAGAACCTCCAGAAGCTCCCTTAAGTGAAGAGGACGAAGAGGAGGAGCCTCTTCTCAATGCACGGGCGTGCAAAGCTGCCAAAAGGCAGGAGTGGCTTCTTCAGGAGAGGGTCTCCTCGAGAGTAAGACTTGGGGCTAATTGGCCACTCCCTTAGCCTATTTAAGGAGGAACGCCGACTGAAGCAATTTGCAGGGAACAACTTCGTTCACATATCTTCGTGCCTTGTCTTGCTTATCTTATCAGCTTCCTGCAAAGTGCTTCTGGGCATTCTGCCAACCACAGTAAGATTACGATTATTTATTCTTTGGGTTCTTGTAGGCTGTTAAGAAAGTTAATTAACAGATTTTGTTTGAAAAAGACTGATTTAATTCAGTAAACTAAGGTTTGTACGGACTTTGTGTGTGTGCTGCGTTCTTTGGGGTCTGTAGCTGGGGCAGAACCAAATCCGGTTTCCCCATTGACTTTGCTTCTCAAGAAGTGGTAGAAAAGGTTCACCCCAGGACACTGCAACCGTCATAAATAGAAGTCAGTTGCCAAGCGGGCGAGTTTTGGTCACATGACCATGAGGGCTGTGACGGTCATAAGTCTGAAAAGCGGCCATAAATCACTTTTTTCAGAGCCACTGTAACTGTAAACAAACCATTATAAGTCGAAGACTCCCTGTAGTCACACCTGTATGACTAAAGTTTTTGTCTTCAGTGATCTCTTCCAGACAAAAGGGGATCACATGACCCCGGAACATAACGATCACGTGACTATGGGGGGGGGGGGTGCTGCAACGGTCGTGTGAAAAAGGTCATAGGTCACTTTTTTCCATGATCCGAGGATCCGAGTTGGGGTTTTCTGGAACCCTGACACTCTGGCAAGCAAGGTTAACAAGTATCTCGCTTAGCTTACATGTGTTTTGGGCTGAATCGAGGTTGCAAGTCGAAGGGCTACCTGTACCTAGAACTAAGAGGACATTTCCTGACGGTTGGAACAATTCATCAGTGGAACAACTTGCCTCCAGAAGTTGTAAATGCTCCCAACACTGGAAGTTTTTAAGAAGCGATTGGACAACCATTTGTCTGAACTGGCATCGTAAACAGCAGGGATAAATGGACATTTGAGAAATGCCACTTGTTTTGTGCTGGGAAATTTTTTTAAAAGATATAACTATACATATTGTGGAGCTGGGAAATAATAAGACGCTGATCTGGTTTGTGGAGTACAATGAACATTTTATTCTCTTGTGTTGTTGTTTTTCTTTGCTTTTGGGGGATTCCCGATTAATACTTTGGAACTGGTAAACAATGTAAATACTGTATTTTCCTGCGTATAAGACTATTTTCTAACACACAAAAATCTTCTCAAAAGTCGGGGGTCGTCTTATACGCCAGGTCTCATTCTCCTGTAACCAGGCAGACCAGCCCGAAAGGCTCTGACGAGCCTTAAATGGCTCTGAGGAGGGTCGTCTTATACGCCCAGTCGTCTTATACGCCGGAAAATACGGTACTTTAGTACTTGTGGAAGGAGGAGAAGCAGAGCCTGGGGGGGTGGAGTCAAGAGAGGACTCAGCCTAGAATCGTTACGTAGCCACAAATCCTTCAAGTCCATCTCCCCCTTTGAATACTGCTAATTCCTATCTAGTGCCAATTTAATGCTGACCATTAGTTGAATAGATTTTTATGTTAGAGGCATGAGCAATAAATCAGTTTAACTGGAACTTAATGCATGATCCTGATTCTTCAGTCCTGCCAGTGGTTGCTTTATATTTAAAAGCAAGAGTTGATTTGTTTGGTGATCCATTTATTTGCTAGCTTTCTGAAATGGTATAGGGTCGTGATGGCGAAGCTATGGCACGCATGCCTCGGGTGGCACGCGGGGCCATATCTGTGGGCACGCGAACATTGCCCTAGTTCAGCACCAGTGCACATGTGCGCACAGGCCGGCTGATTTTCGGGCCTTCCGATCCCACCAGAAGTTGGGAAACGGGTCATTTCCTGCCTCCAGAGGGCCTCTGGGCGGGTGGAGAAGGCTGTTCTCGCCCTCCCCAGGCTCCAAGAAAGCCTCGAGCCTGGGGAGAGCGAAAAACGGGCCTACCGGGCCAACCGGGCCGCCGTGTGGTAAAAGCGGGGGTCACGCAGGGAGGTTGCATGCACATGTATGAAGCGCATTGAATTATGGGTGTGGGCGCAAGCAAGAATGACACCCCCCCCCCACGCTCTCCACTCTTTTGGCATGTGATGTCAAAAAGGCTAGCCATCAATGGCATAGGGCTTCCTGCCTGAAGAGGGGGTATTGTAGTCTATTCTAAACCGTCAATTGGTCCAGATGGGCTAGTGGAATTGCTATCTTTCTACCTATTCTCTGATGTAAGTCAACCACCTGTTTTCTATCCTCAATGAGCCAGACGCCACAAGGAAACTCTTCTCCATATCCTGTCTAACCTAAGAATGTCTGGGATGTAACACAGTCAAGCAAATAATTAACTTTATCTTCTGAAATGGTTGAATCCCGATGCAGTATTTTCAGAAGGCAGAGAAATTCAATTTGTAAACCTAGGAAGAATTTCATTATTCATTATTCTCCTGATAAGAAGAAATGGATTTGGTCTATTCTGCCTAAGGGCTGTGAAAATGAGCTGAAGTAATGTGTGTTATATGTTCGAGAAAAAAATTGAATTAATTAATGCCGATAGATTTTTTAAAAAGTTCTTTCCCACCCCTCTTCTGTTGCATTTAGTGTTTTAATCACTATAATATATATAATTTTTAAAATATTTATAACTTCTACTATATTTTTTTTCATTGCTTGTATTTGTTTTTTTTTTAAATGAAATTCTACCCTACAAATGTCTCTTAATTATTTTTCAAGTCCACGTTTGATAAAAGTTTCTGTTTGAAAAATAGAATATAAATACTTATGGAAATTAATCTTATATTTCCTTGGTTTAAAATATTTATTATTCCTTGTTTGGATATAAAATATGTTTCATTTGTTTTGATGATGAATATCTAACAAAGTTTCTGAGATTATATTCGGATATCCTGAATGAATTTTTTCCTAGTTCCATTTTTTATTTTTGGAACTCATTTATTTACGTAAGAAACTCAGTTCTGCCTTTCCACTTTAATCAGAGCTGGTTATATAAGAATTTTAGAACAATAATATTTAAAAACACCGAGACTATTATTACAGCTGAAAACCCTAATATATACCATATCAAACAGGCAATCCATTAAATTCATTCACAGCAAAGGTAAACATAAATCCTTTTTATTCAGGCAGTTTCACAACGAAGTAAAACTAGCAGATTTTTAAGCTCTGGTTTCCAGTCACATTTGTTGATTTTATTACTATTTATTCACAGTTGTGTAAAATCAGATGTGGCAGTTCTTTAGCTGTTACAGGTCTTCCTACGCATCAAATTTTTGATGCTGTGATGTATAAGCGTAGTATATGCGTGGATCCAAATAGTGTCGTTCCGTGATGGTGAACCTATGGCATGCATAGCCATATCATTGGGCATGCCAGCTCAGCTCCGGCATGCATGTGCGCATCGGCCAGCTGATTTTCGGGCCTTCTGGGCCCACCAGAAGTAGGGAAACAGGCTGTTTCCTGCCTCCGGATGGCCTGGGGGGGAGGGGAAAGCCCGTTTTTCTTTCTCACCTGGCTTCAGATCCCCTCTATGCATCTGGGGAGGGCGAAAATGTTTTTTGCTGTCCCTCCTAGAGAGGCTCTGGAGGCTGGGGACAGCAAAAAAGTCACTTCCTGTCAAACCGGAAGTTGGGAAACAAGCCGTTTCGGGCCTCCGGAGGGGCTCCGAGGGGGTGGGGAAGGCTGTTTTCGCCCTCCCCAGATGCATAGAGGGGATCTAGAGCCAGGTGAAAAAGAAAAACGAGCCTACCAGGCCATCATGTACCGGGAGTGGGAGGGGGGGTTGCGTGCCCATGCACACGGCGGGTCACATAGAATTATGAGTGTGGGCATGCGCACGTGCAAACCTCCCCCCCCCTCCCTCCTGGCACGCGATGACAAAAAGGTTAGCCATCACTGGTGCAGTGTTTTGTAATTAACAGGTAGAAATTTTGTCCATGCGCAGATTTTTCTAAATGCCATCCAAGATTTTTTAGTATGGCACTCCTATGTGCTTTAGCTTTATACTATCATCTTTCTATTTCAATTTTCAGATCTTGATCGTTTGTCATCTTTGTCAATTTTTCGTCCTGTACTACCCTCTGGTATTGCCGCATTAATTATACATACTTTTTCCCCCCCTTTTCAACCATAGTTAAATCTTATTTATTGTGAACCAAGATTTTACCAATCTATGCTCGGATAACCCACAATATTTTAAGCTGCTCGTTTTCAATTACTTTTCCAATTCTGTGTTTCCACCAGTTTTTCATTCCCAGCATACGATTAGTTTTACAGATGCTCCAATGAATCTTTTTGGCAACTGTGTTATTGTATGTACTCAGTTTGTGCATTTGGGGGTGTTTTTTTTTTGCATGAGTGGAGTATATAATTTACTCTTTCTTTTGCCACTTTACACAATCTGCACTTAGAAACATTTGATGTATTTTTTTTCCCAATTCTGGCCTTGATTGCATTAATTCAAATGTAATTACAATTATATATTACTATTATCTTTTATTCATTAAACATGAAACTCAGTCAGCTGAACATTTTAAAATGTATCACAAATATCGTTGACTAGCGCTGATGGTTGATACGGGTTGCTGCCAGCATCCTAGGTATCAACCAAGTACCTTCTTAAAATGTACGATGTTCCTAGTAGAAGAGTTTTTTTGCAGTTCCGCTGGTGTTATAGCAGGAAGCTGCAATTTCTTGATGTATTTTGTAAAATTCTTGGACATGGTACCAATTGCCCCGATGACAATAGGTATCACTGTTACATGTTTCATCCATAATTGTGTAGTTTCGATGGCCAGGTCGTGATATTTCGTGATTTTTTTTTCCAATTCTTTTTCTTCGACTCTGGCATTTCCTGATACCGCGATGTCAATAAATTGTACGTTTTGGTGTTCGACAACTGTGATATCTGGCGTGTTGTGCTCCAAATGACAATCCGTCTGTATTTGAAAGTCGCACAAGATCTTCACTGTCTCATTTTCGATAACTTTTTCCACTTTGTGCTCCCACGACTTTTTAGATACAGGTATTTTTTACATAATGACCAGTGGACTAATTTAGCAACTCGATCATGTCTAGCTTTGTAATCAGTTTGCGCGATTTTGCTGCACTCGCATATTAAGTGTGAAACAGTTTCAACTTTGTCGTTGCAAAGTCGGCAGTTTGGATTGTCGGTGGATTTTTGTATCTTTGCTTTCACGGCATCATCATCATCATCATCATCATCATTATTATTATTTCATTTTAGGATATCTTGTACTATGAACAACTGAAGTCTAACGTGATCCAGTACAATCTTTTGGTGGACAGTCTGATTTATAAAGTGAGTAATTTTTGAATTGCACATTTCTGTGGTCAGTAATTAACATATTACTCAGCCTCTAGGCTTTATATAGTGAAAAGGAATGTTTGTTTTGACTGAGCTTAATGTCTTTTATAATGGCTAACCTTATTAATTGTGTTCTGCTTGCAAGATAGCAGATAGCAAACAAATCCAAGGGCCTTGAATTTCTGGCTAGTAAGGCGTGAAAATCTCAATGGTTCTGCTATGATCACCATAATATATCTTTTGAATGTGGTGTTTATGTCGAACAGGAATCAAAATCAGCATGACTCTTGCTATCGGAATTCCCATTTTTGCAGATAGAATCCTTTGGGATGTGGCATATCTCAGTGTGGCCAAACACAATCGCGGGCATTCAAAAATGTGATCAGAAGCCTCGAATAAATAGGGGGGGGGAGCCTTCTTAGTTTGGATCGCTAACTAGTTAAATAATAAACAGCAGGAATAAATGGAAATTTGAGAAATGCCCATTGTTGGATCCCAGAGTGTTTTGCTAGCAGTGTTCCAATATCTCAGGGGCTGCCACAAAGAAGAGGGGATTAAGCTATTTTCCAAAGCACTTAAAGGCAACACAAGAAGCCAAGGGTGGAAAATAATCAAGGAGAGAACCAAGCTAGAAATAAGGAGAAAATTCCTAACAGTGAACACAACTAATCAGTGGAACGGCTTTTGCCTTCAGAAGTTGGGGGTGTTCCCATCACTCGAGGTGTTTAAGAAGAGATTGGACAACAATTTGTCTGAAATGATGTAGGTTTTCCTGCTTCAGCAGGGGGTTAGGTCCCTTTCAACTCTGTTATTCTGTTTCTTTCATTATACATCAACGATCCTAATGGAACTTCTCATTGCATTTGAAAATTAGAAGTTGACGAAAGACTGAGCTTGATATAGGAGTAGCGCCATAACTGTTGTTAACGCCATTAGATGATGATAGTGCCATGTCTTGTTATATTGTGTACAGTGTGAGAGGTGCCTACGTGGAAAAGATGTGGCTCAGCTTCAGAAAGTTGTCTGCTTTTTTTTTTTTTTAATTTTATTTCAGGATGTGAAATTGACAGCCAGCAATGATGACTACTACTTTGTGTTTGAGGATTATTTATATCAGGTAAGTATTTACGTGGAGCAAATGGCAAATCATACGTCACTGGAAGAAGGACATTTGGGCCAGGGTAGAGTTTGTCCTGTTTACTTTGTAGATCAAATAAAACTTGTAATGCAACAGCTGCTCTTAAGTAGAGCTACAGTGCGTTGCTGTGTGTATCCACACAAGAGTAAATTCCATTTATATTTTGTGGGGTGCACACACTCACATACCACTTCCAACAGCCCTCTTCCGAACGGGTCAAGGCCCAGTAGTGGGCTGGGGATTGGGGACCCTTGCTGTAGAACATCATCCCTGCAGAGATAAGATTGGCCCCTACATGCTCCCTGAAGACCTGGTTTGCCAAGGGGCCTGGGGACCCCACAGTGGGATGGAGCCCATCAAACGACTCGCTTGATTATTATCGCCAAAGGAGTGGGGGTTACCCTGTTTCCCCTAAAATAAGACCTCCCTGGATAATAAGCCCAATTGGGCTTTTGAGCACATGGGCTAAAATAAGCCCTCCCCAAAAATATTAAACCACATGGGCAGTCGGTCCCCGCCATTTCCTCTGGTCGGGGTTAGGGAGACAGAGCTGGAAATCAGGTAAGACGACCAGGATCCCCGTTTGCTCCATGCGCCCCAAAATAATAAGACCTCCCCGAAAATAAGGGATTCAAAAAAATATAAGACAGTGTCTTATTTTCGGGGAAACACAGTATCTCTCTCTCTCTCTCTCTCTCTCTCTCTCTCTCTCTCTCTCTCTCTCTCTCTCTCTCTCTCTCTCTCTCTATATATATATATATATATATATATATATATATATATCAGTATATATTTTTAAATTCTTTTTATATTGGGATTCCTCCCCCATCCCCACCCCCCATAAGCTGCCCTGAGTCACTGAGAGTGAGCTGGGCGCACCCTACAAATTTTCTTAAGTTAAATAAACGTGAAGCATTATAGCTACAGTTGTTCTAAGCATTGCTTTTGTTTGCAATGGAGATTAATGGGCAGTGGCCATGGGCAGGGGTGGGCTTCAAAAAATTTAGCAAGGGGTTTTCTGCCCGGTTGTTGGGTAGGCGTGAGCGTGGCCTAGTTGGCCTCCTGCACTATGGCCAGGGTGGCGTTTTTGCCCTCCCCTGGCTCCTGAGCCTCCGGGAGGGTGAAAGCGGCCTCCCCAGGCTCCGGAGGCCCTCCAGAGGCCTGAAACTGGCCCATTTCTGGCCTTCCAGAACTTCCGGTAGGCCCATTTTTCGCCCTCCCCAAGCCTCTGTACAGGCCCCGCACTTACCTGCATCCAAAACGGGCCGCATGGGGGCTCCTGGGAGGGGTGGGCGGGAAGGGAGGGGTGGGGCGGGGCAGGAAGGGCGGAGCCAATCAGGAGCGGGATTTGCACAGAATCTTAGCTAGAGGTTCTCCCGAATCCGTGTGAACCCCTAGCAGCCCACCATTGGCCATAGGTTTTGGAGAAAATGTGGCATTCATGAGAAATTTGGGTCCTTTTAGGAGTTCTTCTGGAAAGGGCATCAAGAATACAAGTTTTAAACATTCAAAGATGATTTAAAGATAAAAGGAACCAACGATATTGGTTGTGCCCGGTCTTAGGCATATATAGAAGTAACCTATACTAACCTATAATATATGTATATGTATATGTATGTGTATGTGTATGTGTATGTGTATGTGTATGTGTATGTGTATGTGTATGTGTATGTGTATGTGTATGTGTGTGTGTGTGTGTGTGTGTGTGTTTGTGTCTGTTTTTCTTACTTTTCGTAGGTATAATGTGTGTTTTTCCTTTAAACCAGGTTTTTCCTACGTAGTTAAGATTTTTCTGGAACCACAATAGAGCAAAATCACATTCACTACATATTGGGTTCTATCTCCATCTTTTTCACTCTGGCAGCAAACAGAATCTTGTGCTGCATTCTGGGAGACCTAAATAGCTATTTCATACTGGAACCCAGTATGTAGTGAATGTACATATATATATGTAGGTCTCTGGTTATTCGGGTCTTCTCCCGCGTAAAATTGGAAGTGTCTTGGCCATGTTTCGACGAAGTCTCATTCGTCATCTTCAGGCTGGTGTTTAGGCTGGTGTTCTCGGCTTTGTGCTTCCAGGAGCAGTTAAAACATCAGTTAAGATCACACAGTTTGCCCATAAGGACCAAACCGAGAACATCAGCCAGAAGATGATGAATGTGATTTCATCGAAACGTCGCTACTATCCTTCTAAAGATATGTTTACAATTACACGGGAAGAAACCCGAGATATTACCTGTACACACACACACACACACACACATTAGAATTGAGTATGACCCTTGGAAAGGCACCCATAATTTATGCATCCACAATATATGACCTTTGTTTCTATTAAAAATGAAGCTGTGTCTGTGATTGTAATTGTCTGTGACGCTTCTTTTAAATCTCCTTTAATGAAGGTTTATTGCATTTGCAAATTTGCTAACATACATTTGATTATAATGTCAGTATAAACGTCATGGGGTTAGAACCTCATTTTCACGGTAAGTTCAACTCAATTAGTCAAAGCTGTTGGAAGCGTCCTTTTTTTTTTCTTCTTCGTAGTTGCATCAAGCACTCCTTAGCTTAGAATTCTGTATATTCGGAGAATAAAGTACAGGGAAAAAGCTAACGCTCTCTAAATCATTGCGATTAAGAAAACTTGCAAAATAAAAACTTGTGATATTGAAGATTTCAATATCAAAAAAATTTTTCAAAAAAAAAATATTGAAGATGCCATCTAACTACCCTGTTTTTCCCGAAAATAAGACCTAACTGGAAAATAAATCCTAGCATGATTTTTCAGGATGCTCGTAATATAAGCCCTACCCCCCAAATAAGCCCCAGTTAAGGTTGTCAGCTAGATTGATGCATTTAGTACCATATTTCCCCCAAAATATGACCTAACCAGAAAAATAAGCCCTAATGCATCTTTTGAAACAAAAATTAATGTAAGACCCGGTCTTATTTTTGGGGAAGCATGGTAAAACTACAGCCTTAAGAGCAATAAGCTAAAACATCTACCGTATTTTCCGGCGTATAAGACGACTGGGTGTATAAGACGACCCTCCTCAGAGCCATTTAAGGCTCGTCAGAGCCTTATGGGCTGGTCTGCCTGGTTACAGGAGAATGAGACTCGGCGTATAAGACGACCCCCGACTTTTGAGAAGATTTTTGTGTGTTAGAAAGTAGTCTTATAAGCAGGAAAATACAGTATTTATTGAAATAGGAGAAAGCTGCATTACCCAAGCTGTAAAACACCAGGATCACATACTGTACATATGCCAAGCTAGGGATGCTACAGAGTTGAAGTCAGTGTTCTCTTCTGCCTCATTTCTAGCCAGCATTTTATATTTGTAGATGGCCTTTCAGGTGGAATGGACCTAGATGTTCATAGCTAGACAGCTGGGTAATCTTTGCAAGGGAACAGAGAGTTGAAATTGACACCAAATGCACCTTTCAAATCATCTTAAGAGAACCAGCGGACAGGGAAACCCAATGGAAAAAAGATGTTGAGACTCTAGAAAGAGTGCAGAGGAGAGCAACAAAGATAATTAGGGGACTGGAGGCTAAAACATATAAAGAACGATTGCAGGAACTAATGAAAAGAAGGACTAGGGGAGACATGATAGCAGTGTTCCCATATCTCAGGATCTGCCACAAAGAAGAGGGAGTCAAGCTATTCTCCAAAGCACCTGAGGGCAGGACAAGAAGCAATGGGTGGAAAGTAACCAAGGAGAGAATTAAGGAGAAACTTTCTAACAGTGAGGACAATTAACCAGAGGGACGGTCTGCCTTCAGAAATTGTGGATGCTTCATCATTGGAGGTGTATAAGAAAAGACTGGAGAGCCACTTGTCTGAAATGGTATAGGATCTATTCTATTCTATTCTATTCTATTCTATTCTATTCTATTCTATTCTATTCTATTCTATTCTATTCTATTCTATTCTATTCTATTCTATTCTATTCTATTCTATTCTATTCTATTCTATTCTACTCTACTCTACTCTACTCTACTCTACTCTACTCTACTCTACTCTACTCTACTCTACTCTACTCCATTCCATATTTTCTATTCTATTCTATTCTGTTCTGTTCTGTTCTGTTCTGTTCTGTTCTGTTCTGTTCTATTCTATTCTATTCTATTCTATTCTATTCTATTCTATTCTATTCTATTCTATTCTATTCTATTCTATTCTATTCTATTCTATTCTATTCTATTCTATTCCATTCCATTCCATTCCATTCCATTCCATTCCATTCCATTCCATTCCATTCCATTCCATTCCATTCCATTCTATTCTATTCTATTCTATTCTATTCTATTCTTTCCAATATTCTATTCCATTCTATTCTATTCCATTCCATTCTATTCTATTCCATTCCATTCCATTCCATTCCATTCCATTCCATTCCATTCCATTCCATTCCATTCCATTCCATTCCATTCCATTCTATTCTATTCTATTCTATTCTATTCTATTCTATTCTATTCTATTCTATTCTATTCTTTCCAATATTCTGTTCTATTCTATTCTGTTCTGTTCTGTTCTGTTCTGTTCTGTTCTGTTCTACTCTACTCTACTCTACTCTACTCTACTCTACTCTACTGTAAATTTTTAAAAATGACTAGGGGTGAGAGGATAGTAGCAGTCCAATATCTGAGGGGCCGCCACAAAGACGAGAGGGTCAGTTTATTCTCCAAAGCACCTGAAGGCAGAACAAGAAGCAATGGATGGAAACCAATCAAGGAGAGAAGCAACCTAGGAGAAATTTCCTGACACAGAGAGCAATGGTGTAAAACAGTGGACCGGTTTTCCTCCAGAAGTTGTGGTTGCCCCATCCCTGGAGGTTTTTAAGAAGAGATCGGACAGTCAACTTGAATGGTACAGGATCTCCGACTCGAGCAAGAGGGCTGGATTAGAAATCATCCAGGCTCCCTTTTTGTGAATTCGCTTTAATTTTCTACCATCGGGAGTCTTGGAGGTTGGATTTAATACAGTTCTCATTATCACAGAGTTAATAACCGTGCAGTTCAGGCAGAATTGAAGGCGGAACATTGTTTCCTGTGTTCTGTTTTTTTTTGTTTTGTTTTGTTTTGTTTTTAAATCTCCGACAAAAGCTATTTCAACCATTTCTGAAAAGAATTTGTCTGGTCAAACAGAGTCACTTAGAGCAGACGTACATCCTCAGGTTGCCTACTTAATTGCCAAATTCTGCTTCCGAGTGATAAGGATGTCCCGTCAGATGTTCATTTCTTTGGGACTCTTTATAATGACTAATTTGGAAATATCAATAACTGTTGGATAAGCACGAAGAGGACAGAACGTTTCCATTTTTGTATAATTTCATGGAGTCTGCTCCGTGTCTGCATATGTCAGGCTCAAGGCCAAAGACACACTGAAAGGCAATGGATTCCAGTTTTTTATTTGCTTACACTTAGTGGATAGAATCTCTGCCAAACTAAGGCTAATCCAGGCAGTCCTCGACTTACAACCACAATTGAGCCCAGAATTTGTGTTGCTGAGTCAGAAATTTCTTAAGTGAGTTTTGTCCCGTTTTACGACTTTCCTTGCTATGTTTGTTAAGTGAATCACTGCAGTTGTTAAATTGCACTTGACACGGGAAGGAAGGAGGGAAGGAAGGAAGGAAAATAGAGAAAGAGAAAAGGAAGAGGAAGGAAGGAAGATAGGAAAGGAAGCAAGAAGGGGAAGAAAGGAAAAAAGGAAGGAAAAGAAAAGATAGGGAAGGAGAAAAGGAAGGATGAGGGAGAGAGGGAGGAAGATAGGGAGGAAAGGAAGCAAGAGGGGGAAGAAAAGAAGGAAGGAAAAGAAAGGAAGATAGGGAAGGAGAAAAGGAAGAGGGAGGGAGGGAGGAGGGAAGGAAGGAAGATAGGGAGGAATCTGTATGGCTGAACACTTGTCTGAATCCATAATTTTCTCTCCTCTTTCTGCTGACGTGGGTCCTTATAAACTAGTTTTTAATTTTTCCTGTTTATTACTACTTTGCTGGCTGTGGTATATTTTAAGAGTTTGGATAGGAGCACCGGGGTTTGATAAGTAGGGCTGAAAGTGTGTATTTAAGATAAAGGGACTTTGCCCTCTGAAAAAATGTTAACCAGCAAAGTAGTAAATTATTCAAGAAGGTGAGCCCATATCTCGGGCAGAAAATTATTCTGTCTTCTATCAGAAGCCCAGACCGGATTTTCAAGACATTTCTGCTTTTCTTTGACAAATACAATTTTCAGAGGATTTTGTTTATATTAAATATTAAACAGAAAGGTACTCTCCACACAGGCCCTACACTGGGAAACATTGTCATGGCGTTGGAAAAATTCTGTTTAAAATAAAAAGATAAGCAGCAGCACGTCCCACATTAGAGTTATCACTCGTGGAAATGAATTTGCTGTAGATAACTCTTTGCTGGCGATCCAGTTTTCTCTACCGCTGCCTTAAAAAAACTAGAAAACTGGACGTTATTTTTACAATACTCCTTAAAAGGTCCAAATAGGAAGAATTACTGGACAAAAATACATACATGGTTAGAAAAAATGTTGAAGCAGCATATAGATTATAAACCAGAAATATTTTTGTTAGGTGTAGTACCAGAGAAGTATAATAAAGGGAACATATATTTTTTTCCATGTTTTTTATTTTATTTTATATATATGTATCAATGAGTGAACAGTGTGGCAGCTGGGTATTATACATTCTAATACAAATAAAACTGGTATAATTAATCATAGTTATTACATTCAACCAACTTATATATTTCTAATAATAATACACATTTATATTAAGTTGCAGTCTGTCATTATTCAATTATTCCATGTTTTCTCTTGTTATTGCTTTCATTTTATTATATAAAAGTGTAAACAGTAATATTCCCCCTTTCTCTTACTTCTATTTCTTATTCTCGCTTTTAATCATGTCACCCTTTAAGAGACGTTTTCTTTCTATTCTACTTAACTTCTAGTCTAGTCATGTCACCTACCTAAAAGAGAAGAGAAAAAGAAAAGCAAATCAGAACAACAAAAAAAGAGAGATCATCTATCCATCGTCTCTTGCCCGCTTCAGTACTTTAATTGCTAATGCTTTTTTTTTTTTTGACTTGCCTCCCATATTCCTCTCTTGGATCTTTATCTCTGTCTACATCTACTTCTTGACTGTTCAATCTAGGTATTTCTCCCACCTCTATCCTTTTCCACTGCCTAGTTTCCACAATTTCTACCCAGGGCCCTATCTCCCTTTCAAAAGTATCTTCCTGTATCTCCAATTCTCTTTTCAACTCTCTTAATATATTTTCCGCCTGATTTAATTCATCAGTCACTGTTATTTTCATTGTTGTCTCCTCCTTGTCGTCTTCTTTTATTCTCTGGTTCTTCGGCTCAATCATTTCCTCCATTTCTTCTGTTTCCTGAGCGTCTTCGTCTTTATTTATACTTATCAAGAGAACATACCGTGTTTCCCCGAAAATCCCTCTCTTATATTTTCTTGAACCCCAAAATAAGCTCTTGGCCTTATTTTCAGGGAGGACTTATTATCATGCACGTGGAGCAAGATGGGGCTCCTTTTGCCGTCTTACCGGATTTCCAGCTCTGCATTTAAATATTTTCGAGGGGAGGCTTATTTTAGCGCATGCACTCAAAAGCCCAATTGAGCTTATTATCAAGGGATGTCTTATTTAATACTACATGTTTTGACAGCAGCAAGAATTGTATTTGCACAATTCTGGAAAAATGAGAATACACCTATAGAAGATGTAATTTTAAAAAAATTAGATTGTACAGAAACGGACAGATGGATGTTAAAGATTAAAAAAAGGGGGAGATACAGAGTACTTTCAAATATGGGATCGGTTTTACAAATGGTTGGATGACAGAAGTGGACATTAGGAGTTAGAAAAGTATTACTATATAAGCAAATTGACCCAGGCAATGCGCTGTTCACCAAGCACTTTTGTGTACAAATTGAAAATGTGTAAATAAACTGATTAAAAAAATAGTTCAAATAGGATGAAGCACACCTGTGGCTTTTCCAGGTACACGAAAGCCATCATTCAGTTGGAGGGGGTTAATCTAAACATTTTGCTTGTCCTTAACATGTAGTAAAACTTTCACCTTTGCAGGAAATTTCTTTTTTCGATAATTCAGTTAAAAATGAGCTTAGTCTTCACAGAGAACTTTCTGATAAGTTTGTGTTTTCCGCAGGTGTTGCTTTGTTTCTCCCGAGACACTTCAGTGTTGGGACACTTCGCGTACAATAGTGCTACCCCACCCAGATCATTCATTCGAGGTAAAGAAACGTTTATTTGAAATGCTCGAGCCAAGAAAGACGTTGACGAGATAGAATAGTTTATAAATGTTACTTGATGGTCATAACCGAACAAGGATTAGGAAACTTTCAAACCTTGATGTCTGTGGTCCATGACGACAAATGCATTGAATTACCACTTTCTTTGCATCTCACGAATATCTTTGGCAGAGTGGAGTATGTAAGCCCTACTATAGAGGGAAAATATTTCGGCCTTTTTTTGGCCTTCTATGTCAGGGGTGCCAAACTCAATTTCATTGAGGGCCACATCAGGATTGTGGGGGTGGGGGTGCGTGGTCAGCATGACATCACTCGTGTTGGGGGCCACCTATGGTGGCCTGAGCGCTCTGCCAGCGAAAAGAAGCTCCCGAGCTCCATTTTCAGAGATGGCCTCCTGCAACCCTCTGCAAGCGAAAACGGAGCTTTAGGGGGCACGCACGGCCCTCGTGAGCTCCATTTCCTGCTGGGACAGCCTCCTGCAACCCTCTGCCAGAGAAAGCGGAGCTCAAGAGGGACGTGCGCAACCCTCGCGAGCTCCGTTTTCTGCTGGGACGGCCTCCTGCAATCTTCTGCCAGAGAAAACGGAGCTCAGGAGGGACACACGCAGCCCTCGTGAGCTCCGTTTTCTGCTGGGACGGCGTCCTGCAACCCTCTGCCAGAGAAAACGGAGCTCAGGAGGGACACACATAGCCCTCGCAAGCTCTGTTTTCAGGTGGGACGGCGTCCTGCATCCCTCTGCCAGCGAAAACGGAGCTCAGGAGGGTCTCATGTGGCCCGTGCGAGCTCCGTTTTCACTGGCAAAGGCACCACGGGTTGATCCTTCACTGTTTCCAGGGTGGGCCCACGGACCAGATCTAAGCACCCCGCAGGACAGATCTGGCCCACGGGCCTTGAGTTTGACAGCCCTGATCTGTGTAATTCAGCTGCTGAAACAACAATCAAAGTAAAAAGATTGACAGGGGTCCTGAGAATAAGCCCAATTTACCTGTATTCCATTTTTTTAAAAATGAAAACTGATGAAAATCGGTGCCTTACTGGCAATTCTCGAACTCACGAGCACAACCGGCCCCAACATTTCTCTTGCTAAGTGAGTTTTGTCCCATTTTGTGGCCTTTCTTGCCGTACTCGTTAAGTGACCTCACTGCAGTTGTTCAGTGGGTAGCGTGGTTGTTCAGTGAACACCCCATTGACTTTGCTTGGCAGGAGGTCACAGAAAGTGATCCCACGACCCTGCGGCCGTCATAAATATGAGCCAGTTGCCAAGTCTCCAAATTTTGATCACAAGACCACTGGGGATGGGAGGGTCCTTACAGCTTTAAGTCCGAAAAACAGTCCCAGGTCACTTTTTTTTTTAGTGACTTTGAACTGTTGTAAATCGAGGACTACCTTCATATCCCAGCACATTTTCTGCAATAGCTTATTTGTGCATTTCTCGTTTTCCTGCTCTCAGTTGCTCTTCCATGAAACGGGCCTTTTTACCTATCTGAAACATTTAGAGGGATGCGGCGGCTCAGTGGCTAAGACGCCGAGCTTGTCGATTGAAAGGTCGGCAGCTCAGCGGTTCAAATCCCTACTGCCGCGTAACGGGGTGAGCTCCCTTTACCCATCCCAGCTTCTGCCCACCTAGCAGTTCGAAAGCATGTTAAAAAAATGCAAGTAGAAAAATAGGGACCCCCTTTGGTGGGAAGGGAACAGCGTTCCGTGCGCCTTTGGCGTTATAGCCAAATAGCTGGAAGAAAAATAATCCATTACTGGTCCTCATTCTGGATCATTACTTTAAGGATAGTTTTACAGGTAGTTCTCCACTTACAACGGTTCGTTTAGTGACTGTCCGATGTTAACCACATTTTAAAAAGCGACTTAGGATCATTTTTCACACTTATGACCCTTGCAGCTTGATCAGATGATGTACACTTGGATGCTTGACAGATGACTCACATTTATGACAGTTCCAGTATCCCAGGGGAGTCATGTGATCACCTTTTGCCAAGCAAAGTCAACGGGGAACCGGTGTAGCTAATTCAACAACTGCAGCAATTTACTTAATAAATGGGCTGGCAAAAGTCGTAAAAATGGGGCAAAACTCACTTAACAAATCCCTAACTTAACGAAATATAAATTTTGGGCTCAATTGTGGTCATAAGTTAAGGACTACTTGTGATTTACAGCTTCTTGTTTGTTATTATTTTCTTGTCCTCTGGATTTCCCTCCAGTTTGTCCCTCTTGTTACTGTGGCAGTGCCTACATTTTTCATATGGAAAAACCTTGCATTCTCTTGCTGCTTATCTGATTCTCGGTGTGTTATTTCTGTTTTTGTGTGTGTGTGTATATGTGTAGGGAAGCTTGGAATGGAACAATATGCTGTGTTTTATCCGCCAAACGGTAAAGATGTTATACCAGTCTCCCCTCTAGTGGGAACAGGGGGAACCACACCCATTTTTAAGAGTGGATTCTTTTGAATGGCGTTTCGTCCTTCGAGGGAAAAGAAATAACAACTGTTCAAAAAATTGGCAGAACTTTTTTTCATGCTTTGAAGCATTCCAAGGTTTTTTTCAGCCATACAGAAGCAGGCTCAGAAGATTAAAAACCGGTGCTGCATTTATTTGATTTTTCTCCATCTTCTCCTTCTCCTTCTCCTCCTCCTCCTCCTCCTTCTCCTCTTCTTCTTCCTCCTCCTCCTCCTCCCCCCTTCCCCCCTTCCTCCTCCTCCTCCTCTTCTTCTTCTTCCTCTTCTTCTCCTTCTTCCTCCACCTCCCCATTTCCCCTTCCCCCTCTTCCTCATTCTCCTCCCTTTCCCCTTACTCCCCTTACTCCTCTTCTTCTTCCGCTTCCCCCTCCTCCCACCTTCCCCCTCTTCCTCTTCCTCCCCCCTTCCTCCTCCTCCTCTTCTTCTTCCTCTTCCTCTCCTTCTTCCTCCTCCTCCACACTTCCCCTTCCCCCTCTTCCTCTTTCTCCTCCCCCTCCCCCTTTCTCCCCTCCCCCTCTTCTTCCTCCTCTTCCTCCTCTTCCTCCTCCTCCTCTTCTTCTTCCTCTTCTTATCCTTCTTCCTCCTCTTCCCCATTTCCCCTTACCCCTCTTCCTCATTCTCCTCCCTTTCCCCTTACTCCCCTTACTCCTCTTCTTCTTCCGCTTCCTCCTCCTCCCACCTTCCCCCTTTTCCTCTTCCTCCCCCCTTCCTCCTCCTCTTCTTCCTCTTCCTCTCCTTCTTCCTCCTCCTCCCCACTTCCCCTTCCCCCTCTTCCTCTTTCTCCTCCCCCTCCCCCTTTCTCCCCTCCCCCTCTTCTTCTTCCTCCTCCTCCTCTTCTTCTTCCTCTTCTTATCCTTCTTCCTCCTCCTCCCCATTTCCTCTTCCCCCTCTTCCTCATTCTCCTCCCCTTCCTCTTACTCCCCTTACTCTTCTTCCTCTTCCTCCTCCTCCTCTTCTTCTTCCTCTTCTTATCCTTCTTCTTCCTCCTCCCCATTTCCCCTTCCCCCTCTTCCTCATTCTCCTTCTCTTCCCCTTACTCCCCTTACTCTTCTTCCTCTTCCTCTTCCTCCTCCTCCTCTTCTTCCTCTTCCTCTTCTTCTTCCTCCTCCTCCCCCCTCTTCCTCCCCCTTCCTCCTCCTCCTCCTCTTCTTCTTCTTCCTCTTCCTCTCCTTCTTCCTCCTCCTCCCCACTTCCCCTTCTCCCTCTTCCTCTTTCTCCTCCCCCTCCCCCTTCCTCCCCTCCTCCTCTTCTTCTTCCTCTTCCTCTTCTTCTTCCTCCTCCTCCTCCTCCTCCCACCTTCCCCCTCTTCCTCGTCCTTCTATTCCTCCCCCCCGACTTCCCCTTCCCTCTCTTTCTCCTCCCTTCCCTTCCTCTCCTTCCTCCTGCTCCTCCTCCTGTCACAAAGGAGCAACTGTTTTTTTTAAAAAAAAAACATTTATTATCATTATTATGTAAGTCGTTCTAAACCAGGCTTCAAGCCAAACTGAAATAGATCTAGATAATCCCTTTCATCCAAAAATTTCTGGTGCCTAGGATGACTGCATGTTGAAGTAGTTTGCTGAGAAATAGCAAACTTGACACTGGTTATGGTGGGGGGGGGTTGGGGGATTGTCTCAAGAAATATAGTTCTCGCTACACTCCGGCCTCCTAAAGGTTGACTAGAAATAGATCTTCCTCTAGTGCAGCACAGGATGCCCCCTTCAGCCTGTCGACGGAGTATTTTGTCATAAATACTTTGTGTTTTGTGGCTGCTTTAATTAGCCGTGCGAGAACAAGGATCGAATGCAACACGTTCTTGAACGTGCTCAGTTCCTTAGGATGTGCGCAGTGACTCCCCTCTAATCCACCCAGGGAAAATAGTTGCCAGTGATACATTCAGTGGTGAAATGTAAAATTCGTTACTACCGGTTCTGTGGGCGTGGCTTGGTGGGGGGGGTGTTAATGTGACGGTGGGCGTGGCCAGCTTTTTTTTTTAATTTTTAAAAGCATTTTTTCTACAACCTCTTTGAGGTTGTAAAAAAAATGCTTTTAAAAGGCGCTGACGATCCCAGTTGAGTTGCCTGATCGTCAGAGGCTTTTTTTTTCCTTTCTTTCTTTCTTTCTTTCTTTCTTTCTTTCTTTCTTTCTTTCTTTCTTTCTTTCTTTCTTTCTTTCTTTCTTTCTTTCTTTCTTTCTTTTTTTTGCTTTTAAAAGAAAAAAAAGCCTCTGAAAATCAGGCAACTCAGCTGGGATCGTCAGAGCCTTTTAAAAGCGTTTTTTCTACCGAAGGCTCTGATGATCAGGCAGCTCAGCTTCGGCCGATCGGCCGAAGAGGTTGTAGAAAAAAATGCTTTTAAAGGGCACTGACAATCCCAGCTGAGTTGCCTGAGCATCAGAGGTTTTTCTTTCTTTCTTTCTTTCCTTCCTTCCTTCCTTCCTTCCTTCCTTCCTTCCTTCCTTCCTTCCTTCCTTCCTTCCTTCCTTCCTTCCTTCCTTCCTTCCTTCCTTCCTTCCTTCCTTCTTTCTTTCTTTCTTTCTTTCTTTCTTTCTTTCTTTCTTTCTTTTATTTTTTTTTGCTTTTAAAAGAAAAAAAAGCCTCTGAAAATCAGGCAACTCAGCTGGGATCATCAGAGCCTTTTAAAAGCGTTTTTTCTACCAAAGGCTCTGACGATCAGGCAACTCAGCTTCGGACGATCGGCCAAAGAGGTTGTAGAAAAAAATGCTTTTAAAAGGCTCTGACAATCCCAGCTGAGCCGCACGATCATCAGAGGCTTTTTTTTTAAACTTTTAAAAGCATTTTTTCAGTTGAAGAAAAATTGTTTTTAAAAGTAAAAAAAAAAGCCTCTGATGATTGCACGGTTCAGCTGGACAACGGCGAGGGGGGCGGGGGGGTCAGGCATTTTTGCTACCGGTTCTCCGAACCACCCGCCTCCATCGCTACCGGATCGGGCAATCCGGTCCGAGCCGGGAGCATTTCTTCCCTGGATACATTGCTACCTAGATAATTCACAATTAATGCCCTGACGTTATTTCCGTCACGTGTAGCCAAAGGGCCACAGATGGCATCTGAGCCTGTCATTCTAACTCTTAACCGCGGCAGAATTTTATGCTGTGTGTGAGCTGTTTTGCGCAAAATTTGGAATCCCCCCGCCCCCCCCCCCAAGTTTCCCAAAAGTGCTTTTTTCAAGAGGCAACTGGACTCTGGTTTTTCTTCGAAGGCATTTCGCTTCTCATCCAAGAACCTCCTTCATCTCTTCTGAAGCTTCTTGGATGAGAAGTGAAACATCTTCAACTCCCCCCCCCGCTTCCCCCCCCCCAGAAAGTCCAATTTGAACTGGATGATTAAGAATCTCCATAGTTTTTTTTTTTAAGTTTCCTATTTCTGAAAACACATACTCTTTGGACAGTAAATGGAATATGTTTGGGTTTTTTTTTCTCTTTAGGCGTCATTCCTTTCCATGGCTTTTCAATGTATGGTAAGTAGCTTGTCATTGCTATCGCTAAAATTAAAAACTCTGCATGACAGTTGCATGGGAAGTCACTAAGGTAGATCAACTCCATAGAAAGTTGATGCTTATTTAGTACCTTGATGGTTTCAGAATCATCATCTTCTTTTAACAACCCCTTTAATCCAGGAGCCTGGTTTAGCTCTGCAGACTAAAGCACCGTAATTAACATCCAGCTGTCTGCAATTACACCAGTTCGAATCTCCCCAGGCTCAAGGTTGACTCAGCCTTCCATCCTTTCTAAGGTAGGTAAATTGAGGACCCAGTTTGTGGGGGCAATAAGCTGACTTTGTATAAATATACAAAAGTATGAAGGCATTGTACGCCGCCCCTGAGCCTTTGGAGAAGGGCGGCATATAAATCAAATTTAAAAAAAAACAAAAACTTGGCAGCTTTAAGACTTGTGGACTTCAACTCCCAGAATTCCCCAAGGCCAAGTTGGCTTGGAAATTCTGGGAGTTGAAGTCCACAAGTCTTAAAATTACCAAGTTTGGAGATTCCTGCCATAATCCGTTGCGGGGTGGAGTCTGGGCAACTGAATGAAGCTAGCAGAGTGTTGACTGGCCGGATGCCCTTCCTGTCTCCATTGATGATTTCAGAATATGAGTCCAAAATTGTTAAGGCTCAGGAACAATCTTCTACAAGCCGAGCTGAGCGTCTACTTAACAGGAGTAACTATCCACGAAGGGAGACTGAACAGAGACCTAACTGTAATTGATTTAAAGCAAATGTAGAGATATTTAATAGTGCTTTTGCTTCACTGGATCCCACATTAGCTCAGCAAAGCATTGCCAATCTTCTTTAAGCCATTTAAAGCAGCTATGTCCCCTGAAAGTGGCAGCTCTTAAAGAGAATTCCTGTTGTCTACATATGACCTCCCTACACACCCAGTACTCCTCCAGGGACTGCCAATGAGTTGGCTGTAGACACACACCCATGGGGTTAATTGGAAATACTTGCTCAGTAGCGTAGGAGTGCCACTCCTTTGACGCTTTGAAGAAAGTTGTGTGGCTCACGCTAATGTGAGTGACAAAAATGGGGCCACGCACACTGAAAGGGGTTAGCAATTTCAGCCTTTGTCATTGTCACACTGGTTTTTAAGCATCAGGACAGGAACGGGTAGTCCTCAATTTATGACCTCAATTGGGAGCAGAGTTTTCACCACCAAGTAAGGGGGTTGTTACGCGAGTTGTGTCTGACGTTAGGACCTTTCCTGCCACAATTGTCGAGCAAATCGCCACAGTTGTTAGGCGAATTACATGGTTGCTAAGCATATTCATTTTATGCTGACGTTCATTATGGGTTGCTAACCGCTAACGACTAATGTTTAGCAATAGCATTCGGACTTATATACCGCTTCGCAGTGCTTCGCAGTCCTCTCTAAGCGGTTTACAGAGTCCGCCTCTCACCCCCAACAATCTGGGTCCTCATTTTAACGACCTCGGACGGGAGGCTGAGTCAAACCTTGAGCCAGTGAGAATCGAACTGCTAGCAATTGGCAGAATTAGCCTGAAATACTGCATTCTGACCACTGCACCATCATTGCCGTTATCCGGTCATTCCGGTCAATTTTATTTAAAATTCTTACTTTTGGATTCGCATGACTCTTATTTCTCTAAGGATGGCCAAATTTTGTCACATACTGGTTTGATTGACATGTTTACCTACTTAACCAACTCATTGATTGATTGATTGATTGATTGATTGATTCAATTTATATGCCGCCCTTCTCCGGAGACTCAGGGCGGCTTACAATGCGTTAAGCAATAGCCTTCATACTTTTGTATATTTTATACAAAGTCAGTTTATTGCCCCCACAATCTGGGTCCTCATTTAACCTGCTTTAGAATGGATGGAAGGCTGAGTCAACCTTGAGCCTAGTGAGATTCGAACTTACAGTAATTGCAGATAGCTGGCGTTAATCACAATGCTTTTAGTCTGCTGAGTTATACCAGGCTCTGTATATACCTGCTTAGTAGGGCTTTTGGGCCCCCTAAGCGGTGTTCTTTTTTATATAAAGTCAGCTTATTGCCCCCACAATCCAGGTCCTCATTTTACCTACCTCGGAAGGATGGAAGGCTGAGTCAACCTTGAGCCTGGTGAGATTCGAACTCGCAGCATTTGCAGAGAGCTGGCAGCTAAGTGCTATTTAACAGCGCTTTAGTCCGCTGCTCCACCAAGGCTCCTTGGTGGTTAGTTTTATGGACAATTCCATGTTCTTTCTACAATGAGGCATGTTCAGATGATGTCCAGAAGCAATTTGTCTGCAAGAAACACACATAAAGAAACAACACTAAACTTCTAGGATGGCCCAAAATTGGGAAACTATATTTTACGTCAGCACAGCAAAAATAAAAAAAAGAGGAGCAGCCTTACATATGAAAGAATCACTGGATTCTAAACAGATATACTCAGATGGATGACTTTTTCTGAGCTTGGAAAAAAGAAAAAAAGGAAGGGAAAAAAAAAAGACCGAATTTTGCATAGAGGTGCTATTCTTAGAAGCGTTTATGCACCTGCCAATTTTTTAGTAGTTGCCGGCGCACAAAAACAACACAGCTGTTTCTGAAAGTAGTATGATCACCACAACCGACGTGGTGATCCCCGTTCACCCAAATTATGGCTTTCTGGCAATTCTTTTGACATTGGTAACCGGTAATACACAGTGGTTTTTATATGTGGTGCTGCTTAATTCTTCCAAGTGTTGGTAACTAGTATCCGAATGAATATTAAGGGAAAATAGACATTATTATTCCAGAACTATAGTTTATTTCAACATATCTCAACTGCGATGGTTAGAATGCAATCCTGCAGTCAGCAGTACTTCTGCTGACTGCCAGCAATTTGGCAGTTCAAATCTCACTGGCTTAGGGTTGACTCTGCTTTTCATCCTTCCAAGGTCAGTAAAATGAGGACCCAGATTGTTGGGGGCAATATGCTGATTTTGTAAACTGCTTAGAGATGGCTGTGAAGCACTGTGAAGCAGTATATAAGTCTATGGGCTATTGCGATTGAAATTCATCTTCCTGAATTTTTAAATTTATTATACAGTACAGGTTATTATTATTTTTTCCTTTGCTAACTGGAGGTTTGTTTGTTTTTTACGTCTTCAGTTGCTCCTCTTTGCTTTCTGTACAATGAGCCCTCCAAGCTGTATCAGATATTTCGTGAAATATACGTGCGTTACTTCTTCAGGCTTCACTCCATTTCTTCTCACTCTTCGGTAAGTTGGCTTGCAATGCATAACTGCAGTGCCCTGAATAACAAACACCCCGTAATTAAACTAAAAATAAAAATCAAGAACTCGCTTGATGGAAATGTCCTTGGCCATCCGTGGTCCATCCATAGGCCAACTGAAGCTGTTAACCCACCCAAAGTTCCCTCATGGAGAATCTTCATTTTAATTCTCCTTTGGAGTGCTTTCTTCTTCTAGCTGTCCTTGCTTCTTGCCTATCAAGTGGCTTGGGAAGGAATGCAGGGAAAAAACACCCAAGATAGCCTGGAGTTTTAGTTTTGCCGTCTAACATAAAGCAATATGAGTAATCCTCAACTTAATGACTATACCCCAATAATGCCCTTGCTGTGATGTCCCAGTGTCTGGAGGCCGTGCGGATCTGGATAGGAAGAAACAGGCTCAAACTCAACCCCTCCAAGACTGAGTGGCTGTGGCTTCCGGCGTCCCGATATAATCAGCTGGTGCCATCGCTGACTATTAGGGGCAAGTCGTTGGCCCCCACAGAGCGGGCTCGCAACTTGGGTGTCCTCCTGGATGCACGGCTGTCCTTAGAAGAACATATGACGGCCGTGGCCAGGCGGGCTTTTTATCAGGTTCGCCTGATTTGCCAGTTCTGATTCGCCTTTCTGGATCGGGATTCCCTACGCACAGTCACTCATGCCCTCATCATTTCCTGTGTGGACTATTGTAATACTCTCTACATGGGGCTCCCCTTGAAGAGGACCCGGAGGCTCCAACTGGTCCAGAATGAAGCTGCGCAGGTGGTTATGGGAACATCTTTGCGCTCCCATGTAACACCCCTCCTGCATGAGCTGCGTTTCCTCCCGGTGGTCCTCCGGGTGCAATTCAAGGTACTGGTTACCACCTTTAGAGCGCTCCATGGCTTAGGACCTGGATACTTACAAGACCACCTACTGCTACCAGTAGCGTCCCATCGACCAACTCGCTCCCACAGAGAGGGGCTCCTCTGGGTGCCGTCGGCCAAGCAATGTCGGCTGGCAACCCCCAGAGGGAGAGCCTTCTCTGTGGGGGCTCCTGCCCTCTGGAACGATCTACCCCCCCTCCCCCCCCTGAGATACGGAGGATTTCCGACTTACGCACCTTCCGCCGCGCCCTCAAGACACTTTTATTTCATCGAGCCGGGCTAGCCTAATGTTTTATAAAAATGTTTGTCTTGTCGAAATTTTAAATGTTTAATGGGGAATTTATTTTAAATTTATGTGGACCAAAATATTTAATATCTTTTAAAATTGTTTTAAAATTTATATTTCTGTGTTTGAAGTTAGCCGTACACCGCCCTGAGTCTCTCGGGAGAAGGGCAGTATATAAATTAAACTAATAAAATAAATAATACAGTTAAGCCCGCAATTTAAATTTCCATTAAGTGAGATGGTTGCTAAAGTGAGTTTTCCTGTCAGGCCCGGAAGCCATCTTTTTCGTTGGATCTTCAGGCCTGCCACATTTAAGTGCTGTAGGAAAGTGGGAGGGGGGATTGTACGGAGCAAGGGTGAATATGTAGTCATAATAACATTCCTTTCTCAGAGAGTCAAGGACATCTTGCCCTGCACCTGGAGAGCTGGAACTGGGAGGCATCTCCAGTTGGGATGATGTATGTGATTGACTTGTGGGTGCTGGGCAGGGACTTGGACTTTCCTTTGGGTGGGGACAACCTGGAAGCTTTCAGATTCGGGTTTTCCCAGATGTGCCAATATAACATCTCTAATAAAGTGGAACTTTGAGGAAACTCAAGACTCGGAGTTTTCTTTCCTTGGGGTGTTACTTGGAACCCTGACATTCCCTCTATTTTACAACCATTTATTTATTTATTTATGTATGTATGTATGTATGTATGTATGTATGTATGTATGTATGTATGTATTATTTATTAGTTCAATTTATATGTTGCCCTTCTCCGGAGACTCAGGGCGACTTACAATGCGTTAAGCAATTTTATTGCCACCCCTGTTAAGTGAGATCATTGCTGTTGTTAAATGAATCCTGTGGCTGTTAAGAAAAATCCAGCTCCCGGATTTTGGGATGCTGCATTGGTCGTTAAATGTGAAAGCTGGTTCAGAAGTCACCTTTTTTCAATGTCTGGTAACTTCCGACAGTCACTGAAGGAATGTTGAGTTCTACTCTCGCTGTACCTAAAACAAGTCCTGCCAGAACAATTTTAAGCCATCCAGCAAAACTGCTATTGTCACAGGCTTGCAAATGATTTCTTACAACATGCGAATACAGCCTTTGCTTATCGATGCTTTAAAAATGTAACAAGCTCTTATGCATATTGCATAGTTCTAATGTTTTAAAACCAGCGTAAGAGATGTACTTTGAGGATGTCTGGTTTTTTTCTTTTTCTCCTTCCTTATTTAAAAGGGGATTGTATCGCTATGTCTGCTGTTTGAGAATCTCCTTCAGAGCCATCTCCCGCAGCTGTTCTATCATCTTCGAGAAATTGGAGCGCAGCCGTAAGTATTGTCCTTTAAAGAGAAACGTAAGTATATTAATTTGAGGCACGTAGACTTGGCTCGACTTCTTTTCCTTCTTTTAATCTTTAAAAAGATCCTGCATCTGTTTATACCAGTGCAGGAGAAGACCTGAGTTCTGGTTCTGTAAGACACATTGGCCAACTTTCTCCACGCTACAGAAGACCAATCCGTGGTGCCTCTGCCAGCGAAAACGGAGTTCGGGAGAGCCATGTGTATCCCCCCGCAAGTTCTATTTTACTTGACAGAGGGCTGCAGGAGGCCATGGTGGCTGAAATTTATTTATTTACTTATTAGTTCAATTTTTATATGCCGCCCTTCTCTGGAGACTCAGGGCGGCTTACAATCCGTTAAGCAATGGCCTTCATACTTTTGTATATATCTGCTTAGTAGGGCTTTCAGTCCCTCCCTAAGCGATGTTCTTTTTTATACAAAGTCAGCTTATTGCCCCCACAATCTGGGCCCTCATTTTACCTACCTCGGAAGGATGGAAGGCTGAGTCAACCTTGAGCCTGGTGAGATTCGAACTTGCCATAATTGCAGGCAGCTGGTGCTAGTTAATAGCACTTTAGTCTGCTGTGCAACCAAGAAATCAGGGCCCGGAGCCTCTGTTCGCATCCCCCGAGTTCTGTTTTCGCTGGCAGAGGGCTATCAAAACATTGCATTTGAGCATCCAAGAAGGGACAGGAAGGGAGAAAGGGAAAGAGGAAAGACAAAAAGAAGGGAAGTTGGGAAGAGAACAAGGAAGAAAACAAAAATAAGGAAAGAGGGGAAGGAAGAAGAAAGGAGATTAAAGAGGAAGGAAAAAGAAGGAAGGGAGAGAGGGAAGGAAGGAAGGAAGAAGAAAGGAGAATGAAGAGGGAAGGAAAAAGAAGGAAGGGAAGAAGGGAAGGAAGAAGAAAGGAGAATGAAGAGGGAAGGAAAAAGAAGGAAGGGAAGAAGGAAGGAAGAAGAAAGAATGAAGAGGGAAGAGGGAAGGAAAAAGAAAAGGGAAGGAAGGAAGGAAAGAGGAAGGAAAAAGAAAGGAGAATGAAGAGGGAAGGAAAACGAAGGGAAGGAAGGAAGGAAAGAGGAAGGAAGAAGAAAGGAGAATGAAGAGGGAAGGAAAGGAAGGAAGGAAAGAGGAAGGAAGAAGAAAGGAGAAGGAAGAAGGAAGGAAAAAGAAGGAAGGAAAGGAAGGAAAGAGAGGAAGGAAAGAGAGGAAGGAAGAAGAAAGAAGGAAGAAGGAAGGAAAAAGAAGGAAGGGAAGGAGGGAGGGAAGGAAGGAAGGGAAGGAAGGAAGGAAGAAAGGAAGAGGCATGCTTGGATATTCATTACTATTAACAGAGACCAAGATATTTTGGAGACAAGACCACTTATTGATATCTTAGTATGTCACCTCTGTAACATTATATTCCAAAATGTTATGGAAAACAATACAGAAACTATTTTGCACAGGACTGCTAAATTTTTCCCCTGAGGGAGGGACGGTCTGAGGGAAGTCCTGGCTTAGCCCTCGGCCACCACAGCTGCCCCCGACACAAGTGATGTCAAGCTGGCCACGCTCCCCTAGCCCGCCGCCCCTTCCAAGGTCAAACACAACCCTGATGCGGCCCTCAATGAAATCAAATTTGACACCCCTGGTATAAGGTTTCCTGCTTGATCTGGGGGTTGAGTTAGAAAATCTCCAAGGTCTCTTCCAATCCTCTCATTTTTTGTTCTGTGACGTTCCAAATACCCACAGATACGTTTACTCTTATTTCTACCCGTAGCAGATGTTCTACTTTTAGAACTGAGGTGATTTTTTTTTTGTTTAGAATACTTTAGTTTGGCATGAGATAATCCAGGGGTGAAATCCAGCAGGTTCTGACAGGTTCTGGAGAACCGGCAATGGAAATTTTGAGTAGTTCAGAGAATTGGCAAATACCACCTCTGGCTGGCCCCAGAGTGGGGTGGGAATGGGGATTTTGCACTATCCTTCCCCTGGAGTGGGCTGGGAATGGAGATTTTGCAATATCCTTCCCCGAGGAGTGGGGAGGGAATAGGGATTTTGTAGTATCCTCCCCACAGGAGTGGGCTGGGAATGGAGGTTTTGCAACTTCCCCGAAAAGTGGGGAGAGAATGGGGATTTTGCAGTATCCTCCCCACAGAAGTAGGGTGGGAATGGAGATTTTGCAATGCCCTTCCCCCAGGAGTGGGCTGGGAATGGAGGTTTTGCAACTTCCCCGAAAAGTGGGGAGAGAATGGGGATTTTGCAGTATCCTCCCCACAGAAGTAGGGTGGGAATGGAGATTTTGCAATGCCCTTCCCCAGGAGTGGGGCAGGAATGGAGATTTTGCAATATCTTTCCCCCCAGGAGTGGGGAGGGGAATGGGGATTTTGTAGTATCCTTCCCTCAGGAGTGGGGAGGGAATGGGGATTTTGCAGTATCCTTCCCCCAGGAGTGGGGAGGGAATGGGGATTTTGTAATATCATTCCCTTGGAGTGGGGCGGGAATGGGATTTTTGCAGTATCCTTCCTCGAGGAGTGGGGAGGGAATGGGGATTTTACAGTATCCTTCTCCTAGAGTGGGGTGGGAATGGAGGTTTTGCAATATACTTCCCCCAGAAGTGCGGAGGGAATGGGGATTTTGCAGTATCCTCTCCACAGAAGTAGGGCGGGAATGGAGATTTTGCAATGCCCTTCCCCCAGGAGTGGAGCAGGAATGGAGATTTTGCAATATCTTTCCCCCCAGGAGTGGGGAGGGAATGGGGTTTTTGTAGTATCCTTCCCCCAGGAGTGGGGAGGGAATGGGGATTTTGCAGTATCCTTCCCCAGGAGTGGGGTGGGAATGGGGATTTTTGCAGTATCCTTCCCCTGCCACGCCCACCAAGCCACACCACGCCCACCAAGCCACGCCCACAGAACCGGTAGTGAAAAAATACTTGGATTTTCACCACAGAGATATCCAGTCAGTTTTAAGAAGCTGGGAGTAAGTACATCTTGAATTAACCAGCTGGAACTCAAATACGTCAAGTTAACTCTAGCGTTGGAAGAAACAGCTTTTTATAACAACTGGGAGAGAATTAAAAGTTTCAACGTAGGGTGGAGAAACCTATATAAAAGCATGCAAGCCGAAGAGCAAAGCTACGGAAGCAGTGGGTCTAAGAAGAGTAAAAAAAATAATAAAATAAAACTGTGTGTTTTTCACTGTTTTGCAGGCTAAGAATATCATTTAAATGGATGGTCCGAGCATTCTCTGGATACTTGGCTACCGATCAGCTGCTGTTTTTGTGGGACAGAATTTTGGGATACAACACTCTGGAAATCCTGGCTGGTAATGTGTTAGCGGGTGGGAGTTCTTACTTACAGTCCGTTAAAAGGAAATTCCAATTATTTCTAAACAAAATGTTTCTCAAGGCTTGCGTTGGGTACAGAATGAATAAAAAGTGTGCTCCCTGGGAAAAAAATAATCCGTATTGGTCCCATTGGTAGGCAGTGGCAAAACTCTGGGGTTTTTTGGGGTGGAGGGTGGGGGTGGGAGAATGAAATCAAATGGAAAGAAAAAAGAACCTTTTGAGACATTTTGCCCTGGCCATTTCCATCAGGAACAAGAAAGGCAAAGAGCTTGTTCATGTGAGAAATTGCTTGACCGAGTGGGCGGATTTTTTTCAGCCCCTGCCGAAATCTGGAAATTGCTGCTTAGTTGAATCCGGGAGTCTATCATTGTGATTAAGCCGACTTTCTGCAATTAAAACCACAATGGCTCGGTTTGCAGGAACTCTGTAATTTCGGCGGAGTCAAAATGAGCTGTTTGTTGATTAACGTACTTCTACTATCTCAGCTGCTTTTGCCAAAAGATAAAGTTATTGCACAGCTTCATACCAAATTAGCATTAATGAAGCACTGATTTGTCCTTCCTTCCTTCCTTCCTTCCTTCCTTCTTTCCTCCCTCCCTCCCTTTCTTTCCATCCTTCCTTCCTCCCTCCCACCTATCCTCCCCCTTCCTGCCTTCCTGCCTCCCTTCCTTCTTCCCTCCCTCCCTGCCTCCATCTTTTTTCTTCCTTCCTCCCTCCCTCCCCCTTTTTCCTTCCTTCCTCTCCCTTCCTTCCTTCCTCCTTCCCTCCCTCCCCACAGTCAGTGGTTCATTTTTGCTAATTTGGTGCGTGTGTAGGTGTATGTCAGAGGTGGGTTTCAGCCGGTTCTGACCAGTTCTGGAGAAACGGTAGCGGAAATTTTGAGTAGTTCGGACAACCGGCAAATACCACCTCCCACTGGCTTTGTCCCCATCTATTCTCTGCCTCCCGAGTCCCAGCTGATTGGGAGGAAATGGGGATTTTGCAGTAACCTTTCCCTGGAGTGGGGAGGGAATGAAGATTTTACAGTGTCCTTCCCCTGCCACGCCCACACCAAGCCACACCCACCAAGCCATGCCACACCCACCAAGCCACACCCACAGAACAGGTAGCAAAAAAATTTGTAATCCACCACTGGTGTGTGTATAGATAGATAGATAAATAGAGAGATAAATAAATATTCTGCATAAACAATTGAGATGAGTGTTATTGCTTTTGCCGTTTTATTTGTTTTAGTATTAGTTTAGAGAGAGATACCGCTTAGGACCCCATCCATTCGGGAATTTATTCATATTTATTTTTCGTCCTCCTATTCTTCAGTAGGAAGGCTAAGCGCTCGCTTCTCAGCCCTGTGGATGTTACTTCGGGTAAATCATACCTAACATGAGTTGCGAGCCAATCAATCCTTCCATTGCAAGTTCTTTTTTATATGGAAGAGTGGGACTGCAGCTGCTATCTCCTTCACACACACACACACACACACACACACACACACACACACACACACACACACCAGTTCTCATTTCCCTCAAAATAGGAGTAGTGGGATAACAGGTATCAAGGCAATCCACGGGAGTGATCCTTACCCAATAAACAAATAGGCAGATGCGTGGGTAGAACTTGCAATGTGCTTTAGAGAAAACTCAGGTTATACGTACTTGCTGGATGTTGAAACTCTCCATACATCCCATTGTTTTTGTTCGGCTCTCACAAATCGGCAATCCCTTCCCAAGCCAGAAGAATATTGAACGGAGCTCAAGAATAACTAGACCAAACGTATCGTTAACAACTAATTAGTATGGCCGCCAGTCTAAATGCTGCACATTCTTTTTTTTTTTCTTTCTTACCCCCCCTCCCCCCCCCCCCCCCCCCCCCCAGTCCTGGCAGCTGCTGTGTTTGCTTTCCGAGCGGGGAATCTAATGGAGGTGACATCACTAGCCGCAGCTGAAGTAAGGATCAGTTTCAGTTGTAGAAATATGGAAATAATGTTTGACGTCTTGCAACCAGAGTAATTTCAGCTTCACGGGTACATAGCTTGGCGGTGTCGGGTTCTCTGCTGAATTTTATTTATTTAATTTTTTTTTTTTACCCTGGAAGAAGTTCAGGAGATGTTGTGAAAATGCAGACTGCGATTCATAAAAACTCTTTTCAACTGTTGGAAAGAAAAAAATAATAGTAATCATAATTTGGGTTGTAAACCTTCAATGCGTGTGCGTGTTTCTGCTCGGATTTTTCATCTGATTGCAGTCTCCTTTAATAACATCTGGAGAACCCTCCAAAGAATAGTCAAAGGTGGCTAAAAGAGAGTGCCACAAATAAGCTTACTGTAGCTGTTTTTGTTTTCAGTAATATTTTGTTCTGTCTTGTTTCTGAAAATGCCTATCACTTTCCATATAAAGCATTCAAGGATTCAGTGAGTTTTTTCCCCAGCTAAATAATAATAATAATAATAATAATAATAATAATAATAATAATAATAATAATAATAATAATAATTCTCCTCAGGGTGTTGTCAGTCAAACAGTGTCGACTGGCGGCCTCCAGGGGGAGAGCCTTCTCTGTGGGGCACCGGCCATCTGGAACGAGCTCCCCCTTGAGATAAGGAGGATACAGGACCTACATACCTTCTGCTGGGCCCTGAAAACGTTCCTATTTTATCAGGCTGGCCTGGCTTAAACCTCCCTTTATAAATGGGTTTTATATTGGGTTTTAAATGTTTTTAAAATTGGATTTTAATTATTTCAGCCTAATTGTATAATTTATTTTAAATTTTTAACTTTTGCATTATATTGTATTTTAATTAGCTGTTCACCACCCTGAGTCCCTTCGGGGAGTAGGGCGGTATATAAATCTGAATAAATCTGAATAAATTTAAATAATAATAATAATTTTTATTTCTATACCACCCTTCTCCCGAAGGACTCAGGGCGGTGCACAGCCTATTAAAAGCACAAAGACACATCAGTTAAAAATAATTAAAATTAATAAATAATTTAGGCTCAGATTTAAAACCCAACATTTAAAACAATCAATTTAAAATCATCCCATTGATAGCCCAGCCTGGCGGGACAATAGAGTCTTGAGGGCATAGTGAAATACACGGAGGTCAGAGATCTTACGGATTTCCGGGGGCAGTTCATTCCAAAGGGCAGGGGCTCCCACAGAGAAGGCCCTCCCACTGGGTGTTGCCAGCCGACATAACTTGGCTGATGGCACCCTGAGGAGACCCGCTCTGTGGGAGCGAACTGGCCGGTGGGAGGCTACTGGTGGCAGAAGATGGTCTCGATACCCAGGTCCAATGCCATGGAGCGTTTTGAAGATTCAACACCTTGAATCTCACCCGGAAGACCACTGGGAACCAGTGCAGCTCGCGCAGGAGGGGTGTCACATGGGCACAACAAGTTGCGCCCATAAACACCCGCGCGGCCGCATTCTGGACCAGTTGGAGCCTCCGGATGCTCTTCAAGGGGAGCCCCATGTAGAGAGCATTACAGTAGTCCAGCCGGGAGGTGACAAGGGCGTGAGTGACTGTGCGCAAGGCGTCACGATCCAGAAAGGGCTGCAACTGGCGAATCAGGCGAACCTGATAAAAAGCCTCCCTGGCAACAGCCGTCATATGCTCTTCTAAAGACAGCCGTGCGTCCAGGAGGACGCCCAGATTGTGAGCCCTCTCGGGGGGGGGGGGGCAAAGATTCACCCCCAATAGTCAGCGATGGCACCAGCTGACTATATCGTGATGCCGGAAGCCACAGCCACTCGGTCTTGGAGGGGTTGAGTCTGAGCCTATTTCTCCCCATCCAGACCCGCACGGCCTCCAGGCAGCAAGACATCACATCAAGTTATGCTTGGAATTGTGACTTTATTATAAATTACATTTACTTTATATTTCTTCCACATCCGTCCTTAACATGGATTTGCTTTCCCCTTTCCCTCCTGCCTTCGCTTTCATCTTTTTACGTAACTATACAGAAACTCTGCTTGAGTAAACAGAACTCCGAAAAAATTACCCATTTGTAACAGGGACTGGTCAGTTTGAGAAGTCCATAACCAAAGCATAACGAAAACAGCTGGCAACAATGCAGTAAGCAGCATTTAGTTTCGACAGCTGTTCTATTATTTTTTCCATTATTTACTTTGAGTAGCCTCTTGGTAGGGAAAAAAAAGCATGATAGAAACCAAATAAATGAAATAATAAAATAGCATTTATCTCTTTAAAACTGGCACTAGGAAATTAATTTTGCATTGGAACATTAACCCGGAAAGAATTCATAACTGTTTACGTAAGAATACTGTAAACCAAAAATAAATTCATTGAAAACAATCCAAATAACGATAGAAGAGAACAGAAATGTTAGAGTGGGTGCAGTGCAGGGGTGTCAAACTCAAGGCCCGTGGGCTGGATTCGGCCCTCAGGGTGCTTAGATCTGGCCTGCGGGGCCATCCTGGAAACAGCAAAGGACCGGCCCGCCGTGCCTCTGCTAGAGAAAATAGAGCTTGGGGGAGCCATGCGCAGCCCCCTGTGCCCCGTTTTCGGCCACGATGGCCTCCTGCAACCCTGTCAGTGAAAACAGAGCTTGGAGGGGGTCGTGCGTGGCCCCTACAAAAGAAAGACTCTCTAGGCGTCTCAGGAGGCTGGGGACAGCAAAGAACGTCACTTCCTGTCCAACTGGAAGTTGGGAAACGGGCCATTTTGGGCTTTCGGAGGGCCTCCGAAGAGTTGGGGAAGGCTGTTTTCGCCCTCCTCAGGTGCATAGAAGGGATCTGGAGCCAGGTGAGAGAGAAAAACGGGCCTACCGGGCCAAGAGCAGGGAGGGGGGGTCACTCACACATGGGCAGGGCGCATAGAATTATGGGTGTGGCCATGCACGGGCACGAACCTCCCCCGCAACCTCTGGCACACAATGGCAAAAAGATTAGCCATCACTGTCCTAGACCCATGATGGCGAACCTAGGGCACACTTGCCAGAGGTGGCATGCAGAGCCCTCTCTGAGGGCACGCACGCCGTTGCCAGCTGTTGTTCTGGTTTCTGGCTGGTCTTTTTGGGTGCCGGAGCGCCAGAAAACAGCCCGAAAACTGGCCAAAAAACACCTTTTTCCAGCCTGTGTTTTGTCTGTTTTGGGGCCATTTTTCAGGCCAAAACGACTGAAAATGTCCCAAAAAATGCCCCAAAAACAGGCATACATGCGCTGGCCAGCTGGTTTTCGGTTTCCAGTGCACGCATGTGCCTGCGCGTTCCGGTTTGGGCACTCAGTGCCAAAAAGTTTCGCCATCACCGTCCTAGACAATCCTGCAGACCCTGGTCAAGAATCACTTATACGCCATGTCCTGGGTAGAAGGAAGGGAACTTCCAATAATCTTTTTTTGCTGTCCTCACCACTCTATGCACAGCCTTCCTGTCGGAACCAGTAATACTTCCAGCAGCATTCTCTTAAATTGGTAGCGTCAAGCCACGGGATAAAGTGTTATTTTCAAGTAAGATTTTTTTTTAAAAAAAAGAAGTACTGTATTTTCCTGCGTATAAGACTACTTTCTAACACAAAAAAATCTTCTCAAAAGTCGGGGGTCGTCTTATACGCCGGGTCTCATTCTCCTGTAACCAGGCAGACCAGCCCGAAAGGCTCTGACGAGCCTTAAATGGCTCTGAGGAGGGTTGTCTTATACACCCAGTCGTTTTATACGCCGGAAAATACGGTAATAAAAATGCTCTTTGAAAACGAAAGGGCGCTTCGTATTGGATTAGAGAAAGGTATGACATTTTTTATTTGGGCTTAAATATTGTAAGAGTGGTAATGATTGTTAAATGAGTATTGATGGTTGATAAATGAGGTAAATACTATTACTATTAGTTTTTTATTATAATATTAGTTTTAGGAAAACTTTATTGCTTATAGGTTTATTTGTTATATGTATTTTTTCTTTTTTAATTTGTAGCGGAAGCCAAGGGGGGAATGGGGGGGGATATGGGATTGGGGGTTGGGGGTTAGTTGGGGGGGAAGGGGGGGTTGGGGAAGTGGGGGGGAGAAATGACAAAATTTGTATTGTAAAACTTTTTCAATAAAAAAAGAAAGAAAGAAAACAAAAGGGCATGAGTTGAAGCCCAATTAAAACCACAGACTTATAAGACTTATAATTTAACCCAAGCCGGATAAGGATTCTTAACACACAATTATTTTTAGATTACAAGGGGAAATTTTAGACTCCCTTCAGCATCAGCGAGGCCACGCATATTCGAAGGAGGTCTAAATCCCAAAATTAAAAAAAAAACAACAACAACCCTGTTTACTTGCTCACAGCCTGTGTTCAACCTCTTTTTCAGTGAACTTGGAAGTTTAACCTCGATCAAAGTTGAAAGGCTTTTCATTAGACACAAAGGCACTTTTTGTTTTTCAAAAGTCAATTGGACTTGAAGACGTTTTGCTTCTCATCCAAGAAGCTTCTTCAGTTCTGACTGAATGGTGGAGGATGGAAGGATTTATATTCCTTGCAGTCACCTGGTCCTCTGAGAGTCATTGAGGTCACTTGGAGGTTTATCTGAATAGTGCAAACGGGTATTGTGGTTCGTACGCAGCCTGTGCAGCTGGTAGCTGATTCAGACAGTGAGGAGGCTGTTGTGGTGCTGCGCCAGCAGCCTGTGCAGCTGGCACTCGAGTCGGACAATGAGGAGGCTGGAGAAGATGTGGTGCCAGAGGCAGGGATTCAGCCAGGGCCTTCAGAACCTCCAAAAGCTCCCTTAAGTGAAGAGGACGAAGAGGAGGAGCCTCTTCTCGATGCATGGACGCACAGAGCTGCTAAAAGGCAGGAGTGGCTCCTTAGGAGGAGGTCTCCCCGAGAGTAAGGCTTGGGGCTAATGGGCCACTCCCTTAGCCTATTTAAGGAGGAACACCGACTGAAGCAATTTGCAGGGAACAACTTCATTCACATACCTCCGTGTCTTGTCTTGCTTATCTTATCAGCTTCTGCAAATTGCTTCTGGGCATTCTGCCAACCACAGTAAGCTTTCAGTATCCTTCTTTGAATTCTTGGCGACTGTTAATGCAGTTAATTAACAGCCGTTGTTGTAAAAAACTGGTTTATTTAGTAAACTAAGGTTTGAACGGACTTTGTGTGGGCTGCGTTCTTTGGGGTCCGCAGCTGGGGCCGATACTCAGGTGACCCTGAAGGCAGAGATAAACTTCCAAGTGGCCTCAATGACTCTCAGAAAGAGTGCTAACGATCAGGCTATAAAACCAGGAATGATCCTCCATCATTCAGTCAGAACTGAAGAAGCATCTTGGATGAGCAGCGAAACATCTTCAAGGAAAAGCAAAATCCAGTTGCCTTTTGAGGAGCACCTTTGAGGCAATCATGACCTGGATGACTGAGAATCTCCACGGACGCTTTTCAGTCAAAAGTCAAATGAAGACTTTAACTCGCTGATCTTCCCTTTTAGGAAATAATATAATTTCCCGCTTTTCTTTCCAGGCTGTCCTCGCTGACCTTTCAACTCTGAAAGTGATGCCTCTTCTTCAGATCTTCCTCTTCGCCACCGGCTCTTCGTAACCTTCCAAAGTCACCGGGCTGCGTTGCTAGCAGACGTTCAACAGATGCTGATAATAACCCTTTCGCCCAATTAACAATTTAACAGTTAACGGTTTTGCAAAGAATTCAATATGTAGCTCTTGCCTGGTAACCTCACCAAACGCTGTTGCATATCACCTTTTCGCTGCTGCTTGCTGTTGTATTTTAGCCAAGCTGCGATACCTGGATATAGTGCAAATCCAAAAAGGGAATCCTTTTCTTTAATGCATGCAGTGTTCAGTGCAGGACGAAAGGGGAAAATCTATTAACTCTAGATCTCAGTGCTGTCTTTGTGCCATAAAAGTGGAAAGAAATCCCCCCCCACCCCATCCCAAAAATTATAATCTGTCATCCAGTCAAAGAATGGAGTGGTGCGTGGCCTAGCGGTGGAGCACTCGCCTCACAATCAGGAGGCTGTGAGTTCGATCCTAGGTAGAGGCAGATATATTTCTCTCTCTGGGCACAATGAGTCTTATATCTGCTGAACAAAACTCCAGATTGGCGACAAGAAGGGCATCCGGCCAGTAAACAATCAGCTCCATTCAGTTGCCCAGACTCCACCCCGCAAGGGATGATGGTGTCGTTAAAAGATGATGACGATGATCCAGTCAAAGAATATTTCACCTTATACTTTGTCTGCAGTACTTGAGGAAAAGTATTTCCAATGTGTAATTTTTTCCAAATTGAATGACCGTGAAAAATGGTAGCAATGCTTCCCTCAAATACCCTCTGGATTATTTCTGGGGAACTGAGCTGTTCGTTTTAGTCAACTGGAGGCTCTATGTTATACAATGTTTCCCTGAAAATACGACCTGCCCCGAAAATAAGTCCTAGCTCGATTTTTACATGCCTGCCCAATATAAGCCCTACCCCCCCCCTCCAAATATGCCCTAAATAAGTCCCCACCCATTCCAGGATGCAAATTAAAGCTAGGGTGGGGATGAAGGTGGTGGAGCTGGCCAAATACTGACCTTTGGACAGTTTCAGCCAGGCCTCGCACAACCTGACATTTGCCTTGCCGGCCCATTTCTTTTGCACCCGGCAAAGGCTTTCCCGAAGGCCTCTGCAGCCGATAACAGAGCTCCGGATCGATCCGGACCTCTATTATCGGCTGCAGAGGCCTTCGGGAAAGCCTTGACTGGTGCAAAAGAAGTTCCTGAAGGCCTCTGACAGCGAAAAGGAGAACGGGGGAGGAAGGCGATACATGCAAGCAAGGTGAGTCAGTGGGAGACACCCCCTCCCTGAAAATAAGACCTGGTACCTTTCTTTTTGGTGGCAAAAACCAATATATAAGACAGAGTCTTATTTTCAGGGAAAGACAGGTAGAAAACTGCAAACGATGTGAGAAAAGGCATGTGCCCGCATGCACACAAGACACAGTTAAGACAAGCATCAAGAGATATACATACATACATACATACATACATACATACATACATACATACATATATATATATATATATACACACCTGGAACTCGTATTTTTAGAATAGTTTGATATATATATATATATATATATATATATATATATATATATATATATCATTTGTTTTCTGAGGTTTTCGCGGGTGTTTATATGTAGGTCTTTGGTTATTTGGGTGCTCTCCCGAGTAAAATTGGAACTGTCTTGGTGACGTTTCGACGAAGTCTCATTTGTCATCTTCAGGCTGGTGTTCTTGGCTTCGTGCTTCCAGGAGCCTACGGGCACCAAACCGAGAACATCAGCCAGAAGATGATGGATGAGATTCCATCGAAATATCGCTGCAATTCTTCTAAAGATATGTTTGCAATTACACGGGAAGAAACCCGAGATATCACCTGTACATACACACACACACACACATATATATAAAGTGTTTTTCTGTCGAGGCACCTGGTCTACCCCAGCATGTGGGAGGAAGCATACTGCATCCCTTTCGCCTTTCAGCTCCAATCCAGGAGCCCTCAAGCTTAAAACTCAGCAAAACCTTTTTCTTATTTTTGGGGAAATGAAAATAGCACCCAAAAAGACGGGGGTGGGGGGAGGCTGAAATGCCTCATGACATATCCTCCGTTCCCTAAACGCGGTTGACTGAATGCAACTTGGTCCTTGTCTCACGCTTTCTCCCAACACTGCCAGGAAAAAAGTCGTGTGTCCGGGCACCTGCTTTCCCCAGGATCTGTTGAAGCCTGTCTTAAGCAGGAGCCAAAACAATTGCCTGCAGCAACAAATTCCCTCCCCCCCCCCTTTTTTTTTCTCTCAAGACCCCAGCAGGTTTTGGAAAAGCTGAATGTGCTGCCTCGGCCGGTTTCCGCGAGCGTCTTGGTCCAAGATCCTGCGTATCAATTGGCCATGTTCAAGCTCATATTCCTGAGCGATGGGAGCCACTGACACCGCTCTTGGGGTGGATAATCTTTCACTGGCGATGAGTTGGGTTTTTTCCCCCCTTTTCTCCGGGGATTCCTGTAAGCCTCCGCTAACAGCCGAATCGATCGCTAGATTATTCTGATTTAACCACATACAGCTGTCAGCCAAGATTGGATATCTAGACATTGCTCGCGGTAAAGATGGGTAATTGATTTGCACATTACTTTCAGTCAGTTTTGCGTATGTCTTTCGGTTCATCGGATGAAAGCATTTTGGAGAGCTTTAAAAGGAGGAGAATTAAAATGGGAGGAGAATCGCCTTCCTCTCTCTCTCTCTCTCTCTCTCTCTCTCTCTCTCTCTCTCTCTATCTCTCTATCTCTCTATCTCTATCTATCTCTATCTCTCGTTTGGGTCATGCATAACATTTGAATCATGTTTTTTTTAATTTCTAAACGCTATTGAGATTAAATCGGATTTGATTACAACTCTTCGATGGGACCCTTAAAAGACAGTTTTTAGACTTGCAGGAAGCGTCTAGCTGATCCTGTTCTGTTACAATACATTCATGGAGATCCGGTGTCAGAAAAGCTTCTTTAAAAAACGGTTTAAAATCCAAATTATTATGTATTTGTTTGTTTATTTGTTTCTCCAGGACATGGAAGATAGCGGTTTTGTGAAAGTACGTTATCTCTAAAAGATCAAACTGGAGAATTTAACATGTTTTATTTATTTATTGTATTGAAGATGGTTTCTTTCAAGGAGTTTCCTTGGCAATTCACACCGGAGTTTTAATTCTTCCTGTTCATCCAAAAATAAAAATGCAAACCTTCGTCATGAATCTGTTGGCTATAAATCTATTAAGGTCAGGTGGGAAAGATCAGGTCCACACGTGAAGCTCCAATTAAACTGATTTATTTCTACTCGTACCAACGCACAGGAATCTTCTCTAGTAAGGGTATGCATCCGCCAGGGCTGTGATGGCGAACCTATGGCACGCCTGCCAGAGATAGCACTGTGGGCATGCACGCTGTTGCCAGCTGTTCTATTGTTTCCAGAGCGCACATGCCTGCTGGCCAGCTAAGTTTCGTGCACGCCGGAGCACTGGAAACCTGAAGACCACTGGCTGGTGCGTGTATGCGCACCGGGCAACTGGTCTTTGGGTTTCCAGCACACGCATGTGCATGGATTCATGGCATTCCGATTTGGGCACTCGGTGCCAAAAAGGTTCGCCGTCACTGTGCTAGGGGTTAGAGAAGAGTCAATGGAATTCAAGGAAGGTTGGACTTCGTTCACTTGCAGTGAGTTCATATTAGTTCATATTGCCTAATGCATTGTAAGCCGCTCTGAGTCTCCGGAGAAGGGCGGCATATAAATTGAACTAATAAATAAATAAATGAATGAATTGCGGCGACACAGGGATTCTAGGCTGATTCTAGCCTCTTTTAAACGCCAGCTCCTTCCCTTTCTTCTCTTACACTTAAATGATTTCCTGTACCTGTAATCCTTTCATGAACAATCTTATGGTTGAGAAACAAAACACCTACCTTTTTATAAAGTTTATAGATTAAACTCTTCATTCATAAAGAGTACATTCAAACAAAGATATCAGGTAGTCAAGAGAAGTTCTCTACCTGAACCGTTTCCTCATACTTTCCCATATTACCGTATTTTCCGGCGTATAAGACAACTGGGCGTATAAGACGACCCTCCTCAGAGCCATTTAAGGCTCGTCAGAGCCTTATGAGCTGGTCTGCCTGGTTACAGGAGAATGAGACCCGGCGTATAAGACGACCCCCGACTTTTGAGAAGATTTTTGTGTGTTAGAAAGTAGTCTTATACGCAGGAAAATACAGTAATTATCATGGGCTGCTCTAGGTAGAAGCCTTTGACAAAACAAATAAAATAATTAACGTTTGCTTCCCCTGCTCCTCACCAATCTGCCATTTAAGCCAGCCGTATCATTTCATTGTTCATTGGTGATCTATAACTTTCAGGATGTGCAGAGATATCTTTAGCCTTTCCCAATTCTCAAACAAGATCTGGGGTGGTTGTTCTCCCCTAGGCCTCCCAAGATCATGAAGCAAAGTCCTCGCCCCGATAAAACGTCTTTTATTTAGATTAAAGGGAAATTCCTCTCCAGCAAACCGTCTTTCATGAGATTTCATAACTACAGACCTTTTTCAGCCTTGGAGAGTGACTTGTGACCGAGGCCCACGTAGTGATTACCAAACACAATTCAGTCCTGAACAAACTTATTTTATTAAAACAGCTGAGAATTAATTCATTCTCAGCTTAATCCAAAACAAATTCTTCATAACCAGTCCCTTCTGCCTTATCACCAACCTTTGATGTCTTTGGCAACCTGCCAAAGGCTTTTCTTGGCAAAACCCCCACAAAGTTCAAGAGACGCTGACCAGAAGCACTGGAATCAACGTCGCTTTTCTACAAAGAACCCAATGGCTCGTTGCTGTTCTTTTACACCTTATGGGAATGGCCAACCATCTTCTGGCCTTACTCCTGAGTCGTCCTTTTTGCTTCAGCTGCTCTTGCCTTCTGGCAGCTCTTCGCATGCGTGCACTAGGAACAGGCTCCTCCTGTTCCTCTGCCTCTCTGCTGTCCGCCTCTGGAGGCTCCGAAGTCCATGTATCACTCCCAGATGGCCCTAGCCCCATTTCTGCCTCCAATGCAGAGCCCTCGTCCGGGCCTTCCCCTGACTCCAGGACTGGCCCATTGTCCTCCCCAGCCTCCTCACTGTCCAACTCCACTGCCAGGACCGCAGGCTGCTGGTGGACCACAACAATAGCCAGGCTGATAACTTTCAAATGCCATGCTGTAGCAGCAATTACTTGGCAAGAAGTCAGGAACAAATCTTCACCCTAATGAATTGAACAAATGGTCTCCTGCAAGCTCCACTCCCCTTCGCTCCTTTTTATTCCCTATGGGAGGGGCCTTTCACCGGCAATCTGTGCCTTTACTCCTGAGTCAGCCCTTGTTCCTTAGCTGTTCCCCGTTCCCAGCTCTGTGCATGCACACATTGGGAACAGGTTCCAGCTGTTCTTCTGCCCCACTGAAATTCAACTTGTCGGATGGCCCTGGCTCCATCTCTGCCTCCGATGCAGAGCTTCATCAGAGCCTTCCCCAGACTCCAGGACTGGCCCATCTTCCTCCCCAACTTCCTCACTCTCTGAGAATGCCACCAGCTCTTCTGGCCGCTGGTGGGCCACATCAGTGGTTGTGGATTTGGGAGACAGTCTTAAACTTGCTGAGTATGGAGATCCCTGCTGTAGAGGGACCAGATCTGTGAAAGTGAGGGTTGTGGTACATTAATATCTATGCAAAGGAGACAAACTACAGTGGTATTTTTTTTAAAAAAGATCCCTCATCTACAATCCTGTCAAAAGGACTCTAGCAATAGAAGAATCTTGTAGTCATAAGCTGTATCTTACAGTCGTAATCAGAAAGAGGAAAAAGACCCAACATATTGGAAAGGTGATAATTCAGGAAGTTATTGGAACAGACGTTGTAGAGAGGGTAGAAAATGGAAGATGGTGAACCCACAAAGAAATGGGAGACTGCAAACAATTTTTTCAAAGTAATGTGAATTGGGGACCTGGTGGCTCAGTGGTTAAGATCTGAACTTGTCAATCGAAAGGTCGGCAGTTCAGTGGTTCGAATCCATAGTGCCGCGTAACGGCCACATGACCACGGAGATGTCTTCAGACACCACCGGCTTTGAAATGGAGATGAGCACCACCCCCTAGAGTCAGGAACGACTAGCACATATGTGCGAGGGGAACCTTTACTTTTAATGTGACATTCTACATCAGGGGTGTCAAACAAAAGGCCTGGGGGCCGGACCTGGCCCATGGGGTGCTTAGAACTGGCCCACTGGGCCGCCCTGCAAACAGCAAAGGACTGAACCGCTGTGCTTCTGCTGGCGAAAACGGAGCTTGGGAGGGCTCCATGCAGCTACCCCCCCCCTCCCGAGCTCCATTTTTGCTGCAGAGGGTTGCAGAAGGCCATTGCAGCCGGAAACACAGCTCGGGAGCCCCTTTCCGCTGACAGAGGGCTTGGGCCACCACAGGTGCTTGGATAGCTCTGCAGACTAAGCACCATAATTAACATTCAGCTGTCTGCAATTACTCTATGTTCGAATCTCCCCAGGCTCAAGGTTGACTCAGCCTTCCATCCTTTCTAAGGTAGGTAAATTGAGGACCCAGTTTGTAGGGGGCAATAAGCTGACTTTGTATAAAATATACAAAAGTATGAAGGCTATTGCTTAATGCATTGTAAGCCGCTCTGAGTCTTCGGAGAAGGGCGGCATATAAATCAATTTTTTTTTAAAAAGGTGCCCCCAACACGAATAATGTCAAGCTGGTCATGCCCACCCTAACCACGCCTACCCCGGCTCCCTGAGGTCAAACACAATCCTGGTGTGTCCCTCCGTCAATGAAATCGATTTCGACACCCCTGTTCTACGTAGATGAGGAGAGGAAGAGATGGATTCTGCTTGAAAAAAAGGACTGTTCAATCCGAAGATGTCCTGCTGGCTGTGTGCTCATTTCTGGATGCTTGCCATTGTCCATTGAATTAATTTGTCCACTGGGGGCTGTTGTTCCTAGGAAAATAATTTGAGAAACAATCCTCCTAATCCCTTGGCTATGATTCCAGCAGCTCCGTTTGAAGTTTTCCCTTGCAACTGGTGTGTCATATTTTGCCAAATTATTCATGTAGATTGAAATTCTGTAGTGCGTGCTTGGCATGGAATGGAGCTCACCCCGGTCCAGTTTCCTACATGCTCCTATAATGTTCTCCCTTACCAGATGGGAGACAGTGGGACGCCCACTCAAAAGCTTCCTGTCTCGTGAATCACCCCATTTTTCTTCTGAATTACTCCGTGCAGCCAAAAACAAAGTAGAGGACACTCTCAAACAACGTTCAAGGCGGGAAGGCAAATGCCTGTGAAAAACAATAGAATATGGTAGGTAGATAGAACTTCTCCTTAAAATAAAATTTCACTGAATTTAAGAGAACCTTGCAGGCTTAGGAAGAGTCTCAAATAGTTACCCCATTTGGATTTTTCTGAAGTTTTGTACATTTTTTTGTTTTTTGGCCACTACGTGTTACCTTAAACATTCATGTGTGTTCTCGTGATATATACCCGTGATGGCAAACCTATGGCACACGTAGCCATATCGGTGGGCATGCGAGCTCAGCTCCGGCCTGCATGCGTACGCCAGCCAGCTGATTTTCGGGCCTTCTGGGCCCACTGGAAGTAGGGAATCAGACTGTTTCCTGCCTCCGGAGGGCTTCGGGTGTGGTGGTGGGGAAGGCCCATTTTTCTCTTTTCCCAGGCTTCAGAGCCTTTCTAGGAGCTTGGGGAGGGCGAAAATGGCCTTCCCCATGCCTCCAGAAGCCTTCCGGAGGACGGAAACGGCCCATTTGACAACTTCTATTGGGACCGGAAGGCCCATTTTTCTCTCTTTCCAGGCTCCAGAGCCTTTCTAGGACTGAAAGTCGGGAAACAGGCGATTTCTGGCCTTCGGAGGGCCTCCGGCGAGGGTGGAGGAAGCTGTTTTCTTTTTTAAAAAAGATATTTACATTTGTTTATTCAATTTATATGGCTGCCCAACTTGCAATAACCAAAAATAATAACAAAACAAAAGAATAACAAAAAAAGAAAAGCAAAACATACATTCCAAGCTATCATATACTTTCTGAAAGGGGAACATCTAACAATCCTAGCCCAAGTTACCTTGTCTGTTTCTAACTGTATGTTTTATGCATCCATCCATTCATGCATCCATTCATTCATGACTACTGTAATGCTCTCTACATGGGGCTCCCCTTGAAGAGCACTTGGAGGCTCCAACTGGTCCAGAATGTGGCCATGCAGGTGATTATGGGGCGACTCAACGCACCCATGTAACACCTCTCCTGCGCAAGCTGCACTGGCTCCTGGTGGTCTTCTGGGTGTGATTCAAGGTGTTGGTTACCACCTTTAAAGCACTCCATGTCTTAGGATGTGGGTACTTACGTGACTGCCTTCTGCCACCGATAACCTCCCACCGGCCAGTACGCTCTCACAGAGAGGGACTTCTCAGGGTGCCGTCGGTCAAATTATGTCGACTGGCGACCCCCAGGGGGAGAGCCTTCTTTGTGGGGGCTCCCGCCCTATGGAATGAATTGCCCCTGGAGATACGTAGAATCCCCGACCTACAGACCTTTTGCCGTGCCCTTAAGACTTTACTATTCCAACAGGCTGGGCTGAGGAAAGAATGATTTTAATTGGGTATTTTAGTTGGAGTTTTTTAAAAAAACAAAATAGGGCCGAATTATTTAATATATTTTAAATTGTTTTTAAAGTTTTGTGGTATATGTTGTTTTTATCATGGCTGTACACCGCCCTGAGTCTCCCGGGAGAAGGGCGGTATAAAAATGGAAAGAAAGAAAGAAAGAAAGAAAGAAAGAAAGAAAGAAAGAAAGAAAGAAAGAAAGAAAGAAAGAAAGAAAGAAAGTCCCCCGGGAGAAGGGCGGTATAAAAATGGAAAGAAAGAAAGAAAGAAAGAAAGAAAGAAAGAAAGAAAGAAAGAAAGAAAGAAAGAAAGAAAGAAAGAAAGAAAGAAAAAGGAAGGAAGGAAGGAAGGAAGGAAGGAAGGAAGGAAGGAAGGAAGGAAGAAAGAAAGAAAGAAAAAGAAAGAAAGAAAAAGAAAGTTAGTTCCTTGTTCCTGTGTTTTTCGGAAATGCATAGATACATTTAAATGCACAGCAATTGTACTTGGATGACTACAAATTTCATGGTTTATAAATATATGAAAGCAATAGCTAGTTGATTACAGACTGTCACGGACAAGCAGGAGAGCAAAAGGGGAGCCAACGACGAATCAGCAGGGCACCTCTTCACGCCTCTCCTTTTGTTACGGGTCGCAGTGAGAGCTGCAATGCGGGAATAATGTGGAACATGTGGATAGTGCTTGCCTTTGCCTTATAGGCCTGCATCTCGGGTGAGATGTTGAGCAGAAAAGTGAATTGCTGTCACGGGGTGTGTATGTGTGTGTGTGTGTGTGTGTGTGTGTGTCCACCTGTTTTCCAAAGCATCCGAAGGCCAGACAAGGAATAATGGATGGAAACTGATCAAGGAGAGATTCAACCTGGAAATAAGGAGAACTTTTCTGACAGTGAGAACAATCAACCCATGGAATTGATGTTGCCTTCGGAAGTGGTGGGAGCTTCACCACTGGAAGCTTTCAAGAAGAGACTGAACTGCCACCTGTCAAAAATGGTGTAGGACAGGGGTGAAATGCTTCCGGTTCAGACCGGATCGCCCAATCCGGTAGTGATGGGGGCAGATCGTTCGGAGAACCGGTAGCAAAAATCCCTGCCCCTCCACCCATGCCCAGCTGAGCTGCGCACTCATGAGAGGCTTTTTTAATTTTATTTTTAAAAGCATTTTTTCTACAACCTCTTCGGCCGAAAAAATGCTTTTAAAAGTTAAAAAAAAAAGGCCTCTGATGATCGCACAGCTTAGCTGGCATCGTCAGAGGCTTTTAAAACTATTTTTTCTACAACTTCTTTAGCCGAAAAAAATGCTTTTAAAAGTAAAAAAAAAAGCCTCTGATGATCGCACAGCTCAGCTGGCATTGTCAGAGGCTTTTAAAACCATTTTTTCTACAACCTCTTCAGCCGAAAAAATGCTTTTAAAAGTAAAAGTAAAAGTAAAAGCCTCTTGTGATCGAGCGGCTCAGCTGGCATCGTCAGAGGCTTTTAAAACCATTTTTTCTACAACCTCTTCAGCTAAAAAAAATGCTTTTAAAAGTAAATAAAAAGCCTCTGATGATCGCACAGCTCAGCTGGCATCGTCAGAGGCTTTTAAAACCATTTTTTCTACAACTTCTTCAGCCGAAAAAAATGCTTTTAAAAGTAAAAAAAAAGCCTCTGATGATCGCACAGCTCAGCTGGCATCGTCAGAGGCTTTTAAAACCATTTTTTCTACAACTTTTTCAGCCAAAAAAAAGCTTTTAAAAGTAAAAGTAAAAGCCTCTGATGATCGCACGGCTCAGCTGGCATCATCAGAGGCTTTTAAAACCATTTTTTCTTCAACCTCTTCAGCCGAAAAAATGCTTTTAAAAGTAAAAAAAAAAGCCTCTGATGATCGTGCGGCTCAGCTGGGATCATCATAGGCTTTTAAAACCATTTTTTCTACAACCTCTTCGGCTGAAGAGGTTGTAGAAAAAATGTTTTTAAAGTTTTTTTTAAAAGTTGGCCATGCCCACTCAGTCATGTTACACTCCCCCCCCCCCCACCACCACCAAGCCATGCCCACAGAACCGGTAGTAACAATTTTTACATTTCACCACTGGTGTAGGGTCTCCTCTTGAGCAAGAGGTTGGACTAGATGACCTCAAAGGTTCTTTCCAACTCTGTTATTCTGTTATAAGCAATTGTGGGAAACTTTAGAACAAATTTTGCATCCTCAGTTTCCTAAATGTAATGAAGATCTGTCTTGCGTTCCAAATTTAAACGCGATAAAAAGAGTAAACAGCTGGGTGACAACACATTTCATGATTCGGATTCAGTTAAACCCAGAGAACAAACCACATAACTGACTTCATTCTGCAAAAAAAAAAAAGCAGGTTGATTAAATGGGGTTTTATTGAGAGTTTTGAACCCAACTAGTAGAACGCAAGTCTGTTTAACTGTTATCAGGTAGAAAATGGCTTAACACGAAACATTTCTCCACAGAAATGTCACACAGATGTTCCTTCTTCCCCCTTACACTTAAAAGATCCGCGAGATCTTGAGGAACAAGTGTAGCCAAGATGAAGGCCTTCTACTATCCATTCGAATGCAGATTATTTTTCTTGTTATTCACCTTCCACACACATTTGTGGGTTTTGCATTTGATGTACGTTGATCTTTGAAGGACTTTCCTATCATCAGTTGTTTTGCTAGGAAGATACCGTACTCAATCCCGATTGTTAGGTGGGCCTTCAGGACTCCTCAAGAATTCTTACTACCTTGTTTTATTTGAACTATCTTGTTATTTTCACTACATTCTGAGGTGGTTCTTTGTTTATTTTGCCCATCCCTTAGGTTGGTATCTGCCGACAAAGGCCTCATGTTGACTTCCTCTTGCATATGATTGGTTTTTGCCTTGTTCAGGAGCTCGGATTGAGAGCTAATGTTTAGGATAGACCTCAAATCACAGTTTGTTGATATTTTTAAAGGGCTGGTTATCTCCTGTGTTCTTCATCGATTGAACTTTGTTTTTTGTTATTCCTACTATCCTTTCATCCTTTCATTGTTTTCCTAGCCTCAACGTGACCATCTCAAACATCTCGGGAGACATTCCTCGGTTATATACTCATTGGATAGCCATCCGTAAAAACGCCTTCAAGGCTCTGTGCTTAGCAGTAATGAAGCTTTGTGCGTGTGTCCAATACGGGAGTCCTCGATTTGCGACCGCAATTGAGTCCAAAATTTCTGTGGTTAAAGTGAGACGTTTGTTAAGTGAGCTTTGCCCCATTTTACGCATTTCCTCCCACAATTGTTAAGTGGATCACTGCAGTTGATGAGTCAGTAACCTGGTTGGTAAGTGAATCTCTGGCAACATTCGGTGTATAAGACACAACACAATTTTCACCCACTTTGGTGTGTGCGTGAGGTGAGAGTGTGTCTTATGCTCAGAAAAGTACGGTATATTGGTTATCTAAACCATTGTAACCAGACAATTAATTTTCCCCCTTTATTGGAAGTTCTGACAGAAAGTCACTTGAAGAGACTAGAAGCATTTGAAATGTGGATTTACAAACGACTGTTACGTATAAGATGAGTTGACAAAATCAGAAATGAGGAGGGGGATAAGCCGCCTGGGAAAGCCAAGGGAAGTCATCAGAACCATAAAAAAGCAAAAATTTGAATATTTCGGACATGTGATGGAGAAAACTCAGCAGCACGTTTTCATGCGGCTGTTGATAAAAATAGGATTGCCAACATGATTCCCAATGTCCGATGACGGATATGGCACAAGAAGAAGATTGGAAGCTCTATTGTCATTTGGGAGAAAGTAATGAACAACAGTGGGGTTTTTTTGCATTTTTGTTTATCTAATTAGCTTATTGCTTTACATGTTGTTGTTGTTAGTTGCGAAGTTGTGTCCAACCCATTGTGACCCCATGGACGGTATTCCTCCAGGCCTTCCTGTCCTCTACCATTTCCCGGAGTCCATTTAAGCTCACGCCGACTGCTTCAGTGACTCCATCCAGCCACCTCATTCTCTGCCATCCCCTTCTTCTTTTGTCCTCAATTGTTCCCAGCATTAGGGTCTTCTCCAGGGAGTCCTTCCTTCTCATTAGGTGGCCAAAGTATTTGAGTTTCCTTTTCAGGATCTGGCCCTCTAGGACTGACCGATTTGATCGCCTTGCAGTCCAAGGGACTCGCAGGAATCTTCTCCAGCACCAGAGTTCAAAGGACTCAATTCTTTGGGCGCTCAGCCTTACTTATGGTCCATTTTTCTGGGTCTTATTTTTCTGGAAACTTGCTAGATAGATTAGGTAGGTAGGTAGGAAGATGATAGATCATCCAGTTGGGCTTTATTTTTGTGAAAACTTGGTAGATAGATTAGGTAGGTAGGTAGGTAGGTAGGTAGGTAGGTAGGTAGGTAGATGATAGATCATCCAGTTGGGCCTTATTTTTGTGAAAACTTGGTAGATAGATTAGATAGATAAGTAGGTAGGTAGATGATAGATCATCCAGTTGGACCTTATTTTTGTAAAAACTTGGTAGATAGATTAGATAGATAAGTAGGTAGGTAGATGATAGATCATCCAGTTGGACCTTATTTTTGTAAAAACTTGGTAGATAGATTAGATAGATAAGTAGGTAGGTAGATGATAGATCATCCAGTTGGACCTTATTTTTGTGAAAACTTGGTAGATAGATTAGATAGATAAGTAGGTAGGTAGGTGATAGATCATCTAGTTGGGCCTTATTTTTGTGAAAACTTGGTAGATAGATTAGGTAGGAAGGTAGGTAGGTAGATAGGTAGGTAGATGATAGATCATCCAGTTGGACCTTATTTTTGTAAAAACTTGGTAGATAGATTAGATAGATAAGTAGGTAGGTAGATGATAGATCATCCAGTTGGACCTTATTTTTGTGAAAACTTGGTAGATAGATTAGGTAGGTAGGAAGGTAGGTAGGTAGATAGGTAGGTAGATGATAGATCATCCAGTTGGACCTTATTTTTGTAAAAACTTGGTAGATAGATTAGATAGATAAGTAGGTAGGTAGATGATAGATCATCTAGTTGGGCCTTATTTTTGTGAAAACTTGGTAGATAGATTAGATAGGTAGGTAGGTAGGTGATAGATCATCCAATTGGGCCTTATTTTTGTGGAAACTTGGTAGATAGATTAGATTAGATTAGATTAGATTAGATTAGATTAGATTAGATTAGATTAGATTAGATTAGATAGATAGATAGATAGATAGATAGATAGATAGATAGATAGATAGATAGATAGATAGATACAGACATGCATATATATTTATTTTTAAAAAGGAAGATACTGACTAAAGCAAACTCAGGAATTAGGCCAAATAAAATAATTAAAATGTATTGTTGATGAAACAAACCTTTCAGTATCGCAGCATTTATTCATTTTTTTAAAGGCTCGTGATGGAGAACGTTAATGCCAAAAAAAGGGGGGAAAATTCCAAAGTTCTCCAGCGATTCCACTGATAACGTCATTGTAAGAACACTGTAACTTTACTGGCACAGCTCTTCCTAATTTTTGCCTGCAAAAAGACGAAAACAAAAAGTCACGGCACAGTGTCCAAAAGCTCTCGTTTAGCTTCAACCAGTGTTTTGTATTCATGCTGCCAACTTTTCATTTGGAGGAAGTCAAGAGTGTTGGAGGGCCGGGGCAGGTTCATAGGCTCCCAAGTATTTATGAAGAATGCCTTTCCTTCCCAAGATTGATCTGCAATTTTCCTCTAAATACATCAACCTAAAGGAAGAGAAAAGGATTACAGATTAACAGAGTTGAAAGGGACCTTGTAGGCCATCCAATCCAACCCAACATCCAAGCAGGAGACCCTACCCCATTTCCGACAAATGGCAGTCCAGTCTCTTCTCAGAAATTGTGTTGGAGCATTCACAACAAGTTGTTTCACTGGTTAATCATTCTAACTGTCAGGAAATTTCTCCTTAGTTCTAAGTTGCTTCTCTCCTTGATTAGTTTCCACCCATTGCTTCTTGTCCTGCCCTCAGGGGCTTTGGAGAATAGCTTCACTTCCTCTTTGTGGCAGCCCCTGAGATATTGGAACACTGCTATCATGTCTCCCCTAGTCCTCCTTTTCCTTAAACTAGACATACCCAGTTCCTGCAACCATTCTTCATATGTTTTAGCCTCCAATCCTCTAATTGTATTTGTTGCTCTTCTTTCCAGAGTCTCAACATCTTTTTTCTATTGTGGCAACTAAAACTGGATGCAATATTCCAGGTGTGGTCTTACCAAGGCATGATAATGGATTAACAATTCACGTGACCTTGAGTCTATTCTATGATACATGATACCATCACACATGCACACATACATATGATAAGTAGGTATAACGTGATATATCATATAGCAGTGATGGCTAACCTTTTTGCTGTCGCGTGCCAAGAGTGGGGGAAGAGCGGAGGGATCGCGCATGTGCGTGTCCACATCCATAATTCAATGCCCACCCGTGCCCCGCCCTCCCGCGAACGTGCGCATGCTCCCACCGCACTCCCCCCGCACGAAGCACGAAGCACGAAGCACGAACCTTCCTGGAAGCACGAAGCCGAGAACACCAGCCTGAGCACCAGCCTGAAGATGACGAATGAGACTTCGTCGAAACGTCACCAAGACACTTCCAATTTTACGCGGGAGAAGACCCGAATAACCAAAGACCTACATACAAACACCCGCGAAAACCTCAGAAAACATACATACACACACACACACACACACACACACACACATATAAACTTTAGATTTATAAGATGCAAGGACATTCCACTAATACCTGAGCTGTGAACAACAGGACTGATGTCACCTGAACTCAGTCAACTTCAACCTGGTTTTATTGGCAAATAATTCAGAAGGGTGGATCATTTCCCTGCTCCTTTGGGTCTCTGGATTGGTTTTGGTTTCAGTCGTAATTTTATTAAAAATTACTATTTCTTCAAAGCTTTAACCAGCCTCTGTTTTAAATCCAATCTAGAAGATTATCAAATTCATTCTCTTGGTTTGTTATTTGTATATCCCTTTCGATTATTAAACTATCAAGCAATTTCTGTTTTTATGTCCAATATAGCATCTTTTCCCATGTCATTTTTATAGCTTGTCATTTTTAAGTTCACTTTCAGATCAATTTCAGTCTTTGCTCCTCTTCCATAACTTATTGGAAACAAAATTTTATCCAGAGAAGCAGACACACTTAAAATTAACCCCTGGTTCTTTGTTCAAAAATTTCCTTCAATATTATCACATGTTAAAATATTTTGTTCTCTTCAGTATTTAAAAACTCACATTGAAATGTTCTTCCCTCTAATTGCATCATTTTTTAAAAAATCAAATCAAAACAAAACTTTTTTCCTATGTGGAGGATTCTGGTAATTCATTCATTCTTATTCTTATTTTAGAATAAGATTCTAAAATCTTATTTCAAATTTACCCGGATACTTAGTTAATTTGTGACTTTCTAAAAATCTGTTTTTTTAAAAATAGTAATATTTATTAAATTTCCAAAGATTAAAATACACAGCACAAAAAGAAACATAATACACAAAAAGAAAGCAAGAAGAACATACACAAACATACACACAAAAAAACAAAAAATATAAACAACCAAAAACAAACATATCAAAATTTCAATACTAATAACACCTTTTCTGCATTGGTATCTCTAACCTATTTAATCTCTTTACACAAATTCTACTTCTAAATATCTCTATCTTAAACTTACATCTTTATTTAAATTATCTTGACTTCTATTTACAATTGAATCTCGTAACAAAAACATCCCTTAAGTTTTATGTTTACTCTCCAGCCAGGAATACCATTTATTCCATATTAAATAGTACTCAGTGTCCTCCTTCTCCTTCATTCCCATAGATAATGTGTCCATCTCTGCACATTCGTATATTTTTTTTTATTATGATTTGATCTGGAGGGGTATCTGATTGTTTCCAATTTTGTGCTATCACAATTCTACTTGCCGTTTGTATATGTAATATGATATATTGTTCTAAAATTTATGTTTTAATCACCCTTTGGTAGTTTATTTCAGGAAGAAAAAAAAAGTCCTTAATGTTGTATTTCAAACTTCTTTTGCTAAGGCCCGAGGGAAATTCACTGGATGTTGTAAAAACCTGCCAGTCGAAAGGTTCTTAAATAGTTCAAAATCAAGTTAACAAGCTATTTCCAAAAATGATTAAAAAAGTATGTGAACTTGGTTTCCTTAAAAGCAGGAAGAGTAGGTTGAGCAAGATAGTTATTCCCTTGTCTTCCAGAGCTCTTAACCCACCAGAGATGACTATCTTATGGTCTCCTTGCAAGTGGAGAGCACTTGTGGATGATCTCAAATGATGATCCCAGATGATCTCTCTTTGTCCACAGAGGAGTTATCGAAGAGCCAATCTATTTTCTGGCTTTCGCTCTGCCGCTGTTGCCAGATCACTTTTTAGTGGAGGTATCTTCAGTTTGCCATTTTTGGAAATCAGTCTTCATATTATAAAAACACTCTTCATACTACACATAAATGACCTGTTCTGCCCCAGCTACGTTCCCCAAAGAACGCAGCACACACAAAGTCCGTTCAAACCTTAGTTTACTAAATAAATCAGTTTTTTTACAATAACGGCTGTTAATTAACTGCATTAACAGCCACCAAGAATTCAAAGAATAATACTCAAAGCTTACTGTGATTGGCAGAATGCCCAGAAGCAATTTGCAGGAAGCTGATAAGATAAGCAAGCCAAGACACGAAGGTATGTGAACGAAGTTGTTCCCTGCAAATTGCTTCAGTCGGTGTTCCTCCTTAAATAGGCTAAGGGTACTAAGGGCCAATTAGCCCCAAGCCTTACTCTCGAGGAGACCTCCTCCTGAGGAGCCACTCCTGCCTTTTGGCAGCTCTGCACACCCGTGCATCAAGAAGAGGCTCTTCCTCTTCATCCTCTTCACTTAAGGGAGCTTCTGGAGATTCTGAAGGCCCTGGCTGAATCCCCGCTTCTGGCACCACATCTTCTCCAGCCTCCTCATTGTCTGACTCAAGTGTCAGCTCCACGGGCTGCTGGCACAGCACCACACCTGCCTCCTCATTGTCGGAATCAGCTACTAGCTTCACAGGCCACTGACGGGCCACAACATGACTTTTGTGATCATATTATAAGTAACTGCATTCTCTTCGCCGATGATGTAAAACTATTTAACATCACCAACAATGCTGCTATCCTTCAAAAAGACCTTGACTTTGTGTCGGAATGGTCAAAAAATTGGCAACTCCAAATCTCAACCAACAAATGCTCCGTCTTACACATTGGCAAAAAGAATCAGAACACAAAATACAAGCTGAGTGGACACGACCTTGTAGATGACCCTCACTCTGTCAAGGACCTTGGAGTACTCATGACTAATGATCTAAGTGCCAAAGCCCACTGTAACAACATCGCCAAAAAGGCATTAAGGGTTGTAACCTAATCTTGTGTAACTTCTTCTCCCGTAATATCACACTACTAACTAGAGCATACAAAACATTTCCTAGACCAATTCTTGAATACGGCTCATCTGTCTGGAACCTGCACTGCATCTCGGACGTTAATACAATTGAGAGTGTCCAGAAATATTTCACAAGTAGAGTCCTCCACTCCTCTGCTCGCAACAAAATACCTTATGCCACCAGACTTGAAATTCTGGGCTTAGAAAATTTAGAACTACGCCACTTTCGGTATGACCTAAGCATAGCTCATAAAATCATCTGCTACAATGTTCTACCTATCAATCACTACTTCAGCTTCAACCACCACAATACACGAGCACACAGTAGATACAAACTCAAGGTAAACCGCTCCAAACTCGATGGCAGAAAATACGACTTCAGCAACAGAGTGGTCAATGCCTGGAATGCACTACCTGACTCTGTGGTCTCTTCCCCAAACCCCCAAATTTTTAACCTAAGACTGTCTACTGTTCACCTCACCCCATTCCTAAGAGGTCTGTAAGGGGCGTGCATAAGAGCACCAGCGTGCCTACCGTCCCTGTCCTAATGTTCCCTTTAATTGTATTCATTGTCAGAAAAAATTAGCAAAGAAAATATTTATTTGATTATGCATGTAATAACGGCTGCAAGGATTGTTTATGCACAACATTGGAAAGCAGAGAAAATACCTTTGGAAAGAGAAGTACCGTATTTTCCGGCGTATAAGACGACCCTCCTCAGAGCCATTTAAGGCTCGTCAGAGCCTTATGGGCTGGTCTGCCTGGTTTCAGGAGAATGAGACCCGGCATATAAGATGACCCCCGACTTTTGAAAAGATTTTTGTGTGTTAGAAAGTAGTCTTATACGCAGGAAAATACAGTAACTAAAAAAATCTTAGATTGTGCAGAAATGAATAGATTGACTTTGATGATTAAAGAAAGAGAAGATTCAGATTGGTTAGAAAAGAGATACAAATAAGTAAATTAATAGTTGTGTATAAAAATGCCATAATCAAAATATTTTGTTAGTGATGAATTGTTGTAATTGATTCGATGAGAACAAAGGCAGAAGAAATAACAAAAAGAAGAACTATTGGAGACAACACCAAAATGTCACACAGAAGGAATGACTGATGTAGTAAATCTTTGTTTGTTTAAAAAAATAAAAAACTTTTTAAAAAAAGAATATAGATTATTTTTTTTATTTTTTTAAAAATTTGATTTATATGCCGCCCTTCTCCGAAGACTCAGGGCGGCTTACAGTGCATTAAGCAATAGCCTTCATACTTTTGTACATATTTTATACAAAGTCAGCTTATTGCCCCCACAAACTGGGGGCGAACTTAGAGAAGAATGCATGCATTTAGATGAGGTTGAAAGTTGATTTTTTTCCCCCTTCCATTTTGAGTAACCAATTTTTAAACTGAACTTGATTTGGATAATATAACCATGATAATACATTTATTAAACATCAAATTATTATTTTTTTTAAAAAAAATGTATTCATTTTATGTATTCAATTCATGCTTATACTCTAATACGTACTCGACAAATAAATTAAATAAATAAATAAAATCAGGACTGCGGTTTCAGGGAAGCAATGGTATTGTTGTCGATTGCCTATGGGTTTCACTTCCTTGAGTGAAGACACTGTACTTCTCCCCCTCTTCCAACCTATCAGTCGATTTTATCACTAGGCAAAGAAGCAGTTGCACAATCAAAGCATGCTTGGCTGTCGTAGAGTCCCAAGAGCCATGCTTCCTATAATTTGCCACGTATGGCTTCACATGACCTAATAAATCCTGAACAACACCAGGGCTGGAGATCGTCCAACCGTTTAGCTAGCTTAAAACGAAACTAACTAAATTACTGTATTTTCCGGCGTATAAGACGACTGGGCGTATAAGACGACCCTCCTCAGAGCCATTTAAGGCTCGTCAGAGCCTTTCGGGCTGGTCTGCCTGGTTACAGGAGAATGAGACCCGGCGTATAAGACGACCCCCAACTTTTGAGAAGATTTTTGTGTGTTAGAAAGTAGTCTTATACGCAGGAAAATACAGTATGTGATGGCCAGTACGGTAATGGGAGAGAACACGAGGTCTTCTACCAAATGGATGTGAGGGAAGAACAAGAGTTTTGAGCTTCTGGTTTCTGTTTTTGGAAGTTGTTTGCACAGGAGAAGGAAAGTATGCAATGTATGGAATTGCATCATTGTAGAAACCACCCAGGAGAGTCAAGCTTTGCTACACCTTGATTGCCGTGTAGATCCTAGAGAGAGGATGTCAAGAGGAAAGTGTCAACATCCAAGTAAGTAAGGGTAGACCGTATCATGAACTCGCCATTCAACACTTCCCAAATACAGAGACACAGACCAGTAAGAACATGTTTTGTTGGTATACAGGAGTGACAGGCAAGATAATTGATCCTGATCGGTGGTAGGTTGCCCCCAGTTCGGTCCGGTTCTTGTAAACTGGTAGTAAAACCCATCCGCCCGGACGTCATTATAGACCAGGTCAGCAAGCTTAAACCCTCAAAGATCCACAAAGGTCCTAACCGGAAGCCCCCCCCTCCCCGGTTCAATTCTGGAGCTGACCGGAAGTCCGGTTCCTCCACCATAGAGTCTCCTCCTAGCGCGGCATCTTTTTTCCACTACCTGTCCTAACCAAAAGCCCTATCAATTGTGGAGCTGACCAGAAAACCCGCCCCTTGCCATAGAGTCTCCTCCTGGGACGCCGTGCTTTCCTCCCCTTAACCGGAAGCTCCTCTCCAAATTGCAACCAGCGACAGGGAGCCACAGCAGAGGGATGAAAGGGCCACATGCGGCTCCAGAGCTGCGAGTTGCTGACCCCTGTTATAGATGATCTTTGCATGTATGCATGCATGCTCCGGTAGTAAAGATAAGTAGAACTGACTTCTGATCCTGATGTTGGTAATGCATTCAATGTCTACAAGCATGAGATAACTCTATATTACAATGGAGGAAAGATTTAGAAAGATGCTGGGAGGCGTCCGATCCTTCCAGTGGTTTCGGATTCAGGATTTGTCATTTACCTGTCACTTTTGATGAGTCTCTTAACAAGCTTTCGTTCAGTACAAAGCTTCCTATCTCCTTGTTTGTTCATAAATACCGAAGGATTACACATTTTGCACGCATGAAAACATTGGTTTAAGAATTTTGAAGTGAAAGTGAGCTGGCGGAAAAACAGGTCTGGCAGTGGCTTTCCCAGGAAACGATAATTCTCTCTCCCCCTCCCCCACCCCGCTTTCTACTTTCACATAACTGTGGGATTTCCCCCCCCCCCCTTAAGGTCAGCATTCAGCTTCAGGGCCATTACATCTTCATTTGTAATTCAAGAAGCTTAGAAGATGTTCCTTAGGAGCACAACATAGAGCCCCTTTCAGGGGTGAAATCCAGCAGGTTCTGACAGGTTCTGACGAACCGGTAGCGGAAATTTTGAGTAGTTCGGAGAACCGGCAGATATCACCTCTGGCTGGCCCCAGAGTGGGATGGAAAGGAGATTTTGGCAATATCCTTCCCCCAGGGGTGGGGTGGGAATGGAGATTTTGCAGTATCCTTCCCCTGCTACGCCCACCAGGCCACGCCCACAGAACCGGTAGTAAAATAATTTGGATTTCACCACTGGCTCCTTTCTATGATAGGCGTTCTTAAATCTTACTCCAGAATAAGGGGTAAGGTATTGTAGGAAGTTAACACCCACTCCTCTCCTAGAAAAATGAAATATTCTAGGAAATGTTAAAAAGGCAGAGTATTATACCTTCCTGGATGAGAAAAGGAGAAACATGTTCTTGGGAAGCGGCCCCCACCTCTGTTAATAGCCCCAGAAAGACAAAAGATATCTTACCTACAACAGAAAAGACCTTCAGGTCCAGGGTGATGGGATTAAGACATGGCCCTCAGGACATGATAGGATTAGCCCTCTACCCATTTTACCACATGGCACCTGGGAAGATTACATCACCCAGCAAGGCTCAACCAAGCCTTGGACACAGGACAGGACCAAGAGAGGGTATAAAACTCAGGCACTCAGCATTTCTGCCCTTTTTCTCCCCAGATCAAGACATGTGATAAATCTTCTTTCCAAGCAACTTCCAGGAATCCAGTGTCTTTTCCCCAGTTGAACCCAGAAGGATATTTCCTCCAACGGTATCAAACATAAGAGACAAGGATAATTTTATAACATTTGTGCTCGTGGAATGGAATGCACATCCATCGGGACTGAAAAATTGTGCATACGTGTAAGTGAATTTTATCCCAACGTGGATCTTATTAAACCATGAAAGGCACTGAGAGGACTTCAAAAAAAAAATTGTTTTGAGTTCTAAATCGCGAAGATTCTTACGGCTTTGTGAGTTGGAATCATAATCTCAAACAAGGCCGAAATTTGTTCTTTCTGCACCCTTTCAAAGAGACAAATATTGTATGGCAAATACTAATAACATTCATTTAAAAGATGAAAAACAAGTCGGAATGTCACGAATCTATGTATCTGTTTATGATCTACAAACATCTCAACTCATATAAAAGGTACTACAGTACAATCTTCCACTTAACCACTGAAGTTGTTTATTGGATTTATCCCCTTCTCTCCTTTATTTTATACAACACAAAAGGGAGTACATAATGTTCCTCCTAAAATAACACAGTTGGGTTGCCCGGGCAGAGAATGTCCAAATTTACTTAGCTTTTATGCCTAAGAAAGGATTTGAATGCACGTGGCTGAATCCCATTTGCAGCCTAAATACTACAGCCCGTTGTTACCTCACGATGTGAATTTAAACTGAAATAGGTTGAAAAGGTGCCCTGTCTTTAGACCAATGTGCTTTGGGTTTCTAATCCTCGCTGAGTTATGACAAATATTTAAAACAAAAACTTGTTGTTTTTGTTCCTATGTTTGCATTTATGGCTCAGCCAGAGGTTTAGACTGGATCTGGCCTTTTTGTCTACTTATTAAATCCTTCTCAAGGATCTGGACTAGGCAGATGTGGATGCTTGATGCTCTTAAATTGTCTGAATGACAACAACAACAATAATTATAATATACAAAAATCCGCCGATAATCCAAACTGCCGACTTTGCAACAACAAAGTTGAAACTGTTTCACATTTAATATGTGAATGCAGCAAAATCGCACAAACTTATTGCAAAGCTAGACACGACCGAGTTGCTAAATTAATCCACTGGTCATTATGTAAAAAATACGACTTTCTTGTATCCAGAAAGTCATGGGAGCACAAAGCGGAAAAAGTTATAGAAAATGAGAAGGTGAATCAATATCAATATCAATATTGATTTTAAATTTGATAACAGCAGCCAGATTGTTGGTTGCACAATATTGGAATATTTGCCCACTGTAGAAGAATGGATTATAAAAGTAATGAACTTAGCTGAGATGGCTAAAATCTCGGCATATTTGAAAGATCATACGCAAGAAAAATTCATTCGGGAGTGGAGGAAATGGATTGATTACATTCGGAATAAATACCATATAAGAAGACATCAAATTGCGTATGAATGAAGAAGAATTATAGAAATGTATTTCTTATTATATTGGGGTTAAGATTTTGGACGGTGTTTGTAAACTAGAAATTTGATAGATCAATGTTGATGATTATTGTAATTTTTTCTTTTTTTTTAAACCCTGTATTTTACTCTGGGAAGTCGGGAGGGAGGGAAAGGGGGGTTGAGGGGGGGAAGGGTGGGGGGTGGGTTTTTTTTCTTTATATATTTGTACTTTTATAAAACTTTTCGATAAAAAAAAGAAAATGAGAAGGTGAAGATCTTGTGGGACTTTTGAATACAGATGGATCGTCACAAAGTAAATAATAGTAATGAACAAAGTAAATAATAATAATAATAATAATAATAATAATAATAATAATAATAATAATAATAATAATAATAATAATAATAATTCTTCCTCCTCCTCTTCCTTTATCTTTTTTATTCATTAAACATGAAACTCAGTCAACTGAACATTCAAAAATGCATCACAAATACCATTGACTGGAGCTGATGGTTGATACGGGTTGCTGCCAGCGTCTTAGGTATCAACCAAGGACCTTCTTAAGATGTATGATGTTCCGAGTAGCGCAGTCTTTTGCAGCTCCACTGGTGCTACAGAAGGAAGCTGCAACTTCTTGATGTATTTTGCAAAATTCTTGGACATGGTACCCCAATGACAATGGGTATCAATGTCACATATTTCATTCCATAGCCGTGTAGTTTCGATGGCCAGGTTGCGATATTTCGTTATTTTTTTCCAGTTCTTTTTCTTCGACTCTGGTACCGCGATACCAATAAATTCTATGTTTCGGTTTTCAACAACTGCGATACCTGGCGTGTTGTGTCCCAAAAGACGATCCGTCTGTATTTGAAAGTCCCACAAGATCTTCACCTTCTTATTTTCGACAACTTCTCCTTCTTCTTAAAATTCAGTTGCAAACCTTTATCAAACTTGCTACTTTGATTGGTTTCTTCTGTGATGAAGTAACAGCTGTCCACAGTCAAGGGGAGATGAGGAGAAATTAGGTACTGGGGGGAGGGCGCCACTGTTAATTCCTGCAATGACGATTAAATTAAGCAAACACAAATTAGAAAAAGAAGAGAAGCCATGCGGGTTTTCAAGAAAAGATTCAACAACACTTTGTGCAAGATAATATAAGGGGAAGGGGGGTGGACTAGAGGACCTCAGAGGTCACTTCCTGCCTTGTGATTGTATGATTCTGTACATACAGTACATGTAGCCTTTGATTTACAACAGTTCATTTAGTGACACTGAAACCAGTGACTTACAACTAGGGGTTGGATTGAAAAGTTTCAACAATTGGTTCGCTGCCTGGGTGGGCGTGGCCATGGGGGCGTGGCCTACTCAGCCTCCTGCGCCACGAGGGGGGGTGTATTCGCCCTCCCCAGGCTCTGGAGGCTTTCCTCAAGCCTCCAGGAGGGCGGAAAATGGCCTCCCTCGGGCACTGGAGCCCCTCTGGAGGTCAGAAATGGCCCCGTTTCCGGACTTCTGGTACTTCCGGTAGGCCCGTTTTTCGCCCTCCCCACGCTCTGGAGGCTTTCTTGGAGCCTCCAGGAGGGTGAAAACAGCATTCCCCGGGCACCGGAGGCCCTCCGAGGCCGGAAACAGGCCCGTTTCCAAATTTCTGGTAGGTCCGTTTTTCGCCCTTCCAGAGCCTCCACACGCGCCTTGCACTTACCTGCCATCTAAATGGGCCGCGTGGAAACTCCTGGGAGGGGTATGGTGTGGTGGGAGGGGTGTGGTGTGGTGGGCGGGGTCAGCCACTCCTTGGAACAACCGGTTTGGCGAACAGATTAAAATTAAAATCCGGTTTTCCCGAACCGGTCTGAACCAGCTGAATCCCATCCCTGCTTACGATCGGTTTTTCACACTTAGGACCGTTCCAGCATTCCCGTGTTCATGTAATCAAAATTCAGATGCTTGGCAACTGGTTCATATTTATGACGGTTGCAGTGTCCCTCTTTTGCCACTTTCTGACAAGGAGAGTCAACGGGGAGGCCAGTGTCACTTAACGGCCGTTGCTACTAGCCTGTCAACTGCAGTGAATCACTTAACGACCGTCGCAAGCTAGAGCAAAACTCACTGAACAAACGTCTCACTTAGCAATATAAATGTTGGGCTCAATTGTGGACGTTAAGTGGACGTTACCTGTATTTATAGTATCTGCTTGCAAATACTTGCAGATAGGACTCAGTGCTCAAAGGAAACAAAAGACGAACAATTTTAATATTCTGCATTAGGGAAAGCACTGGTCTCCGGAGTCGAAAGAGAAGACAAAGGAGTGATTAAATGTGCTGCCACTTGGCTAGCCTCTTTCTTCGTTGCACAACCAGTTATTTCCTCCTGAGCCCATAGAATTTGCACAGAATGTGTAACTTGGCCTCAGGTCTCCTCATTCATAGCTTGCCAGGAGTTGCGGAGATCCTGTTTTGAAAACAGCACTACTTAAGCCTGAGTGATTAATAAAGGAGAGGATCTCTCCACGTATGCACAGAGGCAGTGCATACAGTCGCTCCTTCCTACATCGGGGGCGGTCCTCGACGTACGACCACAACGGAGCCCCAAAACTGCTGTTTTGCTAAACCGGACAGTTCTTAAGTTTGCTCCATTTTACGACTTTTTTTTCCCGGTGCTCTTAAGGGAATCACTGCTAAGTTAAGCGACAGGGTTGTTGAGTGAATTTGCCTTCCCCCGTTCAGTTTGCTTTTTTAGAAGGTCATAAAAAGGGGGATCACGGGACGCTGCAAATGTTCATAAATATGAATCAGTCGACAAGCGTCTACATTTTGATCATGACCGGAGTGTGTGTGTGTGTGTGGATGCTGCAAGCGGGAAAACGGTTCGCACCGGTTCCATAGAACCGGTAGTAAAACTGGCGGGAGGCTCCGCCCACCGATCCCGACGTCACCAAAACGCTTCTGCGCATGCGCAGAAGAGCACATGTGTGTGCGAGAAAGCAAGCACACACGCATGCGCGGCCCCCGCTGCAAACCGGTAGTAAAGGTAAGTAGAACTCACCCCTGCTTTGAACGTCACTGAACAAATGGCCATAAGTCGAGGACTACCTGCACAGGATGTCTCTCAAAATTTTTTTTTTCCAGTTTGGATGTTAAAGAGCTGAGGACGTTCTCCTAATAGACTGAGGCACCAAATTCCCAAACGCTGGGCCGTCAATCTATATTCCAGGGAAATGTTTTGACGTTAATATTTATATAAAGGAGTGTAAGAGATTCTCAGTTATTCAGGTCACAGTTGTCCCAAAGGTGCTTTTTTTTCAGGAGGCAACTGGATTTTCTTTGTTTTTTCTTTTGAAGACATTTCGCTTCTCATCCCAGAAGCTTCCTCAGCTCTGACAGGATGGTGGGGAATGGAAGGATTTATTCTCCTTGCAGACAGCTGGACATTTGCATCCTTTTAGAGGGCCCTTGAAGCACTTGGAAGTTTATCTGTGTCCTCAGCAGTAGTGGGTCCCTCCCGGTTCCGCCAAGCCGGTAGCGGTGATATGACATTACTGAACTGGTTCTGCCCTCCCCGCCCCCAACCCCCCTGTGTTATTCTTACCTTTTATTTGGCCCCACCCCCAATCTATTGCTGCCTCCTGAGTCCCAGCTGATGGCTAGAGGGAAAAAACCTGTTTAAACTCTTGCCGTGGGGCTTCAAAGGGCCGCCCTACAGCTGATCAGTGTTAAAAGAAAACAAATGAGTACACCGGTGCCTGCAAAAATAAATGGGTTGACCGGTGCCTGCAAAAATAAGTGGGTAGACCAGTGCCTGCAAAAATAAATGGGTAGATCGGTACAGCTGTGCAAGCAGTTAAAATCCTGGTAGACCAGTACCTCTGCTAAATCCTAAAGAATTGTCACATGACCATCAAGCCACACCCACAAAATAAGCCACACCCATAGAACTGATAGTAAAAAAATTTAGAACTCACCCCTGGTTCTCAGGATCACCCGAGTGGTGCAATTTTTCTCTGGAAATTCCACCCGCTCCCCCTGGAGATACGGAGGATCCCAGATTTACGCACTTTCCGCCGCGCCCTCAAAACATTTTTATTCCAGCAGGCTGGTCTGGCTTGACTCTCCCTTTAAATTGGCTTTTAAAGTTTTATACAAATTGTGTGTTTTAAATTCGTCTTGGGCCTAAATTATTTAATGTATTTTTAAATGGTTTTTTAAAAAACTTTTGTATGATGTATTTTATCTTGAGGCTGTTCACCGTCCTGAGTCCTTCGGGAGAAGGGTGGTATATAAATTTAATAAAATAAAAATAAAAAATTGGTTGTAGTATTCCAGGTGCGATTTTAGTAGGGTTTTATAAATCGGCACTAATACTAATACTAATACTAATACTAATACTAATACTAATACTAATACTAATACTAATACTAATACTAATACTAATACTAATACTAATACTTTCCCTGATCTTGATTCTACACCTCTGTCCGTAGAAATCCAGGATCGCACTAGCTTGTTTGCAAAATTGCAAAAGGGGATCTGGAGACCTTGGGACATGGAAAATGGCCGTTAAGCGTAAACCAGCCGCCCAGCAGCTGAATTTCAATCACACGATTCTGGGACCACTATAAAGGTAACAGAGTTGGAAGGGACATCAACTCACGAGGGAGACCTAGGGATTCGAGCCGCTGATCGACAAGCTAAGCGTCTTAGCCACTGAGCCATCTAGGTCGCTGCCTAGGTTATAAGTGTGGAAAAAAAAAACGGCCCAAAGCCACTTCTTCTTTTCCAGTGCCATTGTCATGTTGAACGCTGTCACTTTTTAAACGAACTGTCGTAAGTCGAGGACCACCTCTCAGTGGCTAAGACACTGAGCTTGTTGAAAAAAGAAAAGTCGGCAGTTCGAATCCCTAGTATAGGTCCCCTGTGTGAGTACGGGGGTTGGGCTAGATGATCTCCAAGGTCCCTTCCAGCTCTAATCTCTGCTGAACATCTCATTCTCACAGTCCTGTCTTTGTGCACACGTCGTATGGCCATATGTTCTCCTTCTCATGTTTTCTACTACTTCCTCTTATCGGTATCATTATTATGATAATTATTATTACTCTTCCAACCAGGGGTGAAATCCAGCAGGTTCTGGCGAACTGGTAGCGGAAATTTTGAGTAGTTCGGAGAACCGGCAAATACCACCTGTGGCTGGCCCCAGGTGTGGGGAGGGAATGGGGATTTTGCAGTATCCTTTCCCTGAAGTGGGGTGGGAATGGGGATTTTGCAGCATCCTTTCCCTGGAGTGGGGTGGGAATGGAGATTTTGCAGCAACCTTTCCCTGGAATGGGGTGGGAATGGGGATTTTGCAGTTTCCTTTCCCTAGAGTGGGGAGAGAATGGGGATTTTGCAGTATCCTTTCCCTAGAGTGGGGAGGGAATGGGGATTTTGCAGTATCCTTTCCCTGGAGTGGGGAGGGAATGGGGATTTTGCAGCATCCTTTTCCTGGAGTGGGGAGAGAATGGGATTTTGCAGTATCCTTTCCCTGGAGTGGGGTGGGAATGGAGATTTTGCAGTATCCTTTCCCTGGAGTGGGGTGGGAATGGAGATTTTGCAGCATCCTTTCCCTGGAGTGGGAATGGGGATTTTGCAGTATCCTTTCCTGGAGTGGGGTGGGAATGGGGATTTTGCAGTATCCTTTCCCTGGAGTGGGGAGAGAATGGGGATTTTGCAGTATCTTTTCCCTAGAGTGGGGAGAGAATGGGGATTTTGCAGTATCCTTTCCCTAGAGTGGGGTGGGAATGGGGATTTTGCAGTATCCTTTCCCTGGAATGGGGATTTTGCAGTATCCTTTCCCTGGAGTGGGGTGGGAATGGGGATTTTGCAGCATCCTTCCCCTGCCACGCCCACCAAGCCACGCCCACAGAGCCGCTAGTTAAAAAAAAAATTGGATTTCACCCCTGCTTCCAAGTGTTACTGTTAACCCTCCCCAGCAATTCAGCCTCTTGTGAGGCGAGCAAGTACGGGCAGTTGAGGGGGGCGTGGCGGAGGAATCATGACTCCCGACCGCGCATGCTCATCGGGGGCTTGCTTGCGGCTGAGGAGGGTGGTTGTTTGTTTTTTGTTTTTTTTTTTCTTTTAACCCGCGCCTGCGCGCTCGCTTAAACCCTCCCCCTCCACGCCCCCGCCTTCCCCCCCCCTCCTCCGGGGCCGGAGGGCGCGAGCTTTCAGTCCAAGCGGCGCGCGCAGGCGGCTGCGAACAACCGCCGGCGCGAGTGGGCGGGGCGAAGCGGGCGGTGGGCGGGGCGCGGCGGCTGGCTCGCGGGCTCCGCCGGGAGGGCGCCCATTGCGGAGCTGGAGGGTGCCGGCTCCGCCGCCCCGATGAGCTTCAACGGACCTCCGGCACCCGCGGGAGGCGGCGGCGGCCGGGTGAAGCGGCTCCTTTGGCCGCCGCCGCCGTCTCTGCTGCTGCTGCTCCTGCTGCTGCTTCTCCCGCCGGCGTCTCTCGCGGATGCCGCCTTGCCCGTCGCGGCAACCCCGGCCGGACGCTGCCTGTCGTCGGGGGACAAGCGAAGCAGCCCGGCTAAGGCTTCTCCCGCCGAGAGGCGCCCGCCGGGAACCGGTAAGCTACAGGAGGGAGCCGCGGGCGGCGGACGACGACGGCGACGGCGGCGGCGCCGGGTGGGCGGACACGTGTCAAGGCCGACGTGTGCACCGGACGCGGCTGCCACGTCATTGCGGGGACGGGGCGGGCAGGCGGGGATGCGGATGTCTGTGTGTGTGTGTGTGTGTGTGTGTGTGTGGACGGGGGGAGGGGGAGGGGAAAGGGTGTTTCGGGATCTTTGTCCCCCCCCCTCCCCTCCCCTCCAGGGATGAGTGGACACGGGTGGGTAACCCAGGAGGGACGGGAACGGGAAGCCGAATGAAAGAAGCTCTGGTTCCTTTAAGATAGATAGATAATGATTGATAGATAGATAGATAGATAGATAGATAGATAGATAGATAGATAGATGAGAGAGAGAGAGAAATTAGGTAGCTGGAGAGAGAGAGAGAAAGAGAGAGACATTGGAGGTGACAGGCAGGTATTGGAGAGGATGAAGGAAGAGAGAGACATTGGAGATGAGATTAGATGGATAGATAGATAGATAGAGGGATGGATAGACAGACAGGTATTAGAGATGATAGAGAGACATTGGAGATGAGAGATAGATAGATAGAGGGATGGATGGAGAGATAGATAGATAGAGGGATAGAGGGATGGATAGACAGACAGGTATTAGAGATGATAGAGAGATAGACATTGGAGATGAGAGATAGATAGATAGAGGGATGGATGGAGAGAGATAGATAGAGGGATAGAGGGATGGATAGATAGAGAGAGAGAAATTAGGTAGATGGAGAAAGAGAAACATTGGCGATGACAGGCAGGTATTGGAGAGGATAAAGAAAGAGAGAGAGAGACATTGGAGATGAGAGATTAGATAGGTAGATAGATAGATAGATAGATAGATAGATAGATAGATAGATAGATAGATAGATAGATAGATAGATAGATGATAGATGATAGAGGGATGGATAGGCAGAAAGGCGGGTATTGGAGAAGATAGAGATATAGAGAGACATTGGAGATGAGAGATAGAGGGATGGATAGATGGTTGGATAGAGGGATGGATGGATAGATAGAGGGATGGATAGTCAGAGAGGTATTGCAGAAGATAGCGATATGGAGAGACATTGAAGATGAGAGATAGATAGATAGAGGAATGGATGGATAGATAGATAGAGGGATGGATGGATGGATGGATAGATAGAGGGATGGATAGACAGAGAGGTATTGCAGAAGATAGAGATATGGAGAGACATTGGAGATGATAGATAGATAAATAGAGGGATGGCTGGATAGGCAGACAGACAGGTATTGGAGAAGATAGAGATATAGAGAAACATTGAAGTGGATGGATGAATGGATAGATAGAGGGATAGAGGGATGGATGAATGGATAGACAGACAGGTATTGGAGAAGATAGAGATATAGAGAGACATTGGGGATGATAGCTAGCTAGATGATAGGTAGACAGAGACAGATATTGGAGAAGATAAAGAAATAGTGATATAGAGAAACATTGGAGATTAGAGATAGATGATAGATAGATGATAGATAGATAGATAGATAGATAGATAGAGACAGGTAATAGAGACAATAAAGAAATAGAGATATCGAGAAACATTGGGGTAGATGGATGGATAGATAGAGGGATAGTGGGATGGATGAATGGACAGACAGACAGGAATTGGAGAAGATAGAGATATAGAGAGACGTTGGAAATGATAGCTAGCTAGATGATAGGTAGACAGAGACAGATATTGGAGAAGATAAAGAAATAGTGATATAGAGAAACATTGGAGATTAGAGATAGATGATAGATGATAGATGGATAGATAGATAGATAGATAGATAGATAGATAGATAGATAGATAGATAGATAGATACATAGATACATAGATACATATGACGGATGGATATGATGGAAGTGTGTGTGTGTGTGTGGATGATAATCCCTTGGTGTTGCCTGAAAGATCCTTTGCAGGGCTAACAATGCCTCTTCTGGGTTTCCCCATTGCAATGACTGCTCCTATGCAAATAGGGTCTTTCAGGACGCCTGGTCTGTTTCCTTTCCCCCCTCCTCCCTTTCTTCAAAGGAGCAGCTTTTTCCCGTCTAGCCATGCTGTTGCTTTTGCTTTTCCCCACCAGCCCTTTGACTTCTGCCTGGATTTTGCTCCTGGTTCTTTTTTTTTTGGCGGGGGGGGGGCGTAGTCGTCGTCGTGCAATTGGGAGGTGTGTGTGGTGGCTCAGGAACAGCAGAATAAGCAGCAACCCCAGCAACAGCAATGCGCAAGTGACGCTTCTCCATCAAAGCTTCTGAACCCAAGTTGCTAGGAGCCTCTTGACAAGATGTTCCTGGACAGGAATGTGTTTTTTTGGGGGTGGGGTGAGAGGGAAGGAAGAGAAGGAGGGGCAAGCGAGCACTAGCACCTGCAGCCCCATTAGTGGGTGGGTGGGAGCAGTGGCTGCGGCCTTCAGCGCAAGGGAAGGCACAATAACATACCAGGCACCGCTGTGGCATCTTTGCTTTGGCATCTCGGCCGAGTCTTTTCTCCAGCAAAGTTGGAACGAGACGGACCGTCCTGTGAGAAGGGTTCGTCTTTGCACGATCAACAGGAAGACCCCCTGGAAAGTGGTGGAATTCAACCCCAGGAAATGGATCGGCCATTTGTGTGTGTGTGTGTGTGTGTGTGTTGCCAATGAGCTGGAATGCAGGTTGTTTTTGTAGACAGTTTCCCAGGTTGGTTGGAGATGAAGTTTGAGCCCCAGGGTAATGGGGCTACCGTGGACTTGAGAAATTTTTTTCAATAGGGAAGCTTCCTGCGCATTACGTTTGATTCCTGGGATCCACCTATCCTTATCAGGGAAGCTGTTTTCAAATGCCTTCTCTCTCTCTCTGTGTACATGTGTAAAACCAGCTTGTTATGCCTTGCACCTGGCCTTTCCTGGTGGTCTTCTTTCCACATATTAAGCAGGTTCTCAACCCTGTTTAGGTTATTATTATTATTATTATTATTGAGATCAGGCAAGGTAAACTATATGCTGCCACCTGCCGTTAGGTTATATATAACAACATGGAGGAAGCATTTCATATTGGAGAGGGGGGCGGAAAGGCTTTTTCTATTTGTTTTTATTTTGTTTCTTCAAAAGGTTGAGGTTTTGCTAAAGGTATTCCTACGACATTCAGTGTTAGATGTGAATTCTGGATTGGAAGCTGACCATTTCAGTTGTGTCAGCTGAGAGTGAATGTGGGTGAGAGTCCAAACAAAGAAAGAGATGAATAACTTTCAATTGTTTTAAGTCTATGTAAATAAACCAGAAGATATAAATCTTGAATGAGAAAATTTTCTTCTGGGCTCGAACCATTTTAGGGTTTTTTCCCCGCCTAAGCAAAATAAGCTTCAGTTTTGTCAGCCTGTTACAAAAGACTGTAGCAGCAAAATTAATAGCTTTATGGTACTTAAAAGACACAGCTTAAATTCTTTTGGAGTACAGTCTGATGAAGTAGATTATTGCCAGTAAGCATCATAATGTGCTTTTATTCTTTAGCTTGGATAATTTTGCTTTTAATTTCTGCCCTTTTTAAAAATTTTCAAAATCACTTTTTAAGGGATGTGTGTGTGTGTGTGTGTGTGTGTGTGTATACATACATACATACATACATACATATATATATATGTTTTCTGAGGTTTTCGCAGGTGTTTGTATGTAGGTCTTTGGTTATTCGGGTCTTCTCCCGCGTAGAATTGGAAGTATCTTAGCGACGTTTCGACGAAGTCTCATTTGTCATCTTCAGGCTGGTGTTCTCGGCTTTGTGCATTTGCTCCTGGAAGCACGAAGCCGAGAACACCAGCCTGAAGATGACGAATGAGACTTCGTCGAAACGTCGCCAAGACACTTCCAATTTTACGCGGGAGAAGACCCGAATAACCAAAGACCTACATATATATATATATATATATATATATATATATATATATATATATATATATATATATATACACACACACACACACACACACACACACACACACACACACACACATACATACACACACACACACATACATACATACACACATACATACATACACACATACATACGAAATATATATGTGGTGTATATATATATATACACCTGATTTTAAGTGATGAGACACCAGAACGCATAACTCTCATCACTTAAAATCAACTACTATTTACTTAGATCATATTAACATGCATAGGAACCTAAATTATTTTCCCCCAAAATACATCATTTTGCATTGGTTTAAATGTTCATTCTCCCACATCAGAGATCTTATAGTCCTTCCTTCCTTCCTTCCTTCCTTCCTTCCTTCCTTCCTTCCCTCCCTCCCTCCCTCCCTCCCTCCCTTCCCTAATTGATTTTTCTCTTCTTTAATCAGTTTAATCAGCAACACAATAATTTTCTTTTTGTTCCATTATTGTTAAGTTTTCTGAGAGATATTCATGAAAAGCCCTTAAAAGCCAAATAAACACAATAGATGGATCACTGGGTCCACAGGATTCTGTCAACACAGTCAGAGAACTCTTGAGAAATTTTTTTTTGCAGAAGTTGGTTTTTGTGTATGTTTATCCTGACACTTTTTTATATAAAGCTTTTACCAACTTAGAGGAGTGAACTTTAAGATAAGAAACCAGTAATTTCCTGCATCCTCCCTTAATTCCTTAAAAAAAAAAGATGTTACATTGGCTGCTGTCCAGTCCTCTGGTACAACAGCTGATCTTCAAGTTATGCCACATGTTTTTTCTTAAAAAGATAAGTAATTTCACATCTGCATTCTTTTACAACTCCTGGGTGAGTTCCATTTGTACCTAGGAACTTGTCCCGCTTTCAATTTTTCAGCAAACTTCAGCTGCTCTTGTTTTCACTCAAACACCCTTTCTAAAATCCCCAAATTTAGAAGCTGGCATCAAATAAAACTATTTAGCTGACTTTGGTATATTTTCCTTGCCTATTTTAGAACTCTTCTTGTTTTCTTGTCATCCATTGGTCTAAGCATCTCCTTAGCTGGATTCCTATTTTTGAGATATATATTTAATTTGTTGTCATTTAAGTTGTTGACTTAAATCCTTAAAATGTTTTTTTTTTAATTTTTGGCATTCTCATTCCCTTTCCCCAAATTTTTTTTTCTTTTTTTCTTAATATAGATAAAAAGAGCAACATGTTCAAAATCAATATAAACAGTGTGTTCTCTGGTTACAATTCTTTTGGGTAACATTCCTCATAGTAACAATAATAGCATTCTCCAATATTAATCTCATAATAACAGTGCTCTCCCCTAATATTAATACATATTAATTATTAATACGAATCAAAATTAATAAATTACAGTAAACAACCCTAATAATAAAATTTATCTTTCTCTTGTAATATTTGAAGTTCTAACTCCTGTTTCTCTCATCCAACCATTGATGGAACAGATCCCATACCTCAAAATATTCAGTGTCTTCCTTTTCTTTAATTTCAAAAGTTAGTTTATTCATTACGGCGCTTTCTAAATTTTTTGTTATTATCTTTTCTTCTGTGGGGATCTCCTCGCTCTTCCAATGTTGTCGGAACACAATTCTAGCCACGTGTATTATTAAGTATACATTTCTTTTACTGTATTTGTCTGGTATGATGCCCAATAGAAATGTTTCTGGTTTTAGATCTATATGTTCCTTTATCATCTTTTCTAGCCAGATATGTATTCTGTCCAGTATTTTTTTGCTTTCGGACATGTCCACCACATGTGATAATACGAGCCCGGGATTTGGTTGCACTTCTAACAACTTTCCTCAAATTTTCATTCCTTTGTATTTTTCTTGATTATAGTAGGGCAAGGGTTTATTTTTTGACAGTAGCTATACATTACTTCGTGACTGCGCTTGTAATTGGACCTTAATTATTTTGCGATACACGTAATATAATTCCATATTCTTGAGCTTCGTTTAATACACATATACATGTATGTACATACCCACCCATCAAGAGTCAAATCACAGTGATCAAAGTCATGTCTTTTCAGCATAATGAGCGTAACAATTTTGGGCCCCTTTGTAGATTTGGCATGCTTTGTGTTCACTACGAATCCTGCCTCTTGCAGGATGTGGACAGCAGTGATAGAATCAATTTTCTTCATTTTCAGGATATCAATAATACATACTTTAAAATTAGGGAGATGGAGGGACATGCTCTTCAGAACAGAAGTCACTCTGTCAATGGAATGGGAGGGGACGGGAGGGGAGGGGAGGGGAGGAGAAGAGAGAAGAGAAGAGACCTTTGGGGTCTTCTAGCCCAACCCCCTTCTTAGGCAGGAAACCCTATAACATTTCAGACAAATGATTGCCCAATCTCTTCTTTAAAACTTCCAGTGTTGGAGCATTCACAACTTCTGGAGGCAAGTTCTTCCACTTATTAATTGTTCTAACTGTCAGGAAATTTTCTCCTTAGTTCTAAGTTGCTTCTCTCCTTGATTAGTTTTCACCCATTGCTTCTTGTCCTGCCCTCAGGTCCTTTGGAGAATAGCTTGATTCCCTCTTCTTTGGGGCAGCTCCTGAGATATTGGAAGGCTGCTATCATGTCTTCCCTAGTCCTCCTTTTCATCAGACTAGACATACCCAGTTCCAGCAATAGTTCTTTATATGTTTTAGCCTCAGGTCCCCTAATCATCTTTGTTGCTCTTCTCTGCATTCTTTCCAGAGTGTCCACATCTTTTTTACACTGTGGCGCCCAAAACTAGATGCAGTGTTCCAAGTGTGGCCTTACCGAGGCATTACAAAGTGGTATCTTCATGTGATCTTGATTCTATCCCTCTGTTGATGCAGCCTAGAACTCTGTTGGCTTTTTTGGCAGCTGCTGCACACTGCTGGCTCATATTTAAATGGTTGTCCACTAGGACTCCAAGATCCCTCTCACAGTTAGTACTATTGAGCGAGGAACCATCTATACTTTACCTATGCATTTTGTTTTCCTTGCCTAAATGTAGAACCTTAGTTTTTTCACCATTGAGTTTCATTTTGTTCGATACTGCCCAATGTTGAAGTCTGTCAAGATCCTTCTGTATCTTGAGCCTATCTTTTGGAGTTTTGGCTATTCCTGCCAGCTTGGTGTCGTCTGCAAATTTGATGAGTTCCCCATCTATCCCCTTGTCCAAGTCATTGATGAAGATGTTGAAGAGTACTGGGCCTAAAACAGAGCCTTGGGGTACCCCATTGCATACTTTCCTCCATGTAGGTGCAGTTCCATTGAGGGCTAATGAAATCGTGCTCTATTAAATGAATAAATTACTAGTTGTCATTTTTTACAGTACGCCTTAGAATCATTTGGGCTGGCTCCAAAGATGATCAATAGAAAAATATCACTCAGTGGACAACCTCTCATTTAAGTGATTCTCATGGAGACCAGTTTTTTGGCTTTTTTGATTGATTTATTTTATCCATCTCCTGTAAGATGGAGCCATCTTTAGCGGTAAAGCATGGATGATACACTGTATATATCAATCTATATAAACTTAATATGTGCTAATGATCAAATAGAGAGGGCCTCCTCAGGGTGCTGTTGGTCAAGCAATGTCAGCTGGCGGCCCCCAGGGGGAGAGCCTTCTCTGTGGGAGCACCCGCCTTCTGGAATGAGCTACCTCCCGGAATACGACTGATCCCGGATCTCCGCACTTTCCGTAAGGCCCTGAAGATGCTTTTATTTCAGCAAGCCGGACTAGCTTAAATAGGTTTCTTATGGGTTAGTTTTTAATTCGTTTAGCCTTGGGGTTTTAAATTGGAAGGCCGATTGATTTAATTTATTTTTAGCTATCTTAACTTTTATATTATATGTTATTTTAAATTTCGGCTGTTCACCACCCTGAGTCCCTTGGGGGAGAAGGGTGGCATATAAATTTAAATAAATAAATAAATAAATAAATAAATAAATAAATAAATAAATAAATAAATAAATAAATAAATAAATAAATAATAAATAAATAATATTTGTGCCTCTTCCCCCTTCCGGAATAATTTGCTCTTGTGGCAGAAATATAAAGCAAGAACCCTACTGAACATTAACATTTTTTCTCAATACGTGGTCTTTATTTTCATAGTTTTTGTAGACTAGGGTAATTTTAAACAGGGTTTGAGTTTGAGTGTCATTGTTTAATGCAGCTAATAACGAGTTGAAATGAGGGGAGGGGGGTGTCTTACATTTGCATGCTTCTCCTTTTCTTATGTGGCTGAGAGTATTTTTATGTCCGTTAATCCCAACTTCCTGGGATAATTGTGGACCAAAAACTGTGGTTGATATTAATATTAATTTAAGTATGCCAAGGATGGAAACTATTATTTTGCAAAATTCCCTGGGTGTCCTCCAGATCTGTGGGACGTATCTGGAACAAGTCAGAGTGAATAAATCACAGAGTTGCGTTTATAAAAATGTGATGCTAATATCAAAGAAACTACGTTACAGCTTGGTTTAGTAGCTGTACGAAGAGCAACAGTGTATGAATCCAACAAAGATCATTCTAAAGGAGAAGACAGATAAATTATGGGAAACTTGCAAACTCATTGTAACTATATAGGAGGAACAGCGTGAGAGCTGAAGTCTCCCTGTGAAATTACTGGTTGTGTTTTAAGGTAAATATTAAATTAGAATTTTAACGCCACTTCAGCCCATGGATTAGCTTCTTTCAGACCCACCCATGCATACATCCTGTGTTCCTAAGGAATATAGATAGTTTTTCTACTTTTCACGCAGGACGTAATTAACTAGCTTTTTCACAAAATTTTTACTACAAAATGTGATGGCTTTAAGAAGGGATGGGATAATTTAACGAAGGACAAGCCCTTGAGGTCTGGTAAAGATTCATTGAATTGGGAGGGCGGGGCAGCGTATTTACAAAACCCCAGTTTGTAGAGCAAAAATGGCGAAGGTGGGTTTGTTTCTACTTCATTGCTGGACTAACAGAATTTCACAAAATTAGAAGATCAGAATCTGTCAGAATTCTATTAAACAGAAGATTGGGTCTTGACCTAATCCATCAAGGTTTTTTTTGTTTTGTTTTGTTTTGTTTATATTTATAAAAAGGAAAATCTGATCCACCTCATTGTCAACCAATAGTTCTTGGCAAACTACTGTATTTTTTGGAGTATAAGATGCACCTCTTTCCCCCCGAAAAGGGAGTGAAAATTTAGGTGCGTCTTATACACTGAATGTAGCCCTGCCCACCCACTGGTCCCCACCCTTTGGCCTCTGCTTCTCAGCAATTTACCTCCTTGCAGCAAGAAGAAACAGCTCCTTTCAGCTTCAGCACAGCCTAATTAGCACAAGTTGATTGGATCGGACTCCTGACCCTCAGCTGTTTTGCTCTCAGCTGTTTTGCGGGGGCCCCTGCTGCTTACTGCAAGGAGGTAAATTGCTGGGAGCAGATTTTTTTTCCCTTGTGCTAATCAAGCTATGCCGAAAACAAAAATGAAAGTAGAGCAGGCTGTTTGCTGTTTGCTACAACGAGGCAAAATTGCTGGGAGGCAGAGGCAGATTTCTTTTTCTTTTTTTTCCCTCACCAAAAAAAAGTAGGTGCGTCTTATACTCCAAAAATATGGTAAATATAAAGCATTTGAACTAGAAGCAAGTGATTTCGCAGGAAATTACTCTCCTGATTAGCAAGCAAGATCTGTGTTGGGCTTTTGACTGTCACTGAGCAGTGTTTAATTTCACAGGACTTCGTCAGATGCCATGCTTCTAAGCACTCCATTTTGCAGTGTTTAATTTTTTAAAAAAATTATTCAATGCCAGCCGTAGGCCCTGCAGATTGCTGGAGAAGCCTATCATAAAATGACAACACAGATAGTCCTCGAGTTACAACAGTTTGCTTAGTTACAACGGCGCTGAAAAAAAGTGACTTATTTTTCACACTTAACGACCGTTGCAACATCCCCATGGTCACGTGATTTATATTCGGATGCTTGACCACTGTCTCACATTTATGACGGTTGCAGTATCCCGGAGTCTTGGGATCGCCTTTTGCAACCTGTGGACAAGCAAAGTTAATGGGGAAACCAGGTTCACTTAACAACCGTGTGGCTAATTTAACAGCTGCAGTGATTCACTTAACAGCGGTGGCGAGAAAAATCATAAAATGGGGGCAAAAAATATCACTTAACAAATTTCTCCCTTTGCAACATAAATTTTGGGCTCAAGTGTGGTCGAAAGTCGAGGGCTATCTCTAATTGCTTCACGAGGAGAAGTTATAAAGTAATTCCTACTAGTGTCAATCTGAAAATACTATACAGCCATAGATCTGGCATTATATCCACCAGGGAAGGAGTAAAACAGGAGTGTATTGGGGGCCTAATTCTGCTCTAACCTAATTTTTAATGTCTGCAACCTTAAGCACTCAAAGAGCCATTTGGACCAATTTCCCACAGAAAAGAAAACACCGGGAGCCACAAAACCTGGATGGGCGTGGCCAACTCGATGTCACTCACTTCCACCAGTCACATGACCCCCCTAGCCACGCCTACTCAGCCAGCTGTTAGGGCAGAGAACCAATTGTTAAAAAATACTGGGAACCACAAAACCCTTTTGACATCTCTCTCTCTCCCCTCCCTCCCTCCGTATCTCTCTATGTCTCTGCCTTGGCCGCTTCTCCATCCCCTACCATCGCCCTTCTCAGGCTAGGCGAGGAGTGACTGGGAGGGGAGGGCGAGGGGCGGATCCACCAGTGGTGGGATCCTCCGACTGTGAGCCACAACAGAGGGCCCAAAGAGCCGCATTGCCTCCAGAGCTGCAGGTTGCTGACCCCTGGCCTTTACATTGATGTTCCTATTCTTGTGGCGCACTGCATTGGTTGCTCTAGCACCGTTATCAAGTATGGATCAGTGTTGATATGCCAGTTTCTGTGTCGTTTTTGGTTTCTACTTGCTGTTTCCGTAGCGGTCAGGTATTGACAAGTTAGAATTGTTAGCCCTACCCCTAACCCTTCTCCTGTATCCGGGCTTGGGACCAGCAATGGGGGCTGCTGAGATACTCCATCCACCCAGTGCCCATCACAAGCGGAGTTATCTTGCTGCTTGCTGCCCTATGCGTTCTCCGATCTAGCACCCACAGCAGTCAGGCATGGGGAGTGGCAGGTCTGTCATCCTATGTGACCGAGCCAACTGAACTTTAGTTCCGCCCCCATTTCCTCCTCTGTCCAGTTTGTCGGCTCGGTCTCATCAGTTTACCACTCATCTACAATTAAAAGCTAACTGCTTCCAATCGTTTATATGTTCTCAATATGTAAATCAAAGGTATCTTTTTTGGGGATCTTATTATCTTCATGAATAGTCCAAACAAAACTGACTTATGTGTTTATTTTGATCTCCTGTTTGCTTGTTTTATCCATTTGTATAAACAATATATTCAGAAGTTTCTGATCTTTCAGCCAAGAATAACAGAGTTGGAAGGGACCTTGGAGGTCTTCTAGTCCAACCCCCTGTCAGGCAGGAAACCCTATAGAATTTCAGACAAATGGTTATCCAGTCTCTCCTTTAAAACTTCCAGTGTTGGAGCATTCACAACTTCTGGAGGCAAGTTGTTCCACTGATTAATTGTTCTAAGTGTCAGGAAATTTCTCCTTAGTTCTAAATTGCTTCTCTCCTTGATTAGTTTCCACCCATTGCTTCTCGTTCTACCCTCAGGCGCTTTGGAGAATAGTTTGACTCCCTCTTCTTTGGGGCAAACCCTGAGATATTGGAACACTGCTATCATGTCTCCTCTAGTCCTTCTCTTCATCAAACTATACATACCAAGTTCCTGCAACCGTTCTTCCTATGTTTTAGCCTCCAGTCCCCTCATCATCTTTGTTGCTCTTCTCTGCACTCTTTCTAGAGTCTCCACTTCTGTTTTTACATCGTGGCGACCAAAACTGAATGCAGTATTCCAAGTGTGGCCTTACCAAGGCCTTATAAAGTGGTACTAACACCTCACTTGATCTTGATTCTATCCCTCTGTTGATGCAGCCTAGAACTGATGGGTAGAACCATTTTACAGGATGCACGATCCATGCCCCTAATTGGTCTAAGGAATGAGTTATGAGATTTTGGCCTCTTCAGCGAAATTATATATTTTATTGTCAAAAGTTGAAAGTTCTGGTCTTTCCTGACAAGTCAATTAAAAACAAAGGGCAAATAATGGAAATTCTTGACCAAGGCTTGATAAATATTTGAGTTGACATTCATGGATTTGGGATTATAGAACATTTAGCTAGGAGGACTTAGAGGAATGGGATTGTCACTTCAGTTTTTCAAGTCTGGGCATGATCTCTTCCAAATATATTGCTCTATCCAAAGAGGCCAGCTGCTTTGAGGATCAGAAATCTTTGCCTACCAAATTTTGGGCCGCACTGAAAGTATGTGTTCCAGTTTTTGAGAACTTTATTTGCATTAGTACCTTAGAGTCTGGGATGGTTTACAACTGAGTTTGAAACTTGTATCCCCTCGCACATATGTGCTAGTCGTTCCGATTCTAGGGGGCGGTGCTCATCTCCGTTTCAAAGCCGAAGAGCCAGCGCTGTCCGAAGACGTCTCCGTGGTCATGTGGCCGGCATGACTCAACGCCACAGGCGCACGGAACGCTGTTCCCTTCCCACCAAAGGGGGTCCCTATTTTTTCTACTTGCATTTTTTACATGCTTTCAAACTGCTAGGTTGGCAGAAGCCGGGACAAATAACGGGAGCTCACCCCATTACGCGGCGCTAGGGATTCGAACCGCTGTAACTGCCAACCTTTCGATCGACAAGCTTAATTAATTAGCAATGGAAATTTTGGGCTCGATTTTCATAAGCCGATGACTTCACTGGCATTTTTTAAAGAGTGATTGCTCCCCCCCTTTCCTCCCCCAACACACACCATGGAAGTGAGTGAGTTCCAATTTTCTTAGTCTCAGAAGAGTCTAAGAATAATTGTCCACCCCTCCCATTCTTAGCTTTGAATCTTCAAAGCGCCTTGTTGAAGGCCGGTTGAGACAGAAAAATGCATTTTCCTGTATTGGCTGCAGTCTTAGAGTTATCTGGCTTAGTCATACAGTATTACAAAAATTTTATGCCAGGCAGGACTGCTATGATTTAATTACCTTTCCCCCCACCATTAGATTAGCTTTGGGCAATTTCTGAAGAAGTTGCCAGGTTCTGGGCTATTGTTTTTATGCCTTGTCAGTGAGTGACTCAGTCCTCCCAACTGGCTTTTTCTTAAGGGTGTGCTGATTTTATAGCTGTCTGTCCCCGTGTTTTGTTTTTAATGCCCTTCTGTTAGCTCATGGTTGCAGGAGAATAGTGACAATCATCCATTTAACACATCAGAGCGGCCCACCAATGAATTTTGGGCACTGGAGAACATGGCTCCTGTGTTTTTGAATAAGGTAATTTCAGCTGCCGTTGAGAACAGCCCTTTTTCCTCAGGGCAGGAATATTTCTCCTCAGTTCGCCTGATTGATGCTAGAAAGTTCTGCAGAACGTTTGAGCCCACCTACCCATTCCCTGTTTTCACAAGAAGCTTCATGACATGTCCATAAGGACACGTCTGCATGCATGACGTCCCCTTGGTCTCATCCCTAGTTTTTCTGTTGCATTTGTTTTAAAAAAAGGTCTTTCCTTTTTTTAAAGCGTGAAACATGTTTCAGACTGTGCCTTTTATTTGAATTCTAACAAAACAGCATGGTTGTGATTTTGAAGTATAATTGTTCATGGTGTATCATCATTCTTTGACATTAACTGAGGGCAGGCAAATGTGAGACTGTCTGATTTTTGAAGTGAAAACAGTTATTTCCATCTGGCAACTGGTCTTCCTTCCTTCCTTTCCTTCCTCTCTCCTTTCTTTCCTTTCTTTCTTTCTCTTTCTCTCTTTCTTTCCTTTCTTTTTTGTCTTTCTTTCTCTCTTTCCTTTCTTTTCCTTTCCTTCCTTCCTTCCCTCCTTCCCTTCTTCCTTCTTTATTTCCTTTCTCTTTTCTTTCTTTCTTTCTTTTTTCTTTTTCTTTCTTTCTCTTTCTCTCCTTTCCTTTTCCTTCCTTCCCTCCTTCTTTCCTTTCTTTTCTTTCTTTCCTTTCTTTTTTCTGTCTGTCTGTCTTTCTCTCTCTCTCTCCCTCCCTCCCTTCCTTCCTTCCTTTCTTTCTCTTTTTTCCTTTCCTTTCCTTCCTTCCTTCCTTCCTTCCTTCCTTCCTTCCCTCTTTCTTTTCTTTCTTTTCTTTCTTTCTTTTTTCTCTCTCTCTCCTTCTCTCCCTCCCTCCCTCCCTTCTTTCTTTCCTTTCTCTTTCCCTTCTTTCCTTTCTCTCTCTCTCTCCTTCCTTTCCTTTTTTCTTCTTTCCTTTCTTCTATCTTCTTTCTGAACCAAAAAAGAAAACTCCAGTTGCCATTACTCAACTTTCAGACAATTCTACCTGGACACCCGAGAATCTTCATTGACAGTTCTCCATTTCATGGCACAGACTTCGCACGACACGGGATCCTTCAGCAATGACTGGTAACCACCCAACCCAAACTGGCATCTGCCTGGTTCTTATTACGTGCTTTTTGGTTAGCGTAGGCACCCTTTGCCTTCTCCAGTTCCTCCTGACTTCCCTCCGTTGCTATTTTGGGTTGGGTTGATGGACTGCCATGATGCCATAAGAGAAGCAACAGCACCACCAAAGCTGGTGGAGAAAGCTATGGACGAGAACATCTCTTAGATAATAAACCAGGGCTTCTCTGAGAGACCCTGGACTACCATTTTGCCCACCTATATCCTTAGAAAAGATAGCAGGATGTTCCTAAAGTGAAGTGTAAAAGTTTGGAGGCATATCTAAACCAGTGGTGAAATACAATTTTTTTTACGACTGGTTCTGTGGGTGTGGCTTGGTGGGCATGGTGTGGCTTGGTGGGTGTGGCAGGGGAAGGATACTGCAAAATCTCCATTCCCACCCCATTCCAAGGGTAGGATACTGCAAAATCCCCATTCCCTCCCCACGCCTGGGGGAAGGACATTGCAAAATCTCCTTTCCCATCCCACTCTGGGGCCAGCCAGAGATGGTATTTGCCGGTTCTCCGAACCCCTCAAAATTTCCACTACCGGTTCTCCAGAACCTGCTGGATTTCACCCCTGATCTAAACCTTCTTTAGCCACTGTCCATACTGCTGGTCCTCCTTCAAGACCAGCTTGTGTTAGAGGGTGTGATTAGGGAATGTTTTCCTGTCCAACTACGACACCCCCAGCCGAGGTGGCGCAGTGGTTAGAGTGCAGTGTTGCCGGCTGCTTTTGCTGCCTGTAATTTGGCAGTTCGAATCTTACCAGGCCCAAAATTGACTCCGCCTTCCATCCTTCCGAGATCGGTAAAACATGGGGCAAGAGGTGGATTGAAACCGCTCAGAGAGGGCTGTAAAACACTGTAAAAGGACATATAAGTCTAAGTGCTATTGCTACTGTTATTTGCGCCTCCACTTGTCTCAGAGCAAACCATATTAAAGAGGCTGTATGAATAGATCGATAACTAGCACTAGCCATACTGAAGGCTGTGCCAGTGCTTCTTTTAACTGGTTTAGAGTTTTTTTTTTTAAGCATCAGAAAAGTAGCATTCAGTTCATCAACTTCCCCCCCTTTTAATTAATTCACAGGTAAGATTTGCTATACAAATCTTGCGGGTCTAACACCTTTTTCTAGTCCATTTTCCTTTTTTTGAAAAAAATTCTTTGGAATGCGACCTGTTCCTTTGAAATGATGGTAGACTTGTTTGCTAGATGTTAATATTGAACACCAACAAAAAAAAAATCTAGATTAAGAAGAAATAGGCGTAAATTCACCCCTCCCTGAAACCTAAAAGTTTAGTTGTGTTTGAAATGATATTTATTCATGTAAAGAGCCTTTCAGTTTGAGGTTCGGAATGAAAATTGTAACCATTTTTTAAAAATCCATGTTGTTACGGATAAGAATACCGTGTTTTCCCGAAAATAAGATATCCCCTGATTAGAAGCCCAATTGGGCTTTTGAGCGCATGCGCTAAAATACTCCCCAAAAATATTTAAATGCATGCCTCGCCATTTCCATTGGTTACAGAGACCAGACAGAGCTGGAAATCAGGTAAGACGGCAAGAGGTGCCCCGTCTTGCTCCACGCACCCCAAAATAATAAAACCTCCCCGAAAATAAGGCTAAGCGCTTATTTCAGAGTTCAAAAAAATATAAGACAGGGTCTTATTTTCGGGGAAACACAGTATCATTACGTCCAAGGAATGTGTTCAGTGAAATTAATGACTGCTAGTTGATTGTCATTTTCTGCATGATTTTCCTCGTCATAGGGTGGAGTTGGAGGGGAGACCTGCTTATTTTGCATGAATTTCTGATGTTCCTTGGTTAAATCAATGTATAAGCAAAGATTTAAAAACAAAATTTAGCATAGCTTAAAAGTGATACATCCCCAAACGTTCAAACCTTTGTGCGTCTTTGTACCAAATTAAAGCTTGATTAGCCTTAAAAAACCTGCAGTTTTGCTCCAGGGTGGATCTGATTTAAATCAAGTCGATTTAAATCACGATTTAAATCACGATTTAAATCACTAAATCAAAAAGGCTTGATTTAAATAACTAGATTTAAATTATAGTTTTTAAAGAGCAACGGTCATCTCTATCCCGCAGCAGCTCCTCCTCTGACCCACTATTGACCCACCGACTGTCCCAATATTGCACAATATACAGCCTCATTCTACATAACTAAGCTCCATTTTATGCTGAATAAACTAAATTATTAATGGATCTTAAAGAGAAAACTAACTTTAGATAGATTTTTACTCCAAAAGGCATGTTATTAAAATAAATTTGATAAAAATAAAAAAAAATATCTGATTTTAAAAAAAATCTGATTTAAAAAAAAATCCAATTAAATTAAAAAAAAAATCATCGATTTTTATCCACCCTGGTTTGCTCATTCCTTCTCCTGCACTAGGCCAAGATGCCTTGAGTTTTATATGTATTACGTTTTGGGTCTGTATGAATCCAAGGTTTTTTTACACATTGCCAGAAAAGTCCTTGGCAAGTCATTTTTGCAGAAGCAAAAAAAACTTCCTGCTTTTTGAATTAGTGATTGGCTTGTGCATGAGTCAAGGACTTATCCAGAGGACAAGTTTCATCAGTTTTAGCACTTCCCTGTTATTGTATTACTGAAGGACTCTTAGGGCAGGGGTGTCCAATCTTGGCAACTTTAAAACTTGTGGACTCCAACTCCCAGAATTCTGGGAGTTGAAATCCACAGGTCTTCACATGAATTTTTATCTCTGATGCTTCCAACTTCTCTGTTTTGAACCAACTACACATTTATGAACTGATGCTAAATCTGCTCGTTATTAGAGCTACTCTGAGTCAGTGGCAGGTGTTCATTTTCTCATAGGTCAACTTGATGCCTGTGTCAGCTCAGTATCTCTCTGTGTTGCTCTGTGTGTGTATGTGTATTCTTCAAAAGCAGTTAGTATCCAGCTACATAACAAAGCTCCATTTCATATATTTATATTTATATTTATATTTATATTTATATTTATATTTATATTTATATTTATATTTATATTTATATTTATATTTATATTTATATTTATATTTATATTTATATTTATATTTATATTTATATTTATATTTATATTTATATTTATATACCATCCTTCTCCCTGGGGACTCAGGGCGGTATACAGCCAAGTAAAAACATAAGAGTACAAACATTAAAGTACGATTAAAAAGATATATGTAAATTTGGCCCTGTAATTAAAAAACAGTAACAAACCAATTAAAACATTTCAAAGTGTTAAGCCAGCCCGGCTTGCTGAAAAAAGAGAGTTTTAAGGGCACGTCGGAAGATACCGAGGTCTTGGATTCTCCTTATCTCTGGGGCAGTTGGTTCCAGAGGGCCCTCCCCCTGGGGGTCACCAGCCTACATTGTTTGGCTGATGGCACCCCGAGGAGGCCCTCTCTGTGGGAGCGCACAGGTCGGTGGGAGGTCATTGGTAGCAGCAGGCAGTCTCGAAGATAACTAGGTCCTATGCCATGGAGCGCTTTAAAGGTGATAACCAACACCTTGAACTGCACCCGGAAGACCACTGGGAGCCAGTGCAGCTCACGCAGGAGAGGTGTTGTATGGGAGCGCCAAGCAGCTCCTGTAACTACCCGCGCGGCCACATTCTGGGCCAGTTGGAGCGTCCGGGTGCCCCTCAAGGGGAGCCCCATGTAGAGAGCGTTGCAGTAGTCCAGTAGTCATGCTGAATAAACTAAATTATTAATGTATCTTAAATAGAAAAACTGCCTTTAGACAGATTTTTACTCCAAAAGCATGTTATTAAAATAAATTTGATAAAAATAAAAAAAAATCCGATTTAAATAAAAAAAAATTGCCCACGTGACACCCCTCCTGTGTGAACTGCACTGGCTCCCAGTGGTCTTCCGGGTGCGATTCAAGGTGTTGGTTACCACCTTTAAAGCGCTCCATGGCTTAGAACCCGGGTACCTTCGAGACCGACTTCTGCCACCAATAGCCTCCCACCGGCCAATCCACTCCCATAGAGAGGACCTCCTCAGGGTGCCATTGGCTAAGTTAGGTCGGCTGGCGGCACCCAGAGGGAGGGCCTTCTCTGTGGGAGCTCCTGCCCTATGGAATGAACTACCCCGGGAAATTCGTAAGATCTCCAACCTCCGTGTATTTCGCTGTGTCCTCAAGACCCTGCTATTCCGCCAGGCCAGGCTATCAATGTAAATGATTTTAAATTGGGGGTTTTAAATTTTGGGTTTTAATTCGAGCCAAATATTTAATAATTATAATTATTTGTAATTGATGTCTGTTGTTCTGTGTTTTTAATGTGCTGTACAGCGCCCTGAGTCCTTCAGGAGAAGGGTGGTATAGAAATAAACTAAAACTAAAATTAAAATTAAAATTATTAAAATTAAAATTAAAATAAATTAATTAAAATTAAAATAATTAAAATTAAAATAATTAAAATTAAAATTATTATTATAAAAAATAGGAATATTGGTCCCCTGTCTTTATTGTTGGTTCCAGCTGGAGATTAAATGGATTTTTTTTTTAAACCGGATAATTATGTAAACGATCAGAACCGTAGAATGAACACAAGATGCATTAACTTTAGCCTCAAACTTTCCTTTGAAGAAAAAAAAACCCCGAAAACAGCTGAAGCAGAAGTAATGGTTTTTATGCGAATTGCTCTCCTGCTTATAAAACTGCTAATCTGAGTCAAGCAGCCCTTAATAATAATAATAATAAAATTGGAGCTTTTCATGATTCAGGTGTCCCTCTCTGAAAGTCGGGGAGCCAGTTCTGCAGGTGGTGGAATTCCATATGATACATAATGGAAAAAAAAAACATAAATTCTGAAAGGTTGGTTGTTGTAGAAACCGAGCTGTGTGATAACCACAGTGGTTAAAAAAAAGAAAAAGAGAGAGAGAGATTAACGGTATATAACATTTGCATGCTTTCAAATAATTAACTACTCTTTTGTGTCACCCATAGACAATTAAAAAAAAAAAGAATAAAATTAAAAATAAGGGCTTTCCCGAAAGCCAGCAAATTGCCGCACTACAGGCATGTGTTTCAGATTATTGCGTAAGGGCTCTGTTGTTTGCCTGCCAGCATTTTAATGCCTTGGCTTGTATGAAAAGAGAGATTTCCATAGTAACCGGAACTTCAGCTGGGAAGATGCGATGAGCCCCAAAGCAGAAATCTTAACTTTTGGTTTCTCCGCGTGTCTTTGCGTCCGTTGTGTGTTTGCCAAGAACTCTGCAAATTTTCATTTGCAACGGGAGTTTTTTTTTGATTCCGGAGGAGAGACGATCGTGGGTTTTATTTTTTTTTTAATTTTTATGATTGTCCTGGAATTTTCTGTAAAATGGGTGACTCTGGAAAACACATTACGATTTTGCTTTGACGGACAGCGAGTTCTCGAACCTGTTTTCTGCAGCGTTGCAATCAAGATTGACCTGACGAAAAGCAATCAGGTGGCAGCCCTTCGTTTTTGCAATAGTATACGCAATAACTCTGGACACCGTCAGCTTGCATTATTACAGCTTTTTTATTTCTAGAAAGCAAAAAAAGAAAACCCTGTTTTTCTCCTTTTGAGCCTTGTTTTCTTTCTGGGTCATAACTTGGTTCCTTGTTCCTGCGTCACAGCTTGTTTTGAGTTTTCAGTCACGTTCATGGGCCTGTTTAAGTGTTCTTTTATAAGCCTTTTGAAAAAAGCAAAAGGCCCCCACAATGGGAGGCGAGGGGGATCTTTTTTAATTCCTTGGAAACGCCACAAGTCTCGGCTTTTGTAACCAAAGCTGCAAATATTTTAAAATAAACCCCGTTGATACATGGGTAATCCATGAAAAATAAACGGTCTCTTTTTGCTTGTATATATTTGGGAAAGTAACACAGTGACATATGTATCTTTCCATTTTCCCCAAATTCAGCTTTTTTTTTAAAAAAAAGTGGTTTTTTTCCCCCTGTTCCTTTAAAATTGCTGGATGCTTTAAATCTCTAATTTATTTGGGGAAAATATAGATAGTCCTTGATTTACAACACTTCATTTAATGATCGCTCGAAGTTACATTACTGGAAATAAAGTGGATTGTTTTTCACACTAACCACCATTGAAGCATCCCCATGGTCACGTGATCAAAATCCAGATGTTTGACAACTGACTCAACTTGATGATGGTTGCCGGGCCCACAATTAGCTTTTGGGACATTTTGTTGAGCAAAGTCAATGGGAAAGCCTTAACAACTGTCTCACTTACCACAGAAATGTTGGGCTTAGCTGTACAAGAGTGGCCGTATTTGTGGAAACCTTTTTGGAAAAGTGTATTTTCTAAAACTAGCTAATAACATCACTTTTCTTTGGAGTAGTACCATAAAATTATATATCAGTGGAAAGATCATTTGATCAAGAATGTAATGCAAGAACTTTTATGAAGGATTTGCTATTAGAATAGCAGTTACAGTATAAAAAAGAAAAGTGAAACACGTAGAAAAAACGAGATATACAAAAATGATCCCCATAGAAAAAATGATATACAAAAATGATCCCCATGTCAGTTAATCCTTAGTCGGGTAACCTTTAGCATGAATGACGGCCTTACAACGTCTTCCCATGGAGTGAACCAAGTCTTTTAGTTCTGCAGCTGTTATAATGTGAAGCCAAGATTGAATGATTGTTTCTATTAACTGGGTTTTATTTCTGGGTCGCTTCTGACTAACAAGTTTCTTTAGTTGGCTCCATAGATTTTCAATTGGGTTAAGGTCTGGGCTATTCCCAGGCCATTCCAGCAGTGGAATAGGATTATTTTGAAACTCAAAAAAAAAAAAAAAGTGTTATTAGCCGTCAAACCTCAAAAATACACTTTTCCCAGAAGGTTTCCACCCTTTTGGTCACTACTGTAAGTGTACAGGAGTCTTAAAACCTGGTTTACATGTCTTGGTAAACATCTTCGCAGTATCGCTTGGATATTGTTCCAAGAGCTTTTTTTACCCTCTGTATGCCAATCTATTCTTCTGCATAGTCTTTCAAATCCAATCGTTATTTTCTCCAACTGACTTTCTGCAATCGTGCCATGGCGCCTTTTAAGAGTCTCTAGCAACAAATGACGTAATCCAGAGCCCCCCCAACCTTTGGGGAAGGGGGGACTGGTTCCATGGAGAGAGGTTTTTCCATGTACCAGAAGGGACATGGGTTTCACATGCTGCCTGCATCCCGTGGATGGGGCTTCTCTCGTTTGCGCGGCCCGATTTCTGGCATGCCACAGGGACCGGTGCTGGTCCACGGACCGGGGAACCCCTGGGGTAATCTATGCTTTCATCCCTCATTTTCCTTAATTGGCATTTGGCATTGTTTGAAATACATTTCATTTTGGTTTTGATGGCATCGTTTTGCAGGGCTAGTTCTTGACCTTCCATGGCTCCTTAGTGTTCTAGGGTTCAATTAAAATTCTGTTAAATTTTAATCTGCTTTTCCTTCAGAATTGTGCTTAAAGTGGTTTTGCTTTGCTTGGGTCCATCCAGCTTTGAATTACTTCCTCGTATTACCAACACAGCTAGTATGTGACTTGCAACCATTCATTTACCAAGTTTCTTTCTTTCTTTCTTTCTTTCTTTCTTTCTTTCTTTCTTTCTTTCTTTCTTTCTTTCTCTTTCTTTCTTTCTTTCTTTCTTTCTTTCTTTCTTTCTCCCTCCCTCCCTCCCTCCCTCCCTCCCTCCCTCCCTCCCTCCCTCCCTCCCTCCTTTCTTTCTTTCTTTCTTTCTTTCTTTCTTTCTTTCTTTCTTTCTTTCTTTCTTTCTTTCTTATTTTATTGAATTTGTAAACTGCCCTTCTCCCGAAGGAATCAGGGCGTGAACAGCCAAAATTAAAAACATACAATATAAAAATTAAGATAAGTTAAGAATAAATTAAATCAATTGGCCAGTTCGTTTAAAACCCTCTATCTATACAAATTTAAAACTAACCCATAAAATCATTTTAGGGCAGCCCAGCTTGCTGAAATAAAAAAGTCTTCAGGGCCTTGCAGAAAGAACGGAGATCTGCGATTTGTCATATTCCGGGGGGTAGCTCATTCCAGAGGGCGGGTGCCCCCACAGAGAAGGCTCTCCCCCTGGGGGCCACCAGCTGGCATTGACTAACCGACGGCAGCCTGAGGAGGCCCTCTCTGTGAGAGCGTATTGGCCGGTGGGAGGTTATCGGTTGCAGAAGGTGGTCTTGTAAGTACCCTGGCCCTAAGTCATGGAGCGCTTTAAAGGTGAGAACCAGCACCTTGAATGCACCTGGAAGACAACTGGGAGCCAGTGCAGCTCGTGCAGGAGAGGTGTCACATGGGAGCGCCATGCAGCTCCTGTAATCACCTGCGTGGCCACATTCTGGACCAGTTGGAGCCTCCGAGTGCTCCTCAAGGGGAACCCAATGTAGAGAGCATTGCAGTAGTCCAGGCGAGAAGTGACGAGGGCATGAGTGATAAGGAGTCCCGATCCAGAAAGGGACGCAACTGGTGTATCAGGTGAACCTGATAAAAAGGTTCGCCTGATACGTTAGGCGAATCTTTTCGGCACTGAAAAAAGCGACTTATGACTCAGACTTAAGTCCATCACAACATCCCCATGGTCATAATGTTCCAAAATTCAGGCACTTGGCAGCTAGCCCACACTTCTGATGGTTCTGTTCTGAGCCAGCCTTAGCCGAAGCAAGAAACAAACTCCTTGTCACGAAAAACTCTTTATTTACCTCTTGTGACTTAATGGCTTTCACACACCGAAAAGTCCAAGCAAGAGTCCTGCAAAGAGTTAAATGCATCAACAGACCTTATTAGTTCCTTGCGGACAATAACAAGATGGGGAGCTCCCAGCCGAAAGGCTGCAAATTAAGTTCTGGTAAGCAGTCTTCAATGCACGAAACACAATGAGCAATATCTTCAGAAATACGAATTGTTGCCTCCTACAACAACCACTCCCCTTTCCTTCTGTTTATTCCCCAGCCAGGGAGGGAGCCATTCAGCGTCCACCTTTGCTTTGCTTCCCGAGTTGACTTCTTGTCCTCCATTGTTCCCTTCTCTAACTGCGCGTCCACACATGTGGAACAGGCCCCAGCTGTTCTTCCTCCACACTCCTATCAGCCTCCAAGGGCAGTTGCCTCTCCGGTGGCTGGGAAATGTTGGACGGCCCTGGCTCTATCTCTGTGTCCAACGCAGAGCATCCATCAGACTTCCCCAGACTTCAGAACTGGCCCAAGTTCTTCCCCAACCTCCTCATTGTCCGATTCTGCCGCCAGCTCTGCTGGCAGCTGGCGAGCCACAACAGGTTGCAGTATGCTGTGGTCATTTGCAACCTTTCCACTTCCAGCAAGCAAAGCCTATGGGGGAAGCCGAATTGACTCAATGACCCTGTGATTAACCACTGAAGTGATTCGCTTAACAACTGTGGCAGAAAAGGTCAAGAAATTGGGCGTGACTCACTGAACAACTGCCTTCCTTGGCCACAGAACTTCTGCTCTCAATTATGAGTCATGTTTTAATGCCATTTCCTGGAAGGACCTCTGCTTGCTCGGTCAAATACCGAGGCCTGCCAGTCAACTATTTTCGGTTTTTCTTGTTTTACAGATCTTCTTTATAAACTTAAGTGGGTTTGTCTACCAGTGCCTGATGCAATAATTCAGACTGTTTTGTTTTATTGTTTGCAGTACTCTTCTATTATATTTAATCTGCGGCTGTCACTTCTTGGCTGACGTACACAAGTGAAGATAATTGGTTTCTTTGTATTCTAATAAATATTGGTCAGTTGGGCTTGAGTCCAGCTAATTACCTCTGCCCAGTGTATTTGATTTAGAGACTGCCCAAGAGGTTGTTCCGCTAACCATATTTCTATCATTTACCGTATTTTTCAGAATATAAGATGCACTGGAATATAAGAGGCATCTTAGTTTTTGGGGAGGAAAATAAGAAAAAAGCTGATTGGTGGGTAGATCGGCCTCGCGGAATACCACCAATCAGCTGTTCCTAGAGGTGAATTTTAGCAACAGGATCATTGGTTGTGAGCCTTGCTTTTTTTTCTGCCATTGAAAGCCTACGAAACAAAGCTTCAGAAAAAAAGGTTTTTTTTCCTGAAGTTTCTTTCAGAGGCTTTTTTTCTGAAGGACTATCTGTACTCCTTTCAATCTCCTGTCTTTGATATTGGTATGTAGATTAACTTCTTCTGATCTGTTGGTTATTGTGACATTCTCCAGATTTGTTAACATAGTTTGGTTAGAACATTTACTGATTTTTCTTTTGTTGCTTGCCATATTATTAAAGCCTTTCAGAGGCTTTTTTTCTGAAGCTTTTTTTCTGAAGCTTCTTTCAGAGGCTTCTTTCAGCTTCTGAAATCTCCCAATCTGTTTGTAAGGCTGGGTGGGGTTACATTCGGAGTATAAGACGCACCCAGATTTTCACCCTCTTTTTGGGGGAGAAAAAGGTGCGTCTTATACTCAGAAAAATACGGTAGTCTAGATTTTATACTAGTTGTCTTTTTAACTTGGTCAATCAATAAATGGACTACGCTCAACATGTCGCCCTCAATGGAATTTCATCTACTACATGGGAGAGTAACCTGCGGTGGGATAATCTTGAGAGTTATATACTGCCATAGTAATAAAGTGACCGTTACAACAGTGTGAAAAGAAATGGAACACCAGCACCAGGGTCAAGGCAATAATCACTATAGAAAACAAGGCAAAACATTTAGATACATTTTCTAATCTATTAAGCTGAGCTTAAAGTGGTTTTTATTTATTTCTTTTTTTTGCAACTCTTACAGTAACGTATCTCAAACAATCGTTATCAAAAGGTACATAGCAAGAGAGTCCCTTCCAGGAAAACGTCACTAAAACATGACTCACAAACTTTAATGTCACATGGAGAAATTGTGCTACTTCATAACTCACTGGGACAAAGATGACTGCCGTTTCAAGTGTCCTGAAATCAGCCAAAAATTAATTCCAAAGAAAAGAAGAATATAATTTTTTTGAGAGAGAGAGAGGGGGGGACAATATGTTGCTACAATTTGTTGCTACAAGCCTAGCCAAGGGAAACTGAGGAACATGTACTGTACTTACATGCCGTACAATATAAATATAGGCAAAACTAGGCAAATATTTGTGAAGGCACTTTAAAATTGGGACACAGTGTTAATATTTATTTACCCCAAAAACCTTATTCACTTCAAGAAACTTGGGAAACAAGTGTTCCGTTTGGATCAGATGAAATTTCAATTATTTTTTTTCCCTTTCCGCAGTAGCCAATCTTATTTATTTACCGTATTTCATCATTCTAGCCGTTCCATTGCAGGATGAAGGCTTCTTCCTCATGTTTTCAACCAGTATTCACCGCGAATTAAAAACTTGGTTATTTAAGTTCCCCGACCTGGACTGATGGGGTTTTAAGGGTTCTAAATTTTAGTGGGTCTAATCAGATTTTAACTTTGTATTATGGCTTTGTGAATTTTATTATTGTGAGTCGCCCTGAGTCCATTGGAGATAGGGAGGCATATAAGCCAAAGAAAGAAAGAAGGAAGGAAGGAAGGAAGGAAGGAAGGAAGGAAGGAAGGAAGGAAGGAAGGAAGGAAGGAAGGAAGGAAGATGGTCCTGAACTTCCTTTTGCCAATTGGGCCTGCCATACTTGTTGACGTGGCTGGTCCATCTTGTTTTAGGCCTCTTTTGTGGAGGCTTTTGATTAAATGGGATCCATTCTAGACAGCCTTGGTCCATCTGCCATCCGTTCTTCTTGCTCCGTGACCAGCCCGTTTTCCCCCTCGCTGCTCCTACATTCCACTAATTGGGATCTTCCTCATTCCATTGGTTCGACTGGGTGTCCTTCAAAATTCTTCTGCAGGATGTCCACGCCCCCTTCTACTGCTCATGTCCAGTCTCTTCACTCAGTCCAAGGTGATTAGACTGGTGTGTCAGACAGTCCTTAAAAAATATAGATATTTAAAGAAAAAATACAGGAAAATAGATTGTAGAAAAAAATCCGGCTGTTTAAAAGTAGCTCTGGGCGAGAAAGCGCGTTCTGAGAGCCGGAAAACGCCCACAGCCGAAAAACGGGTGATTTCAATTAACTCTGTCAAGAACGGGCTGGAAATAGCCCATTTTAATGCCGAAATTGCCGTTAGTGAGGAGCAGGATGTCTGGAGCACCAGTCTAATCACCAGGGGTCGGCAACCCGTGACTCTGGAGCCGCATGTGGCTCTTTCATCCCTCTGCTGTGGCTCCCTGTTGCTGGTCGGCTCCACGGTTGATAGGGCTTTCGGTTGGGACAGGTAGAGGAAAAAGGATGCCGTGCTAGGAGGAGACTCTATGGTGGGGGAACCGACTTTCAGTCAGCAGAGGAAAAAGGGCGCCACACTAGGAGGAGACTGATGGGAAAACTGGACTTCCGGTCGGCTCCAGAATTAAATGGGGGCTTCCAGTTAGGACCTTTGTGGCTCTTTGAGTGTTTAAGGTTGCCAACTCCTACTCCGTGTGCAGGTCTTTCTATCTTGACTTCTGATGCTGAGCATGTGTCTTTCCATGACTTTTTGTGTCCCTCGTCGCTTTTGTATCGATTGTGAGGTTAGTGTCCCATGTTTCACCGCCGTATGTTAGAACACTGATTGAAAACTTTTCGGGCGTAGTGGGAAGTTGTTCTTGGATATTTATTTATTTATGCCAGCAGTGTCTCATTGACTTGATTATGGGTGTTTAATTTTGTGCCTGTATAGTTTCTTCATTGGTTTTGATCTTAAAAGTAGGTCTTAAATTGATTTTACAACAACAACAACAACAAATGTTTATCAGCATTTTCCTTCTTCCGGTGTGCATCTTGTAGAAAAGCAAATCGCTTTAGGATTAGATTGGCTGCAAAGAGCTACGGTGGCACAGTGGTTATAATGCAGTATTGCAGGCTAATTCTACTGACTGTTAGGAGTTCGATCCTGACTGGCTCAAGGTTGACTCAGCCTTCCATCTTCCGAGTTTGGTAAAATGTGGACCCAGATTGTTGGGGGACCCAGATTGTAGGCTGACTCTGTAAACCGCTTAGAGAGAGATGTATAAGCACTGTGAAGCGGTATACAAGTCTAAGTGCTATTGCTATTTCTCTCTGGATTTAGCGTCCTGCAAATAATTTATATCTACATCCTAAATTCTATTCGCAGTGAGAATTGATAGCGATGCTGAATTTATTCTTTTTAATTTGGGAACAAGTCAGAATTTTCAACATGCTTGAGCATCATGGAATTGGCTCGGAAGGCAACAAGACTGTAAGGAAAAGGTGCTGCTCTTGTTGGCTCCATGGGTGAATCAGAGCCAGTTTGGTCTACTGCCGTGATGGTGAACCTTTGGCATAGGTGGCACGCGGAGTCATATCTGTGGGCACGTGAGCTGCTGGCTAATTCAGCTCCAGCATGCATGCTGATTTTTGGCTGGCCTCACCCATGCGTTCTCTCCCAGGAGTCTCCACGCGGACCATTTTGGATGCCAGGTAAGTACAAGGCTCCGGCAGAGGCTCTGGGAGGGTGTTTACAGCCTCCGGGGGGTAGGGGAAAGCCGTTTTCGCCCTCCCCAGGCTCCAAGAAAGCCTCCGGAGCTGTGGGACGGTGAAAAACAGGCCTACCAGGCTTACTGGAAGTATGGAAACGGGCCGTTTCTGGCCTTTGGAGGCTTCAGGGAAGCCTGCTAGGCCCAAAACGGTGTGTGTGTGGGGGGGTTCATGCGCAGGGGACATAGGAGGATCGTGCGTGTATGCACAGGGGGGGCACGTGGGGGGCATTAATTTATGGGTGTGGGCAAGTGTGTGCATGACCCCCGTGCTCCCCCCACTTTTGGCATGCGACGGCAAAAAGGTTAGCCATCCCTGGTCTAGTGGTTAAGTCACCAGTCTGGAAATTGGGAGGCCATGAAAGCTGGCTGAGTAATTTTGGGCCAATCACCAGGAGACGGTGAATTCTAGTCACGCCTCATCCATGAAAGCTGGCTGGCTGACTTTAAGGTTAGTCCCTATCTCCCAGCCCATCTCACGGGCTTGTTGTGGGGGAGAATAAAAGGAGAAAGGAATTTTACGTATGTATCTTTGCCTTGAGTTACTTTTTAATCTAATTAAATAAACTTCCTGTTCTGGATCATGTTCAAGAGCTGCTCAGGAAAGAGCTAATTTTCCTATGTCATCCTTGAGTTAACAGAGTGTAAATCACTGCAATCAAGTTTATCTTCTGAGTTGGGATGCACCTGTGTTACCCAGCTGTTCTTGACACTGATGCTTCCTTAATGGAAGAGAGAAATTTACAGATGCTAAAATCTCACCCCTGAAAGCCTTAGCCTTGCTGCCTTATCTGAATTCCGGCTTCACTTTATTGTTTTACATCTACTTCTTTACAACTAGAACAACAGGGCCTGCAGTAAAGTTTAAAAGATAGGAATATGTATTTTAAACAGGAATTTTTTCGAATAGGAATTTCACAGTACCCCAAGGTTTTATAACTGAAACTTATATTTTTTTAATCTCACCTGCAAATCAAACCTTGCAGTTATCGGGTTTGTTCTGAATTTTGAATTTATAATTCTCCTTTATCAGTAATGCTGCTGTCCAGCATCTATTTATTTAACAGAAAAGATATATCTACAGGCTTCAGTTTTGCCTCTGGAATCAGCAACTTCTCTGCCTTATCTGAGTCCTCTTGATTTTTAATTGCAGATCTAAGTTCACATATAATGGCATTGTCAATCTACTGGCATATGTTTTTAAATACATCTGATGCCAAAATGAATATATTAGGATAACCTGAGAAAACTTTAGACTAACTACCTGACTCCTGAAACAATACTGATTGATGCTATCCGTAGTAATATTGAGTGACGATATATTAGTTTAACCAAAATTGTGCCCATATTCAGTGATGAGACAGGTCTTCGTTTTTTAAACATCCCTCTGCCTTCTTTTAGCTTGACTGTATTCTTACCAAGGTTATATTCACTATTTTAGTAGATGCTTTAGAACTCAAAGGAGTTCCATAAGGTAGTTTGTCTTTAAGTTTGATACCCTCTTTAATAGCTGAGCTATAGTTACAACATAGGGACGGGGTGGCTCAGTGGCTAAGACACTGAGCTTGTCGATCGAAAGATCGGCAGTTCAGCAGTTCGAATCTCTAGCGCCACGTAATGTGGTGAGCTCCCGTTACTTCTCCCAGCTTCTGCCAACCTAGCAGTTTGAAAGCACGTTAAAAATGCAAGTAGAAAAATAGGGACCCCCTTTGGTGGGAAGGTAACAGCATTCCGTGCGCCTTTGGTGTTTAGTCATGCCGGCCACATGACCGCGGAGATGTCTTCGGACAGCGCTGGCTCTTCGGCTTTGAAACGGAGATGAGCACCGCCCCCTAGAGTCAGGAACGACTAGCACATATGTGCGATGGGAACCTTTACCTTTACCTTTATAGTTACAACAGTTAGAAATCAACATGAACATTCTGGCATATTTTAACAAGTAGGGCTGCATTGATTTCAAGAACAGTCTATCTTCTTATTGCATAATTTGCCTTGTGGATAAGTGATTTTTGAAGACATGGTTGAAAGTAAAACTTTACTAAAAGAGGAAGCACACCCTCTTGGCAATTTGCGGTTTGATTTGGTGGTGGCGGAGCTGCAAGAATCAAGAAACCTCGGTGGTTGACTGAGCAGTTATTTAAAAACATTTCTACAGGAAGAAATGACAAATGCAAAATTAAATTTTTCTTTCTTCAAAAAGACACTTCTCCAGGAGCCGCCCCTACCATGTAGAATAGTTGTGCAAAACCCGTAACATATCACTGATATTTGGAAATAGATGATATATTATTTTTAATGTAGCTTTCCTTTATGAGTTTAATATATGAGACCTTCCTATTTTCCTGATTCAATGCATCGCCAATCCTCCGTTTGGGTTGATAGCAGTGTGATAGGATGTACTGAGTGTCAATCATTTTATTTGTTGCTTTGGTCCCGCCCCTCTTCTCCGTTCTCCGTCAGTCTTACAGTTTGCTTCTTAGTGTTTTCCTAATAGAAATTGTTTAGTCAAATCATTGCCTTGTTACTGTGTAATTTCAAAATATATTCTGTAAGTCTTTGCGTTCAAAAAAATGAAGGTAGTGTCTTTTCAGAATATACATAATATACATGGATATATATGGATGATTCCCAGCAAATCAGGATTGACAGTTTATTGTTATATTGTGATAAATAGTGGCACAAAAACAATCTCTTGTTTTAGAAGTTAATCCAGGGCATAGTCCACAATCTGGGAGGAAGGATGGATGATATATCTATATATATAAATGTGAAAACCACTCACACCATAATCACGAAATCTCAAGAAACCGTAAAGCCTACAAACTTGAAATTTGGCACTTTCGTTCCTCTTGGCTTCTAGGTGCTCGCTAAGAAAGGATTTTTCGAAATGACCATCAGATCATTAGTATTTCTTATATTATTATTAACACGCTCTGATGCTAATTAGTTAGATGTTCTACGCCCCCTCCCAACCAGAAAATAACTCTGAAGAGAAGGGGATAGGAGGCTTCTGTGCGGCAAGCCTGAAGGAGAGAATGGGATAGGATAGGAGATGTTTCTGTGGGGCAAGGCTGAGGGAGAGAAGAGGAGAGGAGAGCCGATCGTAACTACTCATTAATTTTCAAGCTGTAAGTGTCAATTTATCAAGCTTGATCACATAGTTTTGTAGCGGAGCACGAGTATTCAGCTACTACTACTACTATTACTACACACACACACACACACACACACACATATATACATACATATATTTAATTTTCCAGCTTCGCTGCTCCGACAATCCACATGGGTAATCACTTCCTGCTTCGCTCAAGACTGAGTGTTCAAATCTTTTTCCATTGGTCTGGCCACGCCCTCTTCAGACTTTTTCTCTCAGTCTTACTAGCGAGACTGGTGTTGGATTTCTCTGATATATATCAGAGAGATTATTAGTTTAATTTCTGTTGGTCTACAATTTATTTTAAAGCATTTTAAAAACATTAAAAACACATGCACGCCATCCATGGCCGGATCTCGCAAGATTGAACAGCAAGATCAACGGCCCCAGAAAAGCCAGGTCTTCACCGCTTTCCGGAAGGCCAATTGGGTAGGGGGGTAGTCCAGACCTCAGGTGGTAATTGGTTCCAGAGGCCAATTGGGTAGGGGGGTAGTCCAGACCTCAGGTGGTAATTGGTTCCAGAGAACTGGGGCAGCCACAGAGAAGGCCCTCCCCCGCAGGCCCGCCAGCCGGCATTGTTTATCTGACGGGACCCGGAGGAGACCAACTCTGTGGGATCTTACCGGTCGCTGGGAGCTATGCGGTAGAAGGCGGTCTCGAAGATAGCTTGTCCCTGAGCCATGTAGGGCTTTAAAAGTAATAACCAACATCTAGAATTGTGCCCGGAGACCAATAGGGAGCCAGTGCAGCTCACAGAGAATTGATGTAATGTGGGTGTGTCTAGGTGCACCCACGACAGCTCACGTAGCTGCATTCTGGACCAATTGTAGTCTCCGAACACTTTTCAAGGGTAGCCGCATGTAGAGCGCATTGCAATAATCTAACCGTGAGGTGACAAGGGCATGAGTGATTATGAGGAGAGCTTCCTGATCCAAGTAGGGTCGCAGTTGGTGCACCAAGCGAATCTGTGCAAAGGTCCCCCTAGCCACAGCTGCTACATGTTGCTCTAATCTTAACTGTGAGTCTAGAAGGACACCCAAATTGCGAACCCGTTCTGAGGGGGACAATTTCTCCCCCCCCAAAACCAGGGATGGACAATATATATATCATAAAGATTATATACCATCTTTAGCAATCTACAAATGGTAAATGAATTAAGAGGAAATGTAAAGAAAATTAGGAGTTTGCAATCTTAATCCTTTTATAATTATTTTTCCATAGCCAAGTATATCAGGTAGATAGTTCTTTTTCATATTTTTTTAAACACGAGAAGTATCAAAAATCTTCTTTTGTCCTAAACACAATAGAATTCATATTGACATGTTGAAAGGTTTAAAAATGGACTGATTGCTCTGATATTGTTATATACCGCAGCTTATTTTACCGCTCATCTAACTGCTTCCAATTGTTTATATGTTCTTAATATGTAAATCAAGGGCATCTTTTGATTTTTTTTCCTGGCTTATTATCTTCATGAATAGTCCAAACAAAACTGACTATGTGTTTATTTTGATTTCCTGTTTGCTTGTTTTATCCATTTGTATAAACAATAGATTCAGAAGTTTCTGATCTTTGAGCCAAGAATAACAGAGTTGGAAGAGATCTTCTTCTGGTCCAACCCCCTGCTTAGGCAGGAAACCCTACACCACTTCAGACAAATGGTTATCCAACTTCTTAAAAACTTCCAGTGTTGGAGCATTCACAACTTCTGGAGGCAAGTGGTTCCACTGATTAATTGTTCTCACTGTCAGGACATTTCTCCTTAGTTCTAAGTTGCTTCTCTCCTTGATTAGTTTCCACCCATTGCTTCTTCTCCTGCCCTCAGGTGCTATGGACAATACTTCGACTCCCTCTTCTTTGTGGCAACCCCTGAGATATTGGAACACTGCTATCATATCATCCACCCCAGACAATAATATAAACTGAACTTTGTAATAATATGAAGAAATATGAGTGGCAAAAATTGTTCATTTTTTAAATAGCTTAAGTAATTGATTTTTTATTTTATTTTAACCTTATTATTATTGAACAATACAGTTAAAAGACTGGTAGATGCAAGCATTTCATATAGACTCATCAGTACCTACTTTACAATAACACCGTTAAAATCAGCCTCAAATATAAGATTTAGCAAGAGCATTAATTAAGCCTATGAAGTGTGCAGGGAAGCAACCAATGACGAAAACTTTGTGAAAGTTTTTGGACTTAATTGGTCCTCATTAATGAAGAGATTGGATACAAGTGGCCTCTGATTTGGCTAATCTCTATTACTAAAATCGGCTTTTTATTAGTTTAGAAACATAACGGGCCATCTTTAAATATAAACTAGTTGAATAGTGAAGGTGTATTTCAATCAAGGAAAAGTTTTGCAACTTTGTCATTTGCTAGTAAGGGTACATATAGGCAGCTGGATCTGTTTTTGAAAATTTTCTACGATTTTGTTTTCTCTAAATAAAAAAAAAAGATTTGAAAGCTTGCACGTCCCTATACAATTATAATTGTAATTCTAAAAATTTTGAAACATACAAGGGACTGGAGGTTGCAACATATGAAGAACGGTTGCAGGAACTGGGCATGGCTAATCTTGTGAAGAGAAGGACCAGGGGAGACACGATAGCTGTTTTCCAATATTTGAGGAGCTGTCACAGAGAGGAGGAAGGGGGTCAAGCTATTTTCCAAGGCACCTGAAGGCCAGGCAAGGAATAATGGATGGAAACTGATCAAGGAGAGATTCAACTTAGAAATAAGGAGAAGTTTTCTGACAGTGAGAACAATCAACCAATGGACCAGCTTTCCTTCAGAAGTTGTGAAAGCTTCAACACCAGAGGCTTTCAAGAAGATACTGGACTGTCAGAAATGGTATAAGTTTGTAGGAAGTTAGCACCCACCCCTCTCCCAGAAGAATGAAATATTCTAGGAAATGTTAAAAAGGCAGAATATTATATTTCCCTGGATGAGAGAAGCCCCCCCACTCTCTCACCCATTTTATTTCTTTATCAGAAATTAAGAAAGAATCCCCAACAAAAACATATTCTACCCTCTTTTCTTTCTCTAAATTACTAATAAATACTTTTGGCATACAGTCCAAGATCAAGGCCATGTGTTCTGGATTATTAAAAGGAATGTAGATACCAGTCTCATAAATTTCATTTGCTTAAATCTTTTATTCAGCAAGAAATCAATTAAAGTGTTTGTAAAGAACAACAACGGACATTATGTTCTTTTATAAAGCTTCAATTTGTACAGTTTAGATGGATGTGGATTAAATCCGTTTGCTTTTAAATTTTAAGTGGGCTGGGTTATTGTTTTCCGAATCCTAGCAAAACTTATGACAGAAGCATGGCAAATTGTATCAAACCTTAAAATGGCATTTGATCTCGAATTTGCATTGAATTAACAATATGTGCCAAATGAAAAGAGCGTTCTTATAATGCACCTTGTTAATAATTACAGTGGTTAATTTTATAGCATTAACTGTAGGGCTTATTATCTCAATTGAAGTAAATTCTATTAAATTTTGGATTGCAGTCTTCACAAAAATCTAAAAACCTAGAGAAATCGTTATGTTTACATGAGTTTAAAATTTGAGCAATTTTCCTTATTAATTGTTTTTTTAAAAAAATATTATGGTATTGAAATTTAAATGAAAAAAATACTTTTCGTTACTGTTTATTTATTTATTGTTTATCATTGGTTCAATTTATATGCCGCCCTTCTCCGGAGACTCAGGGCAGTTTACAATGCATTAAGCAATAGCCTTCATACTTTTGTATATACCTGCTTAGTAGGGCTTTTGGCCCCCCCAAGCGGTGTTCTTTTTTATACAAAGTCAGCTTATTGCCCCCACAATCCGGGTCCTCATTTTACCTATCTCGGAAGGATGGAAGGCTGAGTCAACCTTGAGCCTAGTGAGATTCGAACTTGCAGTAATTGCAGGCAGCTGGCAGCTAAGTGCTATTTAACAGCGCTTTAGTCCACTGCTCCACCAGGCTCCTTTACCTTACTAATGAGGTGTGGCTTGGCTGTTTTGCTCTTATTGTTGCATATAATTCAGTCTGTTTCCTCCTGTGCAAATATATAATGAGAATTGGTTATTGTTTGTAAAAGAAACAAGAACAAGGTTAGAGTAGGGATGTCCGTAGGGAGAGCATAGAATGTGTGGGAAGGACATTTTTGTATTCATCAGCATCTTTTGATATGTAGCTGCTCTCTGAAAAGTAGCATAAAGCCTACGCGAGTGTTTTATTAATGCATTTAAGCTAATTGTATAATACGGTTAGTACTCGACCTACGACCACAATTTCTGTTGCTATGCGAGACCTTCATTAAATGAGTTTTGCTCCATTTTCTTACCAGAGTTGTTAAGAGAACCATTGCTGTTGTTAAGAATAGAATAGAATTCTTCATTGGCCAAGCGTGGTTGGACACACAAGGAATTTGTCTTAGGCCTATACGCTCTCAGTGTACATAAGGAGAATAAAATACATTTACCAAGAATAAAAAGATACAACGCTTAGTGATAGTCAGGGTTACTAATAAGCTATCAAATCGTACAAGGAATTAAATAAAAACAATATAAATTGAAAGATACAAGCAACATGGTTATAGTGATAAGTGGGAAGAGATAGATACTAGTAAGGAAGAGAAGAAGAATAGTAGTGCAGACTTAGTAAATAGTTTGACAGTGTTGTGGGAATTAGTTGTTAAGCAGACTGATGGCATTTGGAAAAAAAACTGTTCTTGTGTCTAATTGTTTTGGTGTGCAGTGCCCTATAGCGTCGTTTTGAGAGTAGAAGTTGAAACAATTTATGTCCAGGATGTGTAAGTTGTCAAGCATCTGCATTTCGATCGCACATTCATGGTGCTTGCTACGGTGATCGTAAGTGAAAAAAAATGTCACGAGTCACTTTTTTCAGTGCCTTTGTAACTTCAAACGGTCACTAAACGAAGTGTTGCATGTCGAGGATTACATGTGGTCCTACCTGGACAGGATGTTGTTCCCATGTAGAATTCAACATGTGAGGAGTGATGGGCAGCCAACCCCTTCTCCAAATCACGCTGCAGAGATTGTCCATGACTAAAGTAGAGTTGTCTACTCTGGAGAACCTTTGTGCATTTGTGAAAGCTTCATTGTGAGCTACAGCACTGTATCCATATACCTTATTTCCCGGCGTATAAGACGACTGGGCGTATAAGACGACCCTCCTCAGAGCCATTTAAGGCTCGTCAGAGCCTTATGGGCTGGTCTGCCTGGTTACAGGAGAATGAGACGTATAAGACGATCCCCGACTTTTGAGAAGATTTGTGTGTGTTAGAAAGTAGTCTTATGCGCAGGAAAATACAGTATATTGAATTCTGCATAGGTATATAATATATGAACATTACTGTTTGTTATTAATTCTAACATTATTCTTCATAAGTATATATTATATAAATAATTCCTCTGTTCACGTGCATGAGAGATATTACCTTGTGCATCATATTTTGGAGTAGCCTAGGAAGGTGGAGTTAAATTGATTTATTTATTTTAATAGCTCATCTTTCTGCATGGAGAAATATTCCCGGTGGTTCATGAATAAATATATTCATGTCAAATGGGTTTTGAAGTACTGTTTGTTTCTTTCAAAATCCTATGGATTAATATATAAATAATATACAAAATCTCAGCGTAAATATTTAGTTGTCCAAGGCTAATCCAGTCACTATTAATTACAAACTCTTTCTAACATATTTTAATAGAATGATTTTACATTTCAAGTCTCCTTTATGAGTCTCTTCCCGACTTTTATGCATGTCTTTTTGAGATGACTTATGGATTTTCTAGAGATACCATGTTTCCCCGAAAATAAGACTGGGTCTTATATTAATTTTTGCTCCGAAAGACACATTAGGGCTAATTTTCTGGTTAGGTCTTATTTTGGGAGAAATACGGTACTAAATGCATTAATCTGGGTGACAATCTTAATGGGGGCTTATTTTGGGGGGTAGGACTTATATTACGAGCACCCTGAAAAATCATGCTAGGATTTATATTCTGGTTAAGTCTTATTTTCGGGGAAACAGGGTAGTAGCCTGAACGCTAACTTGTTAGAAGTAGGGGACACATATTTTTTTGCTTTATTCAATGGTTTATAGCTGTGTTTGGAAGCGCCACCCGATTAACTGAGAAGATATCAGTAAATCTAAGTAATAGATGATACACATCAAAAATAGACAGAGATAGCTATGTTTACATTTCCTGGAGGATGTCTTGTGCATTTTTGCAATAGTGGTGAATATCTGTAGCTCGGGTGTGGAATGAGGGTGATTTTTTTAAAAATTTGATTTATATGCCACCCTTCTCCGGAGACTCGGGGTGGCTTACAATGCCTTCATACTTTTGTATATTTATACAAAGTCAGCTTATTGCCCCCACAAACTGGGTCCTCAATTTGCCTACCTTAGAAAGGATGAAAGACTGAGTCAACCTTGAGCCTGGTGAGATTCGAACTTACAGTAATTGCAGACAGCTGGAGTTAATCACAGTGCATTAGTCTGCTGAGCCACCAGGCCCTGGGTCATGTTGTGACCCAGACTCACGTAGTTGATATTAAATGCAAACAGTTCCCAAAAACAAACAGATTTTATTAAAACAGCTGAGAATGAGCTCATTCTCAGCGTATTCTAAATGAAATGAAAGCAAAGTCCTTAAAACACCAGTCTTTAGTTTATCTCTGACCTTGGGATAATTAGGCAGACTGCCAAAGGCTTTTCTTGGCAGCAGTTCAGGAATAGAAGAAATAAATACAGCCAAACAAGAAGCAATTCTCTCAATGGTTGTTTTCTGGCAAAGAGGCCAAGAGCCGTTGCTGGTCTTTTAAGCCTTATGGGAGGGGCCAATCATCTCTTGGCCCTACTCCCGAGTCGTTCTTTTTGCTTTAGCTGCTTTCCCTTTCTGGCAGCTCTTCTCATATGTGCACTAGGAACAGGCTCCTCCTGTTCCTCAGTCTCTCCACTGTCAGCCTCTGGAGGCTCTGAAGTCTGCACATCACTCCCTGATGGCCCTGGCCCCATCTCTTCCTCCGACACAGAGGCCTCATCCAGGCCTTCTCCAGCCTCCAGGATTGGCCCATGTTCTTCCTCAGCCTCATCACTGTCCGACTCTGCTGTCATCTCCACAGGCTGCTGGCAGACCATAACAGGTCAAGATTTGTTATCCGAGCTTGTGGGTTGGTTTCCAAATGTTTCGTTACCAGGCTAGGTAACATCTTCAGTGGAGTTTAGGGGATGTCGGTGTTCTACTGTTTATAAAGGCTTGAGGTGTGGGTGTGTCAAGTGAGGGTCTTGTGATGGGTCAGCTGTGAGTTATCAGTGAGAGTCTTACGACGGGTCTTGTGATCAATCTTGTTTTACATATCACGGTATTAGTAAGAAGAAAGATTGAGCTGCCATAATAAGCACACATCTACTGTATGGTTAGTCCTCGACTTACAACAATTCATTTAGTGACCATTCGAAGTTGCACTGAAAAAGTGTAACTTTATGACCGTTTTTCAGACTTACAGCCATTGTAGATTTCCCCCATGGTCACATGATCAAAATTCAGATGCTTGGCCACTGACTCATATGATGATTGCATCCCCTGAGTGTCCTGGGACCCTCTCCCTCCCCTTTTGCGACCTTCTGATGAGCAAAAGTCAGTGGGAAGGCCAGACTCACTTAACAACTATGTTACTCACAACTGCAGTGATTCACCTAACGACAATTGCATCCAGAAAGGTCGTACTGTGGGGCAAAACTCACTTAACTTAGCAGCTGCCATTTTGGGCTCGATTGTGACCGTACGTTGAGGACTACCATGTCTACAAATAATGAATTGGTGTTTATGTCAACAGAGGAAAGTGATGACCCTTTGGAGAAATGTTGACCTCCAGCAGACCTGATGTGTAACCCTCACTGAAGACCCATTTAGACCACTTACACCAGGGGTGTTAAACTCAAGGCCTGTGGGCCAGATCTGGCCCATGGGGTGTTTAGATGTGGCCTGCGGGCTTGCTGTGGAAGCAGCAAAGGACCGGCCCGTGGTGCCTCTTCCAGTGAAAACAGAGCTTGGGAGGGCGGTGTGTGGTCTGCCCGAGCTATGTTTTCACTGGCAGAAGGTTGCAGGAGGCCGTCGTGGCCGAAAGCAGAACCTCGATGAGTGACATGGAGCTGGTCATTCCCAACCTGCCCCCGCCCCCCCTCCCTGCCCCGAGCTCAGACAGATCCCTGATGCGGCCCTCAATTAGATTAAGTTTGACACTCCTGATTTACACAGTAATTTAGATTCAGAACTTAGACGTAGAATAACTTTATTGTCACTTTAAATGTACACTAATTGTCATACATTAAAATGAAATTACGTTGCATACAGCTCTCAAAAGGGTCACCACCTCCAATATATACTACCTAAACATGACAGAAGGGGACGCAGTGGTTCAGTGGCTAAGACAGTCAGCTTGTTGATCGAAAGGTCGGCAGTTCAGCGGTTCGAATCCCTAGTACTGCTTAATGGGGTGAGCTCCCGTTACTTGTCCCAGCTTCTGCCAACCTAGCAGTTCGAAAGCATGTAAAAAAAAAATGCAAGTAGAAAAATAGGGACCACCTTTGGTGGGAAGGTAACAGCATTTTGTGCGCCTTTGGCGTTGAGTCATGCCGGCCACATGACCACGGAGACGTCTTCGGACAGCGCTGGCTCTTCGGCTTTGAAACGGAGATGAGCTGTTGTGGCCCCGTCCTCTGAGCCTATCCCATGGGAGGAAGGAAGCTCTGAGCATGAGGAAGAGGAGCCAGCCAGATCTCCCAGCCCCCCCCCCCTCTGGCACCGTCTCAGGTGCCAGCTGAAAGAGAGCAAAGTAGTGGGGAAACAGGTGTCTCAGATGAGAGTGAGGGAGAGACGTCATTCCTGGACGCACAGCAAAGAAGGCGAGATAAGCGCTTACAGCAGCTGAGGAGACGTATGAGGGAATAGACCTGAGTCACTGGACTTGAGTCACAGGACCAATGAGTCACTGGACCACACCCAGAGACTATATAAGACAGGGTGGTGGTAAATGATCTCTGTGACGAACAAATACTCAATCGGGTAGTCATTGGAGCTAAAAACTGAAGCTGATCAGAGACTTTGCTGAATATTTGTTGTGATTTTCTTTCTGTGTACTATTAAAGCACTTGGCAGACGGTGTGCATATCGCTGCCAAGTTAGAGATAAGAACTGGGGTGTGTGCCAAGTGCTTCTTTAACCCTCGACTGGCTGTGTTTTTGTGGGTATCTGTAGAGGGGGACAGATCAATGAGCACCTGCCCCCTAGAGTTGGGAACAACTAGCACATATGTGCGAGGGGAACCTTTACCTTTACCTTTAAACGTGACAAAAATATAAATAAATGCATAAATAAAAATTATTATATATTATGTGGGTTAAGGTTGCACATGAATCTTTTATTTTTTTTAAAAAAAAACCCTCAGTAGTATTTACTCTGGTCAAAAAGAGATTTGCAACACCACAAATGTCTATGGCATTGGAGTATCCCTGTGTCAAATATTCTTAGAAGCTCATATGGCATCACAGATTTGAAAAGCTCACACAAGTAGTTATAACTTTGGATGAGGGATAACTTTCCAGTAATTTTTTTTTTCCCACGGCCTGAGAACCTCTTGTTTCAATTGAGTTATCGCCGCATGTTACCTAAGGAGCTGTCTCTGGAAATGGCCCGGAAGCTTCACTTCAAAATCTAGCAACTGTATCACCAGCTTTGAATGACTGATGCCATTATATTCTGTTAGCACATTGCCATCTGCAGCGGCTGCCAGTCATTTTTTTCGGGCACAAATCAGAATGTTGGCATTAACCTACTAAGCCCTAAATGGCTTTAGGCCAGGCTACTCCTTGGATGAGTAGCTGCTCCCAAGCTGCTCTTCATCAGAGCTCCTTGTCCAAGTAGCTTTTCTAAACAAGCTTCACCAGGTGTGACGTTGGGTGGAGAGCCATGTTCACCTTCTGTCATGGAAGCTCACAGTGCAATTTGTTACTAGTAGTAACTTTGAGCTCAAGGTATCTTCCTGGGGTTAGATTGGCGAATAAAAATTGGAGGAGTGGATTCTGCATGCTGCTCAAGTACGGGAGGCTGTAGAGCTAATAAAAGAGAGAATCGAACTACAAGTAGTCGTTGACTTACGACCAAAGCTTAGCCCAAAATAAGTGAGTTTTGGCCCACTTTGCAATATTTCTTGCCAGAGTTGTTAAGGGAATCACTGCGGCTGTCAAGTTAGTAACTCAGTTATTAAGCGAATCTGACTTCCCCAATGACTTCGCTCGTCAGAAGATTGCAAAAGGCAAATACATGATTCTGAGCATTAGGGGGTTGGAGGCTAAAACATATGAAGAACAGTTGCAGGAATTGGGTATGTCTATTTTGGTGAGGGATGTGGTGGCTCAGTGGCTAAGACGCTGAGCTTGCTGATCGAAAGGTCGGCAGTTCAGCGGTTCAAATCCCTAGTGCTGCGTAAAGGGGTGAGCTCCCGTTACTTGTCCCAGCTTCTGCCAACCTAGCAGTTTGAAAGCACGTTAAAAATGCAAGTAGAAAAATAGGGACCACCTTTGGTGGGAAGGTAACAGAGTTCTGTGTGCCTTTGGTGTTTAGTCATGCCGGCCTGACCATGGAGACGTCTTCGGACAATGCTGGCTCTTCGGCTTTGAAACGGAAATGAGCACTGCCCCCCTAGAGTTGGGAACGATTAGCACATATGTGCGAGAGGAACCTTTACCTTTACCTTTATTCTAGTGAGAAGAACTAGAGGTGACACGATAGCAGTGTTCCAATATTTGAGGGGCTGCCACAGAGAAGCGGAGTATGTGTGTGTGTCAACCTATTTTCCAAAGCACCAGAAGGCCAGACAAGAAACAATAGATGGAAACTCATCAAGGAGAGAAGCAACCTAAAACTAAGGAGACATTTCCTGACAGGGAGAACAATTAACCATTTGCCTTCAGAGGTTGTGGTTGCATTTCCTGGTCTGGTGTCACCCATTCCTCCCATTTCCTGTACTGGAAAAATGTTTTTGGAAAGTCTACAACCAAACCATAGAACGTGTTAAAATACTTTCTCTGGGTCTCTATATATTCCAAACTTTGTCACAGTAAAATCTATAGATTCTTAACAAAACAAAATACATGGATTTTATTTTTTATTTTATTTTTTTGCCCATCAAGGTTTTAGGTCAGCAAACTTTGAAGTTTAACTATCGGCATGTTTAGTTGGGGGCCGGACAGATCACTTGACAAGATGCACCACTTATTACTACCCTGTTTCCCTGAAAATAAGACCTCCCCGGATAATAATCCCAATCAAATTTTTGAGCGCATGCGCTAAAATACCCCCCCCCTCACGAAAATAAGTCCTCCCCGAAAATATTTAAACGCATGTGCAGCCGGTCCCTCCCTTAAGGATAGGGAGACAGAGCTGGAAATCAGGTAAGATGGCAAGAGGAGCCCCATCTTGCTCAACGCGCCCCAGAATAATAAGACCTCCTTGAAAATAAGGCCAAGCGCTTATTTCGGGATTCAAAAAGAAATATAAGACAGGGTCTTATTTTCGGAAAAACATGGTAAAATGTGTCTCTGGGGCTATTTCTCATAGTCATGAAAGCCAGTTGAAGAAAATATTTCTATCAAAATAGCCAGAAAAGCAGTTCTGGAGATTGATAAAGTTTTACCCTCTTAATACTTCTCATAATCTCCTATTTTATGCTCCAAACATAACAAAGTGTATAGGTAGCGTCGACATACAACTATGCATTTAGTCATTGTTCAAAGTTACAGCATCATTGGAAAAAAGGAACCTATGACCGGGTTTCACACTTACGACCGTTGCCACATCCCTGCACTCACATGATCAAAACACTTGGCAATTGGTTCGCACGACGGTCACAGTGTCCCGAGGTCATGTGATCAACTTTAGGGGCCTTCTGACAAGCATAGTCAATGGGGAATCCAGAGTCACTTCACAACTGGGTGACTATAATTTAACAGTTGCAGGGATTCACTTAACAATGTGGCAAGACAGGTCATAAAATGGAGTAAAACTCATTTAACAACTGTTCTTGCTTAACACTGGAAATTTTGGGCTCGGCTGTGGTCATAAGTTGGAGGACTACTGGTATAGGATTTCTCAATTATTTATGAGAGAGCCTTACCAAATAATGCCATCTTGTCGGTTAATTGGATGTAGTTTATTCTTTCTGAGCTACCTTGTAGGAGAAAATTGTACCTAAATGAATGTCTGTATAAATTTCATGAGATGTTTGAGGCACCAAAATACAAAATGTCCAGGAAATCCAAGAGTCTGAGTTTAAATCATACAGCCTGATTTAAATTTTCAGGATTTATTTTTCTTTAGTAATAATTTGTGTGTTTTTTTAAAAAAAATGATTTGCTGTATTAGGAAAATCCTTTTGGGGATAAACGAAAGAGTTACTTTCGTGCTATGGTAGAACTTGGGCCAGGGGTGTCAAACTATATTTTATTGTGGGCCGCATCAGGGTTGTGCTTGACCTTTGGGGGCCGGGGTTGACATGACCAGGGTGGGCATGGCCAACTTAACATCATTTGTGTCGGGGGTGCCTGTGGTGGTCCAAGCATTCTTCCAGTGAAAACGGTCTCTTGAGCTCTGTTTTTGGCCATTTTGCTGTTTCTATGTTGGCCCCATGGGCCATACCCAGTGGTGGGATTCATATAATTTAACAACCGGTTCTCTGCCCTAATGACCAGCTGGGCGGGCTTGGTCATGGTAGGCATGGCCAGGGGGCGTGACAGGTAGCACTCGGACTCCTGCATCCCCCAGGAGCAAAAATGGGCTGCGGGTGTGTGTGTGTGCTGTTACCACCCCCTTTTTGCCCCGTTTTGGAGCTAGTAGGCATCCCTGCACTTACCTGGGAGCCAAAACGTGAGGACTTCTGGAAGGGGTGTGTGTGTGAGGCCAGCCAGCAATTTAACAACTGGTTTGGCCGAAGTGGTGCGAACCGGTTGAATCCCATCACTGGCCATATTTAAGCACTCTGCAGGCTGGATCTGGCCCCCCCAGGCCTTGAGTTTGACACCCCTGACTTGGATGATAGTTAGGATCAGATGGAACAAATGGGCGTATTTTTGTATGTGTGGTACCCAGGTCACACGAAGCATGCAGTCACAAGCGGGCGGTTTTGCTTCCCCCCCCCCATTTTTAATTTTACAAGTATTGTAGTTGATGAGCAGTTGAAAATAATGCTTTACTAAGATCTCAGTTCAGATCTTGCTCCGGCCTTGTGTCTTTCATTAGTATAGAGGAAACGCAGTGAAGCTAAAAACATATTGTTTCCTCGCTCGTATTTCCTGTATTTGGCACTGCAGTCATTTCCAGTTGCTGTCATTAATCATTTGCAGAAGAAATTTTTTCTCTTTCGCTAGAATCTGCTAACTGGCAAGCCAAGGTTGCCATCAAGCTCTTACAGGGATTGACATGACCATGCATATTAGAATGTTTTCAATTTAGATATATATATGTTTTCATATCTTGAAGCAATCGTAACAGACAATAATTTCCTAGTGTTTGCATTTGATAATTTATATATTTGATAAATAATATTCATTTGATATATAATATTAAAATGTATCTTGTCTTTTTAATTACACCGAGAGCATATGTATCAAATACAAATTCCTTGTCCACACTTGGCCAGTAAAGAATTCTATTAAATATGATTAGCCACAATTCACCAGGTTTTGACTTCTGCAATACAAAAAATAGAATAGAGCTGGGAGGGACCTTATACTGTTTCAGATAAGTGACTGTCCAGTCCAGTGATGGCTAACGTTTTTGCCATCACGTGCCAAAAGTGGGGGTAGTGGGGGGGGAATTGTATGCGCGTGTGCCCACACCCATAATTCAATGCACCCTGACACCCCCACCCCCCCGCTTTTGGCACGCGATGGCACGATGGGTCCGGTAGGTTAATTTTTTTACCCTCCCCAGGCTCCAGAACCTTTCTAGGAGCCTGGGGAAGGCGAAAATGGCCTTCCCCACCCCCCCGGAGGCCGTTAGGAGGCCCGGAAACAGCCCGTTTTCTGACTTCCAGGGGGCCCAGAAGGCCCAAAAATCTGGCCAGTGCGCACATGCGTGCTGGACTGAGGTAGGGCAACGCTCACGTACCATCTATGGCACGCGAATGCCACCTATGGCACCCGTGCCATAGTTCGCCATCACGGATCTAGTCTCTTCTTAAAGACCTCCATGATGGAGCTCCCACAATTTCTGGAGACAAGCTATCCTTTGGCTAATTGTCTTCACTGTTAGGAAGTTTCTCCTTAATTCCAGGTTGCTTCTCTCTTTGGTTAGTTTCCAACCATTATTTCTTGTCCTGCCCTCTGGTGCTTTGGAGAATACTTTTACCCCGTCTTCTTTGTGGCAGCCCTTCAAATACCAGAATACCGCTGTTATGTTCTTCTTTTCTTTAGACTAGTCAAACCCAAATCCTGCATCTGTTCTTCATACCTTCCTGGAGTTATATAGCATACCCATGGATATATGTAGTATTATCATGGTTTATATAGAACTGTTGACAGCATGAAGTAAATTGTGTTTGTACCATTGTCACCCGATGTTTGCAAGAGAGAGAGGGGAGCTGCGCTGACTCTGCGCTACCCCTCAGGGGAAAATGCCAACCGGCAGCCCCACGCCCCAGCGCGGCCCTCGGCGGTATCGGGTTAGAACCTATCACGTCGGAATCCACAAGAATAGTCAAATAAACAGTCCAAAGGTCGTAAACGAGAAATCCAGCAGAGAAATCACAAAAAAGCAGCAAAAAAGCACAAAGGAATAGACAGGTCTGGGAAGACACGACTGTCCAGCACAGACCGAGTCGAAACACTGGGAACTCTCCAGAAGAGGGCAGAGCTTTAAAGGATTGCAGACTCAGTCATATGCTGCATAGAAGAGTCCAACCCCACACCTGACTGCCATTTTCCTCCTCGCTGCTGCGCCGTTCCACCGATTGGGTTCCTTTCCGTTCTCATTGGATCGACTGAGTGCCATTTAAATTTTCCTCCACAGCTAGTCCCGCCTCCTCCTCACTGCGCATGTCCAGTCTTTTCACTCAGTCATTGGTGACTAGACTGGTGTGCCATAGCTCCGTGATTAAAAAGAAAAAATCCTGCGCAAAAATAGCTAGTTTGTAGCAATAACAGCTGAGACGGAAGAGAGAAAAGAAGAAATAGTAGCGGCTGAGGCGAGCGAGCGTTTTCCCGGCTGGGGCGCTTGCAGCCGTTTTCTAAAACTCATTTAGAGCTGACGATCTACAGGTCTGTCAGTTTAAAATCTCAGCAGCCGTTAGCCGCGAGCGAGGAGCTGGTTACCTGGCTCGCCAGCATAACCGCCCCGCTTTTTCCGTTAGCAATTTAAAAGCGGCATTGGAGTTCTTGCCTCGCCGGCAATCTCCTAAAGCAAAGCCTTTGTGTGAATAGTCTGATCGCGTTAGCGATAATTTAAAGCAATTAGCAATTTAAAGGATCAAAGGCTCAGCGCAGTTAGCGCTTTATTGTTAGAGGAGAAAGCACCTCATTATCAACCGCCATTCTGAGGGAAAGATCAAAGGCGGAATTCAAATAAAAGCCTCTGATTGCTTCTGAGGCCATTGAAGATAAATAGCAGAATCGCAACCAAGAGGGTGACAGCGATTTATCTGCTGCTAAAACTACAATCCTGATTACAACCGTTCAGGGAAGTACATATTTATTTCTTATTATTACTTAAATTATTGGGGTGTCACAATAAAAAAAAAAAAAAAAAATGGAAGGAGATGATTTATCTTCAGATTTAGAAATAAGTCATACCCCACCCAGAGCAGTCTCTCCTCAACCCAAAGACAAAAAAACAAAGAATAAGTCTTATGACCAAACTTTTTGCTCAGGCCCCAAGGGGGCTGGGCAGAAGAGCAAAATGTCAAAACAAGATCAGCGCAGACATAAGGCACTAGAGCGCCAATTTGCAAAGGCTTGCGCATCACAGTCAAATCCTAATGTGGGGATTGAGGAAAATATCAGGGTACAATCACAGGATTCCCACAATACCTTACACAAAATACAGGAAGAATCTTCCAATTTAAATGACATAAATTATCCAGATCAGACAGATCCTAATAATCAGACCACTACAGTGGTACAGGATCCGGGATTTTATAGGGGATTCCAGTCAGGACCCCAAGCTACTTTCACACCAACAGCAGCTGGCCTTAGAAGTGTAGATAATTCTTCAACAGGCCAAGCTTTAGATTTACAATCAATCTTTGCTCAAACCTTTTCCCAAATTTTTCAAACAGGGTTACAACACACTAGTTTTCCAGTAGCACCTATGCAGGTTCCCAGAGGTAACAACATGGAACCTATGCATGAAACTCATTCCACAATTCAAAACAATTTAGAATATAACCCAGTAGACATGGGAGAGGAATTTTTAGAAGAACTAGAATTGTCAGATGACAATGAAGATATAACTGATAGACCAGCATTTCAAGGCCTGTTTAAACCCTCCATGTTCAAATCTCTTCTTCGCAAAGCTAAGATAGCTACCAATATGGATTTAGGTCTACAACAATCCACTTCAAATAGCAATTCTTCTGAATCCCACAGCAATGTTTTTCCATTACCAGCTCAGGAATGTGATTATATCCCTAGCCCAGACTTGTTTACACAAGTAGTAAAAAAGCCATGGGAAAAACCGGGATCTTTAGCAGCACCCAATAACTTTGATAAAATGTTATACTGTGCTTCCCCAGATTTAGACACAATACTACAATTACCATCAGTTGATGAACCTGTAGCCAGTTTAACATCACCATCTGTATTAGTTAGTGAGGCAGGGGATGGATTGAAACAAGAAGACAAAAAGGCAGAAATAACTTTCAAGAAAACACACCAGGCGGCAGCCTGGGCTATTAGAGCTGCTATATCAGCATCATTTTTTAACAGAGCATCACTGGTGTGGCTTCGACAACTACGCACTAGAATAGCACCGGATGATGCCAGATCACAACAAGATATGGCAAAACTCATAGCTGCAGCTGAATATTCAGCTGATGCATCATTGGATGCAACAAAATTTGCATCCAGAGCTTTAGCTTCGGCTATTACATCCAGAAGACTATTATGGCTCAAACAGTGGAGAGCCGATATGAAATCTAAATGGAGGTTAGCCACCGCACCTTATCAGGGCAAATCGTTATTTGGAGATTCATTAGAATCAATTTTAGTGGAAGGAAGGGACAAAAAGAAAGTACTACCTTCTTCATACAGACGCCCAGATAGGAGATTTTCTCCTTATCCTAGGCAGCCATTTCGTCCGGAACAGGGACCCAGCGGTCCATACTTTCCACGAAATTACACACAACAGTATTCAGCATTCTCAGACAGAGCTTCATTTCGAGATAGAGGAAGAAGACAGACTACATTCAAACGTCCCTTTAGAGGAACGGGATATCGCCCGTTCCGCAGAGGGAAATGACTTCCCAAAAACTTCTCCCCTCGGTGGAAAAATCCAGCTGTTCTACCACCAGTGGGAGAAATCAACAACAGACAACTGGATAATACAAACAGTAACACATGGTTTACAGCTGGAATTCATTTCATTCCCCCCATCAAATTTTGTTCAATGTCCAATACCATCTCAGACAACAAAGAAAGATCTTATGGATCTAGAAATCAAACACTTATTGGAAATACAAGCCATAGAGACTGTACCAACAGATCAAATTGGCAAGGGATTTTATTCAATATTATTTCTTGTGCCCAAAAATTCGGGGGGTTGGAGAGGTATTCTCAATTTGAAACACCTAAATATACACATCAGATACAGACGCTTCAAAATGCATTCCCTGGCCAGTGTCCTGAAAGGAGTAAGACAGAACGATTTATTACAATCAATAGACTTAAAGGAAGCGTATTTACATGTGCCAATACACCAGGCACACAGACAATTTTTCCGGTTTGCTTTTGCACACAGACACTTCCAATACAGAACAATGCCGTTCGGACTGTCATCAGCGCCAAGGATCTTTACCAAACTGATGGCAGCTGTGACAGCTACTCTGCGAGAACAATCAATCAGAATTATATGTTACCTGGACGATCTATTGATTTTGTCAACAACATTAAATCAAGCAAAATCAGACAGACAAACAGTTATACAAACATTACAAGATCACGGGCTAACCATCAACTGGGACAAAAGTCATTTAAGCCCTGTGACAAGACTGTTACATTTAGGAGCAATAATAGATTCTTGTCAAGGTCAGGTATACCTTTCACCAGACAGACAAGACAGTATTCGATTAATGATTTCACAAATAATTGTGAAAAGAAAGACGTCTCTTCTAACATTATCACAACTATTAGGAAAACTAATAGCTTGCATAAATATAGTCCCTTGGGCCAGACACCACTCCAGAAAATTACAATGGCTGATGTTACCTTATCAAAGGAAGGGAACAGCCAATTCACAGACCAAAATAGTGGTACCTGCAACAGTCAAATTATCTCTCAGGTGGTGGATTTCACCAGCTCTGACAAAGGGAACGTTATTCTTAGATCAGACCAGGATCAAAATAACAACAGATGCAAGTCTATTAGGATGGGGAGCTCATATGGAGAACCATCTAGCACAGGGAACCTGGTCCGAGGCAGAGAAGAAACAGAGTATAAATTGGTTAGAACTCAGAGCAGTCAGATGGGCTCTTCAATATTTCAAAGACCAAGTAAAAAGGAAACATGTATTAATATTAACCGACAATATGACAACCAAAGCCCACATAAACAGACAGGGTGGAACAAGATCAAAATCACTTATGGAAGAGACGGAAAAATTAATGATATGGGCAGAGAAAAACATCATATCGATAAAAGCAGAACACATATCAGGGATATCAAACAAAAAAGCAGACTGGCTAAGCAGAGACAGCTTAGATCAAGCGGAATGGAAACTGGATCCAGACATTTTTCAACAGATAATAAAAAGATTCGGAACACCAATAGTGGATCTTTTTGCCACACAACAAAATACACAACTCCCAAGATTTTTTTCCCGATTTCCCAATCAAAGGGCAGAAGGCCAGGATGCACTAAGGTCCAAGTGGCCAAAAGGCATATTGTATGCCTTTCCTCCAATACCAATAATTCCTCTAGTAATCAGAAAAATGATGATGGAAAAGGCAGATCTAATCATGGTGGCACCATATTGGCCACGAAGAGAGTGGTTTGCCGATCTCAAAGAACGATCCATCAATCAACCATGGAGGTTACCAATAAAGAAAGAATTGTTAAGACAAGGAGAAGTATATCATCCAAACCCAGAATGGCTCAAATTAGCCGTCTGGAGATTGAGAGGATACGATTAATGAAAAGAAAGATTCCGATAGATGTAATTACCACAATACAAGCAGCAAGAAGACCATCAACAATTCGAATCTACAATGCTTCTTGGAAAAATTTTGCATCATGGTGTGCAAAAAATCACACTGATCCAACTTCAGCACAAGTGGTTGATGTACTTAAATATCTTCAAACAGGTTTTAAAAAAGGACTAGCTCCATCAACCCTGAGAAGACAGGTGTCAGCACTATCAACTGTTATTTCGACAGAAGAAGGACATCCATTATCACATGACGAAACAATTAAGGCGTTCTTACATGGAGCAGTAAATTTAAGACCACCAACGGTACACAGATTTCCAACCTGGGACATGAATTTGGTTCTTCAATCATTAACATCACATCCATATGAACCAATAAAAGAAGCATCATTAAGATGTCTAACAATAAAATTAGCATTTTTATTGGCTGTAACATCAGCTAGAAGAATATCAGAACTAGCCGCATTGTCAATACGACAGGATTTATGTATTTTTTTACCAGATAGAGTGATAATGAGAATGGATCCAACTTTCATTCCAAAAATTAATTCAAAATTTCACAGAGAACAGGAAATAATATTACCTAATTTTTGTCCAGATCCAAAACACACATTAGAGAAAAAATGGCATACATTAGATGTACGCAGAAATTTGAAATGTTACATTAATAGAACATCTGAATTTAGAAAGACAGAAGCATTATTAGTATCATTTTTACCATCATCAATGGGAAAAAAAGTAACATCAACAACTATAGGCAAATGGATTAAGGCATGCATAGTAGCAGCTTATAAATTAAAAGGATCAGAAGTACCAAAAGGAATAGTACCTCATTCCACACGTAGCGCTGCTACTTCAATAGCTTGGGCAAAACAAGCATCAATCGATGAAATTTGTAGAGCAGCTACATGGTCATCTATAACAACGTTTATAAAACACTATAGATTAGATGCCTTTGCTTCAGCAGAAGCTGCCTTTGGTAGAAGGGTTCTACAGGCAATAATACCTAGTCAAGAACAAAAGATGGACAAAATTCCCTCCCAAATAGAGTAGACTTGGGTATGTCCCAATCGGTGGAACGGCGCAGCAGCGAGGAGGAAAATGAAACGTTGGCTTACCTGAACGTTCATTTTGTCCTCGCTGATGCGCCGTTCCGGCCCACCCTAGTATAATCCATCATTAAATTGTAGATAGGGTGTTTGTTATTTATATTCCTCTACAGCTAACAATAAAAAGAATAAAGAATAAAAAAGTTACAGTGTCAAAATAAAAGAAACTTCGTGAAAAGACTGGACATGCGCAGTGAGGAGGAGGCGGGACTAGCTGTGGAGGAAAATTTAAATGGCACTCAGTCGATCCAATGAGAACGGAAAGGAACCCAATCGGTGGAACGGCGCATCAGCGAGGACAAAATGAACGTTCAGGTAAGCCAACGTTTCATTTCCTTCCGAGTAGGAGAACTGGCAAATATCACCTCTGACTGGCCCCACCCCCATCTATTCTCTGCCTCCCGAGTCCCAGTTGATTGGGAGGAAATGGAGATTTTGCAGTATCCGTCCCCTGGACTGGGGAGGGAATGGTATCCTCCTGCCACACACACGAAGCCATGCCCACCAAGCCATGTCATGCCCACCAAGCCATGACCACAGAACCGGTAGTAAAAATGTTTGAAACCCACCACTGTTTTGTACCTGTGCAGGCATATTTGTGTATTTTTCTGTATGCATATAATCATAGTTATGGTAAAATTCCCCACTTCCTCTTTCATAAGGTCACCCAGTGTGAATTTTTGAGAGATCTGATAATTTAGTGGTGTCCTTTTTCCTGTTTCTCTCAGATGCTTATGCCTTATTGGAAAGCACCTGCCACAAAGGAAGAATCGTGGAGTGTGGCTTAAAATGATCCAGGACAAGATTATCACCTTATGGATGCTAGTTTATAGCTCCCCATTAAGTTATGGCTAATGCCAATATCCATGTCATTGCACTTTCAATGCTTAGCAAACTTTGACATGTATACAAAATAGCATATTGTTAAGTCCCATGCATTTAACTTTCTGTAGCAGGTGGTGTATTTCTCTTGAACAGTTTTCTAATCTTTACATTGCTATTGCTGTTTACTCAAACTTGTTTTGCTTTTTTATGGTAATTTTTTTATTAAAGGTTATAATTATAACAGTAAAAGCTAATGCAAGCTGTAAAGAAAAAGATAGAAGATTAAAAAGAATAGGAAAAGGCAGAAGAGAAGAAAAGCAAAGAAAGAAAAATAGGAAGATAGTACAGAAAAAGAAAAGAAATATATAAAAAATGACTTCCCTCTTATCTTAAGTATCAACAGATTTAGTAATATCATCTTTTAAAATACAGCAAATGATGTCTTCTTCATATACACCATGTCTTACCTATAAACAAATTTATATTTGCATTTCAGCACTGATGTCACCAAAAATCTATTAAGAGATCAAATAAATCATCTTTATATTCTTTTCTTTTACGTTTCATGATCTTGATCTTAAGTTTTCAATCTTAAAATTAATGTCCTAGTACCTGATTTGTTTTCCTTTTTAATTTGTCCCTTCTCACGAGATTCTTCAAAGTTTATGTGTCTTTTGTAAAACCAACATAAGAAAGTTAGGTGATTGCCTTGTTTTGTTATCTTCATATCCTTTTTAATTATTAAAATATCAACTGGTTCCTTTGGTATCTTCAATGTAAGGCATTATTTTTGTAGCTTATAATTTTTAAATTACTTTCAACTCGATCTTGATCTTGCCATGTAGAATTTATTTCTCTTCTATATCTTTTAGACACAGTCTATCCATACAGGCAGACACTATTAAAATTAACTTCAAAAATTGTTACTGTTCAAAAATATCCTTTCTCTTATTTTACTACATTCTGTAGTAAATTGTAAATTGTAAGCATTCTCTTCCTTTAATTGTAACCTTTAGTTCCATCTAGTGTCCAATAAGATCTTTTCTTATTAAGTTTTTTTTAAAGGAGAATTACAGCATTTTCTCAGGGGAAGAATTCTTTGCAATTAATTCCAAAATTTTATTCAAATTTATCTGGATTTGTTCATTTCTAACTTTTTAAAACCAAAGTTTTATCCACCCTCTTACAATTTTTTTTTGCATTTTTTAAAAAATTCTAAATCTTGCAGTTAAAACTTCATTGAAACTTTTCCCAAGAAGTGTCCCTGTGCATGAGTGTCTTTTCTGAAGAAATTGATTAATCATAAACAGATGCTTGGATGAATTTAATACATGAATTGACCCAGGAATTAGTTCACTTTTACAGAAACGTTCGAAGTTCTTATAAAATAGCTGGGAATATAGCTCCCTATTTTATATAGTTTTTATCCCAGCCATATTTTACTTTAAGAAAGAATATATTTTTAAGGAAGATATTCACCCAACGGGATACAAACAATTTAAATTTCCAGCCTTAAATTCAATGATCATTTTTTAAAAAAAGAATTCTGCTAAATAAATCAGTGGTTCTGAACCTTTTCTTCACCACGGACCCCCTTTAAAGGGTCTATGAGAATTCGCCATGGTCAACTCGCTGCAGGACAAGAGTTACATTAATATCAAAGAAATGGTGGAATGGAATCATTAAAGAAAGGGTGCAAAATGAAGGACAGAATGAAATATGAATGGCATATGTATATTAAAGAATTAAATAGAATTGTTCACCAATGAGTTGTCCCGCAGTGAGTTGGCTGTGGCAATTTGTCCCATTCCCCCTTTAAATACCTTTTGTGGCCACGGATCATAGCCACAGACCACCAAGATTTAACTCAAGATTTAAATTATACCATTTCTTCAAGCCTTTGTGTACCCCCCCCCCCCATGACAACATCGCAGTCCCCCAGGGGTCGTGGACAATAGGTTGAGAATCACTAATACAAACAATTCTAGTGCAGTTGAATTAGACTACACAACTGCCACTGTAGTGAACACATTATTGCCTTGATTTACTAATTTCCAGGATAATAGCTTTGGTAACAAGTTAGGACAAACTCTCTTCGGTGAGCAGTACCTTGTTTTATAACTGTGTTAAACTAAAGCAATGGAACTAGGAAATGATTGTTTCTAAGGGAGCTCTTTGGAATTAGTCTTTCTTAAAAGAGATCAAAGTTTAGTGAAATCTGATTTAATCTGCCAGAAGTCCTGCCGCTCTCTTTTTGGTTTTCATGTTGCTATTTGCTCATCTAGTATTTCTGTTTTAGAATGATGATGTTTCAAGTTGAAAAAAATCATGTTTCTTTATTATATCTAGATATGTATGTATGTGTATATATGTGTGTGTGTATATCTACACACACACACACACACACACACACACACACCATGCCCTCTTTTCAGGGGTGGGATTCAGCTGGTTAGGACTGGTTCAGGTTAACTGGTAGTGTTGTAGTCCGCCAGTAGCCGGCGGAGCTGGCAGCGGAGTCAGACAGTGAGGAGGCTGAGGAAGAACATGGGCCAGTCCTGGAGGCTGGGGAAGGCCTGGATGAGGGCTCTGCGTTGGAGGCAGAGATGGGGCCAGGGCCATCGGGGAGTGATGTGCAGACTCCGGAGCCTCCAGAGGCTGAGAGCAGAGAGGCAGAGGAACAGGAGGAGCCTGTTCCTATTGCATGCATGAGAAGACCTGCCAGAAGGCAAGAGCAGCTAAAGCCAAGAGATGATTGGTCACTCCCATAAGCCTTAAAAGATCAGCAATAGCTCTTGGGCTTTTTGTCGGAAAACAACCCTTGAGAAAATTGCTTTTTGTCTTGCTGCATTTATTTCTTGTCGGCGTCTTCTGCTTCTGAACTTTTGCCAAGAAAAGCCTTTGGCAGTTTGCCACAGTAGACCAAGGCTGGCGATAAGGCTGAAGAATTGTGCTATGAAGAATTTGTTTTGAATTAGTTTGGACTCCGCTGAGAATGAGTTAATTCTCAGCTGTTCTAATACAGTCTGTTTTCGAACAGATTGCATCTGATAATACCTACTCGGGCCTGGGTCACAACAGGTAGCTCCGACAATTAGCTGAGAGTGAATCGGTTCGCTCCGACGATCAGCTGGGCCTGCCCCCTCACCCCTGCGCTATACCGACCTATATTTTCTTTGTTTGAAGCCCAGCTGATAGGCGTGGGAGAGCGGATTGCCGCAACTCAGCTGTTTTACTCACCTGAGCTGCAGTAGAAGGTAAGTTTTGAAGCTATTTTCAAACAGACTGCGTGCGTGCATGGAGCACGTGTTTTGCAGCGCGAAAGTGCCCTCAGGGAACCGGTGGTTACCCCAGTTGAAACCCACCACTGCCTCTTTTCCATCATGTCACAAAATCTCTATGGATGTTTTATAGTGGTTAGTCACGGAGGCCAAGGTACCAAAACTGTGTGTAGAATGGAAAAGTTTATTTATTTCTATTATTTATATGCCCCCCCCCCATGTTCAATATGGAATCATGGGAATAGATAGATAGTAAAAACCAAAATAACAATAAATGTAATATAAAAATGGTATTGGTGTGAATTCCCCCACTTTCTTGTACCTTGTAGGATTTTTATTTCCAGTTGCAGCTGAAAAGCAAATAGAATTCTAGTGACAGCAGCAAAAGCATAGTAGGTATAACAGAACCACTAGTAGTTAATAGATTGCATTAATCTTAGTCAAAATGAATTTAGATCTGGGCAGTATTTGTTTCTGGCTAGGCGGTCTGTTCCTTAGTTCTCACAAAATGGTTCACCTCTTATTTGTCAATCTGGTTACTGTTATCTTTCCTCTTGACACATCCAGGAACTCGATCTGGGAAAAGTATCAAGTGTTTTCCGGGGAACTGACGCTGTTTTCACTTCTCTTCTCTTTAAAAAAAAAAAACTTTATAAAGAGTAAACGGAGATACATTTTTTCCAGTACCTAATTAGAAATGAACTGTTTTAAACTAAAACGGGGAATGATAATAATCCTCATGAAATGGTGCACGTTTTCAGCCTCAATCTATGTACTGTACTCGCTGTCAAGTTATCAAAGATAAGGCTAGAGAATTTTCCCATTCCTGCAATTTTAGTTTTGTTAGTTTTTAAAAGTGAAGATAAAGCTAGACCCTAGATTTTACTTAAGAATCTTTTCTTCATTTTTCCATATTCTGTGAATTACTATTCTCCATATTATTTGTATCTTACTGTTTTTTTATTTCCTTATCATGCCTTTTGCATGCTATCTTCCAAATTGTTTATGATATAAACTATCAGCAGCTGTTTATACTTATTTATTTTACGGGTATTTTTTATTGCTTTGTTGTCTTTTAAACTGTTTTAGAATTTTAGAATTGTGAGCCATCCAGAGTCAGCTTGGGTGAGTTGGCTGGCTAGAGAAATTGAATAAACAAAGAAGTTCCAAAAAATTAAAAATACAGTGTTATTGATAATGACAGATAATTATTAATTAATAACTTTATTGTCATTGTACATGTATACACAGTATATCCATATAATGATAAGCTGTAAATAAGCTGATGAAAGCAAATTTGAGATTTCTGAATAACAGAACTTTGAATGGCAACTAAGAACATAATGGATGTCATGTGTGTGAGAGTGTGTGTTTGTGTATGGAAAGGACTTCTATAATTTGACTTTAATAATAATAATTATATATATATAAATAAAGAATTATCCTAAAAATGCGAGTTCCAGGTATAGTTATAAAAGAAGCGATAGACATTACATCTCTGGAACGTTTATACTCTGACGAAGTCGGTAGTGGCCGATGAAAGCTTAGCATAAGTTTTAAATAAATTTTTAAACTTTTTTAAATGTTCCGGAGATCGTGATGTCTATCGCTTCTTATATATATATCTTATATATATATAAGTCCGGTCCAAAACTGTTGAGTATTTTAAAATAGAACAAGCACTTTGAGTTCGGTAAATTAGTAGCAAAACAATAAAAATGAAATAAGAAAACAACATGTTCATGTTTGCCGTTTCCTCATCAAGTAAAATTTAGGAGCCGATGAAGTTTTACAAGTTATTAAATGGTAGTTTGGTCTTGAGTTCAACATGGGAGACAACATGCCTCCCATGTTGTCTTCCTTGAATAACTGGCAGATCCACAAATTCTTCTTTACCTTCATATAGTTTAACTTTTTTACCCGGAGCTTTCAGTTTCTTTTTTATCCATCTCTGTATCTAAGGTAGAAAACAACAATTTGTGCCATTTTGATAGCTAGCGAAGAAAATTTAGCTAACCCCTCAGGTTACCTTGGAATCTTTGCCCCACAAGAAAGCAGCGAAATCTGAGTCATTGGCCTGACTTTTTGAGTGACTCCCTTTGAAAGGTACAGCGGGGGAAAAAAAAAAGTGATATTGAATCCACGTGTTGCATAAGGTTTTTTTATTTTTAAATCTGCCCTCTAAAATCACACACAGGATGTTGATACCTTGTGCTAGCAAACATTCTGCACTATTTAGAAATAGAAAATGAATCAGGGGTTCTGAAAAGGGTGTGATTATATGGACTAGAATGGAAATTAATTCGTTTTCGGTACAATTCACCTGATAACTTTTGCTCAAGGATTAAGTTTGCTGATTCCTAAAAGCGATCTTCCTCTTAAACTCACACTGTTCCCCCCTCCCTCCCCCCCAAAAAATGGTGGGAAGGGGAAGGTTTCTTAGTACAAAACATAACTTTATTCAAAATTAAACTCAACAATGTGTGAGAGTATTAAGACACCTCTGGTGTCTTGCAAATGGTGAATGATTTTTAGAAAAGAGAACATGGATCCAATTCCAAGCAATTCTGTCATCTCCTGCACCTCCTATAAAACATCCTGTCTGATGCCACTTCTATCTCTTTGTTGATTTTTAAGTATGTTTTTTACCCCCAAAGCAAAATACATTATTCACTATATTTCTTCATTTGAAACTTATGATAATTAAGGTTTTTTTTTAAATTTGATTTATATGCCGCCCTTCTCCGGGGACTCAGGGAGGCTTACAATGCGTTAAGCAATAGCCTTCATACTTTTTGTATATTTATACAAAGTCAGCTTATTGTCCCCACAAACTGGGTCCTCAATTTACCTACCTTAGAAAGGATGGAAGGCTGAGTCAACCTTGAGCCTGGCGAGATTCGAACTGGTGTAATTGCAGACAGCTGGATGTTAATTACAGTGCTTAGACTGCAGAGCTAAACCAGGCTCTAGTTTATCTGATGAGTTTTCCTTTGAAATAATACAGGTGACTTATCAGCCAATTGCTGGCATTATGGACTAATATAGAATAGCTGATAGCTTATTTGATCCTTATCTGATCCTTACTGTGATGTCTTTTTCGCAAGACAGCATTATTATATACTTATTATATACTATTAACTATTAAAAACTATTTTGATAGGCTCTTGAGCATTAGAGATACAGTAGAACTATCTTTTAATTTGGGGATATTTTTTATTGTTGGCTCTGGTTCTTAGTTTAGATCAGGGGTGTTAAACTCAAGGCCCGGAGGCCGGATCTAACTCACAAGGGTGCTTAAATCTGGCCCGCCGGGCTGCCCTGGAAACAGCAAAGGACCGGCCTCTGCCAGCAAAAACAGAGCCTGGGGGGGCCGTGAGTGCTCGGGCCACCACAAGCGCCCCTGACACGAGTGACGTCAAGCTGGCCATGCCCATCCTAGCCACGCCCCCACCCCCTCAAGGTCAAACACAATCCTGATGCGGCCCTCAATGAAATTGAGTTTGACACCTCTGGTTTAAATGATAGTTTTATTTAACAGTAGGAGGTGGTTTTGTTTTCATATTTAATATATTATACTGTTGTAAATCGTTTGGAGTCTTTGCAGCATGGATAATATTCAAAAGTTCATACTAGTAAATATCTATTTTTATAGGATCTTTTAAATTGCTGTGTGCTGCTTGAAAAATACATATTCTGTTTTCATGAATTAGGAATAAAAAATGAAGATTGTGTAGCAATACACTGTGTATCCAGAATGTGCCAATATAATTGATGGGATATGGGCAAGAGAATGTTGGTTCACTAGGTGAATCAGAGAGGCTAACTTGCTTAAAGTTAATGTGACTGGAACAAAATTGGCTTTGGTTCTGCTGATAAGCAAGCTGGCCAAAAAAAAGGGATGAGTCGCTGATGAATGGATGTGAATTGAATACTCAACCGAAAAGAAGGACACTTAGGTGATTTGGTCATTTGGAGACAACTAAAATGAAGGTCAGCTTATACAAAACAAATCTATGAAGGAAAAGTCAACGGGTTGAGAAAAAGGGAAGAGCAGGAATATTGCAATGAATGCAGTTCATGAAATTTGTCAAAAGAGAAAGCAATACATTCAAAGGCTAAAAGACACTCTGTGAGTCAAACTGCCTTTGGAAGTTGTGGGAGCTTCATCACTGGAGGCTTTCAAGAAGAGATCGGACTGCCATTTGTCAGAAATGGTGTAGAGTCTCCTGCTTGGGCATGGGGTTGGACTACATGACCTACAAGGTCCCTTCCAACTCTGTTAATGTATTAATCTAGTCCAGGGGTCAGCAACCTGTGGCTCTGGAGCCGCATGCAGCTCTTTGGGCCATCTGCAGTGGCTTTCTGTCAGGTAATCCCACCACTGGCTGGCCTCGCCCCTTGCCCTCCTCTCCCAGTCACTTCTCGCCTGGCCTGAGAAGGTAAAGCAACGGCAGGGGAAGAGAGAAGTGGGCAGGGCAGAGACAGAGAGATACAGAGAGAGTGGGAGAGACACATGGAGAGATACAGAGGGAGAGGGAGAGGGGGGAGAGAGAGGGAGGGAGGGGAGAGAGAGATATGTCAAAATGTGGTTCATGGTGTTTTTTAACAACTGGTTCTCGGCCCTAATGATCGGCTGGGTAGGCGTGGCTAAGGGATCATGTGACTGGTGGAAGTGAGTGACATCGAGTTGGCCACGCCCACCCAGGTTTTGTGGCTCCCGGTGTTTTCTTTTCTGTGGGAAACGGGTCCAAATGGCTCTTTGAGTATTTAAGGTTGCAGACTCCTGATCTAGTCCCACCTTAGACATTAAACTCATCTGGGTGACTTTGGACCAACCACTTAGGAGACTTAGCGCACGAATATGGCGAAGCCAAAATTGCAATGCTAGAACGGCATCAAGAAGGATAGTGAACAGTGAGGATGTAAATTACCTTGTATTTTCTCTTGTTTTACCTGTCGTCATTCTATATATTTATGAAACTCATCTCTACCGGGCCATGCCCAAAAGATGGCCAGTAGCTTACATAGAATGGAACACTGCTATCATGTCTCCTGTTCATTTTACAAATAAAAAGAAGGAGAAGGAATGGGGTAGAGAAAAACTGCAGATAAGTGATTTTTGTGTGATGTTGATAATAAAGCTTGGGTCAAATACTGGAAAAGGTAGAGAATGAAGTAAAACACGGAGGGACGCGAGGAGCTGCAATGTTGAGGAGAAAGATCAAGAAGACTAAGGGACCGAAATGAGGAAGAATGGGAATGGTGGCATTTGTGATTGAATGAAGAAGAAGCAGAGTATAAAATTAGAAGGAAAAAACCCAGCATTATCGTTTGTCCGTTCTTTTAGGATTAAAAAAGCTAGGAAGGAATCAGTGATACTTCTTCTCTTAGAGCAAGGGTGTCAAACTCAATTTCATTGAGGGCCACATCAGGGTTGTGTTTGGTCGGATGGGCGTGGCCGGGATGGGCATGACCAGCTTGACATCAGGGGGTACCAGTGGTGGCCTGGGTGGATCTGTGAGGATTCTCCTGCAGCCCTCTGTCAGCAAAATGGAGCCCGGGAAGGCTGCTTGCGGCCATCCTAAGCTCTGTTTTTGCTGGCAGAAGAACTGCAGGCTGGCCCTTTGCTATTTCCAGGGCAGCCCCGGGGGGCAGATCTAAGCACCCCACAGGCCGGATTCCTCCTGCAGAGTTTGAATTTGAAACCCCTGTCCTAGGATTGATGAAACGTATTACCCAGAAGTAAAATCATTGCTGGGACTTGTTTAACTAAGTCTCAGTGATAGAATAAAATTGAAAGACCCAAAGTTGCCACATATATGGATCCAGTCAGGATACATTGCGACTGAATAGTTGAATAGTAAAATTACCCTTTCCTGATCTTTCAAGATAGAATAGAAAACTTTTCCTTCCAGTCCAATTTTGACACAGATTCGATTGGGAGTTAAGCTTTTAGGATACTTGTGTTTGACCTGGGGAACCAAACTGAGATAATAGATCAGGGGTGTCAAAGTCAATGCCCACGGGCCAGATCTGGCCCATGGGGTGCTTAGATCTGACCCAAGGGGCCACCCTGGTAACAGTGAGGGACCGGCCCACAATGCTTCTTCCAGGGAAAATGGAGTTCCGTTTTTGCTGGCAGAGGGTTGAAGGAGGCTGTTGCAGCCAGAAACGGAGCTCGGGAGCCCGTTTTCGCTGGAAGTGCAATCAAGTTGCCACAGGTGCCTCCGACATGAGTGACACCGAGCAGGTCACACCCACTCTGGCCATACACACACACACACACACTGCCCCCCCGAGGTCAAACACAACCTGATGCAGCCCTCAATGAAATTGAATTGGACACCCCTGTAATAGACTTAAGAGTAGGTGTGCCGAGTATCTCTCTAATAGAGTTTTGCTTCTGTCATTTTAAGTTTGAAAGCATAAAAGAGTAAGAATTTTTCTGGTTTTTTTTTCTTTATCTTCTAGATTTTTGCCATTTACTGAGCCCACCCTGTTTTACTGAGGAGGATAAATACAGTCTGGAAGCTCTCCGTACAATTCATAAACAGATGGACGATGACAAAGATGGCGGCATTGAAGTAGAAGAAAGTGATGAGGTTGGTATGGACATATGTTAATTTTATCTCACATATTCCCATGCAAATGTACAGCTGTGCTATTTCACCTAATCCTGGCAGACGAATTAGAAGAAGAAAAAAAGAAAAAACCTCAGCAAAACCTTCACTTGGCATTTGGGAGCATTTGCATTCCCCAAGAATGCAGACAACGGATTTAAGATAAATCTTGGAATTAACTTGGGTAGCAACGCCTTAGATATTTCTGCTAAAAGTGTAGCTTTGCATACTGAAAGGCAAACGGAGTGTGAAATCGGAATCTGGATTGTCAAGCCCTGACTTTGTTTTCTGTACATGCACAGGGGAAAAGAAAGGCTATTCATTTATTGTTCTTAGCAGGTCTGCCTCTCGATCACACTGTAACAATCACACCAATTAAGTTCAGGACCCTCAAATGTTTTTCATTGCTTTGCGTGTTACAAGTATTTCCTGTTTTCTTCGTTTTTCTGACACTAGCTTTTTAAAACTCCCGTTGAAACAAGTGGCTTAATATGAAAGCTATTTTTTTCTTCCACCCTTGTTCAATTTAGTAAAGATGGGGAAAGTTTTAAAAAACGGCAAGACAGAAAAATGAATAGTCTCACTCCTCTTTAATCGTCTTCTGGCACTATTAATGGGGTCTTGTTACCAAACTTGTTTAGTAGCCTGGTTCAAATAACAACTCCAACTTTCCACCTCCCTCCCCCTGTCTTCCCCATCTATCATCACCATAGAGCAGGGGTCAGCAGCCTGCGGCTCTGGAGCCTCATGTGGCTCTTTCACCCCTCTGCTGCGGCTCCCTGTTACTCAAAATATGCATCACAACCGCCAATGTGCGACAGCCGCCAGCACGCAGTTTATTGAGCTTTTCAACCCCTGATAGACCAACCATGGATAAATCCAAGAAAAGAACAGTTTCAGAAGAAAACAGAATGTTTAACTCAACTACATATTCTAGTTTTGTGGCCGCTCAAGAAATAGTCAGCACAGGAAGGGTTTTGTGGCTCCCGGTGTTTTTTTTTCCTGTGGGAAACAGATCCAAATGGCTCTTTGAGTGTTTAAGGTTTCAGACCCCTGCCATAGAGAAATTAATAATTAATACAGTAAAAAGTAGACTGCACTAAGATAGGATAGGATAAGACAGAAACAGGATACAGACATGTGAGAAAACATGCGTTTTGGTTTAGGCTCATCTTGTGCAGAAGTAGGACTTTCAGCGATTCCTTTTCAGATGCCCTCACAGAATGAGTGCCATCAAGTTGGGTGAGGTGATCCCGATGTAAAGCTGCACTGTGAAGAGCTTTTCTAGGTGATAATAATCAGCATTTTGAATTGGACCCTGCAGTTGTGTGGCCACTGTATTCTCTAACAGCTGTAGCATCCGCACATTGTAAAAGTCCAGACTTGTGGTGGCAAAGCTACCGTATTTTTGGGAGTATAAGGCGCTCCGGACTATAAAACGCACCTACCTTTTTTGGTGAGGAAAACAAGAAAAAGAAATCTGCCTCCCAGCAATTTTGCCTCATTGCAGCAAACAGCCTGCTTTACTTTCATTTTCGTTTTCAGCATAGCTTGATTAGCACAAGAAAAAAAAATCTGCTCCCAGCAATTTACCTCCTTGCAGCAAGCAGCAGAGGCCCCCGCAAAACAGCTGAGAGCAAAACAGCTGAGAGTCGGGAGGCCGATCCAATCAACTTGTGCTAATTAGCCTGTGCTGAAGTTGAAATGAGCTGTTTCTTCTTGCTGTTTGCTGCAAGGAGGTAAATTGCTGGGAGGCAGAGGCCAAAGGGTGGGGGGATACATTTGGTGTATAAGACGCACCTAAATTTTCACCCCCTTTTGGGGGGGAAAAAGTGTGTCTTATACTCCGAAAAATATGATACTTGGGGTTCCCACCACAGAAGATGCTGCTAAAGTTTGCCTGTCAGTCTGTGGTTTACCCACAGCAAAGTGTTTTCATTGGTTGCTTCAGTTTTCTGAAATAATTTTCCTGTTCAAATGTATGAAGTATCTGTTGTGACATCTTTTAGAATCTTCCTTGTGTGAACCTTTTGTAGGTAACTATTATTAATATGTTTTCATTGCCTTTTTTCCTTCCTGTTTTTTATATATACATTTATATATCTGTTTTCTGAGGTTTTCGCGGGTGTTTGTATGTAGGTCTTTGGTTATTCGGGTCTTCTCCCGCGTAGAATTGGAAGTATCTTGGAGCTCCTGGAAGCACGAAGCCGAGAACACCAGCCTGAAGATGACGAATGAGACTTCGTCGAAATGTCGCCAAGATACTTCCAATTCTACGCGGGAGAAGACCCAAATAACCAAAGACCTACATTTATATATCTATCTATATCTATACATCTATATCATTATCTATCTATCATCTATCATCTATCATCTATCATCTATCATCTATCATCTATCATCTATCAACTATCATCTATCACCTCTCCTCTCCTCTCCTCTCCTCTCCTCTCCTCTCCTCTCCTCTCCTCTCCTCCCCTCCCCATCCCCATCCCCATCCCCATCCCCATCCCCATCCCTCCCTCCCTCCCTCCCTCCCTCCATCCATCCATCTATCTATCTATCTATCTCTGTAGTTTCTCAATGTATTTTAATAGCATTTTTGTTTGTAAACTGTCTTGAAACATGGCTAAATAGGAATTGTAATATACAAGGACATACAGTCGATGCATCAATTTTTTTCCCTTCTTAAGATGGGAAAGGAAATACTCTATCCTGATGGGACCTTTTCTAGAGTGTTCAGTCCGACCCTGGAGGTTATCACTGCGATTTTGATGATTTGTTGAATTCACAGGCTGCCCAATTCCCAGCAACTCTGGTTCATTGTAGATTGATTGCAAGGAATTCAAACATATTAATGGGCCTGTGATCATCTCATTTTCCCCCCTCTTTCTTTATCGCCTGCGCTTGCACTATTCTTTTAAGAATTATATAAAGGAAAAGAAAAGTACGTTCTTTGTCTTTTTAGCGTGGGATGTACAGTTTTATGTAAGGAAGGAAATTCAGTCCGAAGAAATTAACCCCTTTTCCAAAAGCTGCTTCCTGTTCAGTTAAATGCACTCCTGAAACAATTCATAAGGGACATTATTTAACCTTGTGTTCAGTGTTGATCCAGGGAGTGGCTGGAAAAACGCCAGTTACCTTTCAGTAAGCTTAGTCTAGTCACAAAAAAAGTGTTGTGACATTACAGAATATAGTGTCTCACTACAAAATATAATAGCAATTTATTTCCAGAAAGAAGCAGCAACTTTATGCGTCACCATAATGACATATAGTCTAATGCCAAAATATCTAGTGCGTCGTAATGTTACGTTTTAGCTAATATTTGCAACACGAGCGTGCTCCTAGCTTTGAATTAGAGTGATTCAGCTGAATTCGCCGAAGGGAGTTCTCGAAAACGAATACCCTTCCTCAAGGGAAAAATGAATTTTTCCTCTCTCCAAAGAACCAGTCATGATATTGAGGGAAACTTCCGGCTTTGACTGGAATGGGTTGAACGGAAGGAAGAAGTATCAGTTGGTAGCTAATCTGAGAATAGCAGTTGTTGTAGGAACAGCTGGGCAAGTTAGCTGGCCTCTTGTCTCTGAATGCAGAAATTTGGAAGGATCTGGAATCATGAACTTCTCTCTATTTCTGAGAGTAAAGCACGTTGGCGGTCTGAGTTAGAAATCTAGTAATGGAGAGGGGGGAAAAAAGGAAGAAGCAGATTTCCTAGGACAGGGGTGTCAAACTCAATGCCTGCGGGCCGGATTTAGCGCGCAGGGTATTTAGATGGGGCTGCCCTGGAACAGCAAAGAACCGGCCCGCGGTGCCTATGCCAGCAAGAGGATGGGGAGAAACAAGCTCAGACTCAACCCCTCCAAGACTGAGTGGCTATAGCTCCCAGCGTCCCGGTATAACCAGCGGGTGCCATCACTGGCTATTGGGGGTGAAACGTTAGCCCCCTTGGAGAGGGCTCACAATCTGGGTGTCCTCCTGGATGCACGGCTGTCCTTAGAAGAACATATGACGGCGAACATATGTGGCCAGGGGGCTTTTTATCAGGTTCGCCTGATGTACCAGTTGTGTCCCTTTCTGGACCAGGATGCCCTGCGCACAGTCACTCATGCCCTCATCACGTCCTGTCTGGACTACTGCAATGCTCTCTACGTGGGGCTCCCCTTGAAGGGCACCCGGAGGCTCCAACTGGTCCAGAATGCGGCCACGCGGGTGATTATGGGTGCGACTCGACGCACCCATGTGACACCTCTCCTGCACGAGCTGCACTGGCTCCCAGTGGTCTTCCGGGTGCGGTTCAAGGTGTTGATTACCACCTTTAAAGTGCTCCATGGCTTAGGGCCCAGATATTTACGGGACCGCCTTCTGCTACCAGTAGCCTCCCACCGACCAACGCGCTCCCACAGAGAAGGGCCATTGGCAAAACAATGTAGGCTGGCGACCCCCGGGGTGGGAGGGCCTTCTCTGTGGGGGCACCCACCCTCTGGAATGAATTACCCCCTGGGATACGGACGATTCCCAATCTCCATACCTTTTGCCGGGCCCTTAAGACCTTGTTATTTCAGCAGGCTTTTCAGCAAAATTTGGACGGGGCATTTTAAAGTAAGGGTTTTAATGGAGAGAGCCAAATTTGTTTAATTCATTTTAAAATGGGTTTTAAATGTTGTATGGTGCATTGTTCTAGCACGGCTGTACGCCGCCCTGAGTCCTTCGGGAGAAGGGCGGTATATAAATCTAATAAACATAAACATAAACAAGAACAGAGCTTGATTTCAGCTGCAATGGTCTCCTGTGACCCTCTGCCAGCAAAAACAGAGCTTGGGAAGGGCTGCACAAGCTCCATTTTTGCTGGCAGAGTGCTCAGGCCACCACAGGCACCCCTGACATGAGTGATGTGCTGGCCACGCCCCCTGGCCACTCCCGCCCCCCCAAGGTCAAACACAACCCCGATGCGACCCTCAGTGAAATCGAGTTTGACACCCCTGACCTAGAACGATTAAAACTGAGTAAAATAGAGAGTAACTGTTTAAGCAGAGAGTTGGGAGGCCTTGAAGGTGTTCTACTCCAACCCCCTCCTTAAACAGGAGATCCTATACCAGTGATGGCTAATCTTTTTGCCGTCACGTGCCAAAAGCGGGAGGAGCATGGGGTCGCATGCGGGTGTACCCACACCCATAATTCAATGTGCCCTGCCCCCCCGCGCATGCGTGTGTGGCACCCCCCCCCAGCTCTCCCACTGCTTTGGGTACATGATGGCCCGGTGGTCCCAGTAGGCCTGTTTTTTGCCCACCAGAGGCTTTCTTGGAGCCTGGAGAGGGCAAAAACGGCCCGTCCCCAACTTCCAGTAGGACCGGAAGGCGCATTTTCACGCTCCGGAGGCTTTCTTGGAGCCTGGAGAGGGCAAAAACGACTCCTTTCCCAACTTCCACTGGGACCGGAAGGCCTGTTTTTTGCCAGGCTCCAGAGGCTTTCATCCCCAGAGGCCCTCAGGAGGCTGGAAATGCCCCGTTTCTAGACTTCTGGTGGGCCTGGAAGGCCCGAAAATCAGCTGGCTGGCACACGCATGCACACTGGAGCTGAGCTAGGGCAACACTCGCGTGCCCACAGATATGGCTCCAGTCGCCATCACGGTCCTATACCGTTCCAGATAAATGGTTGTCCAAGTCCCTTCTTAAAAGCTTCCAGTGATGGAGCACCCATAGCTTCTGAAGACAAGCTATTCCACTGGTTAATCATTCTGACTGGGGGGAAATTTCTCCTTAGTTCAGGGTTCCTTCTCTCCTTGATTAGTTTCCATCCATTGCCTCTTGTCCTGCCCTCAGGTGCTTTGGTGAATAGCTTGACCCCCTCTTCTTTGTGGCAACCCCTGAGATATCTGAACACTGCTATTATGTCACCTCTAGTCCTTCTTTCCATCAGACTAGACATATCCAATTCCAACAACCGTTCTTTATATGTTTTAGCCTTCAGGCCCCCAGTCATCTTCGTTGCTCGTCTCTGCACTCTTTCCAGAGTCTCAACATCTTTTTTAATATTGTGGCGACCGACATTGGATGCAGTATTCCAAGTGTGGCCTTACCAAGGCATTATAAAGCGGTATTAACATTTTACGCGATCTTGATTCTACCCTTCTAATTCAACGGGATGGAACATCGGCAGGAAATTCGCAAGTTAGAAATACATTTCCAAGATGAGACTTGATCACTGCAACCAACCATTATGTATTTTATTTTTATTTTTTAATTCTTGCTGGTCCATCCCCTTGGTTATCATAATATCAGCCATTGAGCTTTAAAATCCTGATTTATGTCTCGGGTCCTGTTTTCATTTCCTGTTGGTTTCTTCTTACCTTCTCTCTAGTTGTATGATCCTCTGAGCTTTCGACCTTGGGCAATTTATTTAATTACAGTATGTGCTTTCTGCTACCTGATTGCAAGGATCGGTTAGTGGCATTCAATCTTAGCCAGGACAGCCAGTGAATTCTATATTTAGTAACCTGAAGTGAAGATTATTAGAGAAGCAGGAGGCGAGAGAATCTTCTCCTTAGATTTTTCAGTCCCAAACATTTGTCTTTAAAAGTTGTTTTCACTGCAGCTTTAAATGCTCCATTTACTCTGTTGTCCTCCGGTAAGCTACGGTTTATCTCCAGGATGCTAAACTTAGAGATGATGGAGAAAGGCTGCAGATGACCTGAATCTCGCACGGGTTACTGAGTGCCTTGCCCTCACCAAATACAGCAGACTCTGTGAAATGAAGAAGAAGGTGTCAATTGCTCAGCTGCTTCTGCTCCTCGGCATTGAGGGCAGCTTGTGTTACAAGGAGGGCATCAAGACGATGCCCATCTCTGCTCGGTACAAGGAAAATGCTCTGGGCTAAATCAGATTTGAAATGGGAGTGAGAAAGCAACTCGGTTTGGTACAAAAATGGAAATGACATTCCTTTAAAGGGACGGGTAAGCAATTTTTTTACTTACTGCATTCAACTCCCAATTTGGACCAATTGATAGAATATCCTGCTATTTTATTCAAGGCACCTACCATTTGCATCATCGCAGGCATAAAATTATGAAATTTGGAAATAATCAAAAGGATTGCCATCAGCAGAGAAAAGCTGATTCACAATTCAACTGAATTGTGTACATGTAGTCCTCAACTTAGCGAGACCTTAATTGAGATCAAAATTTCCCTTATTAAGCGAGACAGTTGTTAAGTGAATTTTGCTCCATTTTATGACCTTTCTTGCCACAGTTTATTTCATTAATTATTTTATTTTTGTAATTTATATGCCGCCATTCTCCCTGAGGACTCAGGGCAGCTTACATACAATGACCAATACAAATCACAATAAACATAATTAAAATAAATTAAAATCCACAATAAAAACCATTCAGATTGTAAAACTATACAACCCCACGATCAGTTCTTAAGCAAATCACTGCAGAAGTTAAGTTAGTAACAGAGTTGTAAAATGAATATGGCTTCCCCATTGCCTTTGCTTGTCAGAAGGGCTCAAGAGGGGATCACAAGACCCCGGGATACTGCGACCGTCATAAATATGGGTTAGTTGCCAAGTGTCTGAATTTTGACCATGTGACCAAGGGTTACAAGTGTGAAAAATGGTCGTGAGTCACCTTTTTCAGTTCGGTTGTAACTTCAAATGGTCACTAAGTGAACTGTTATAAGTCGAGGACTACCTGTATTACTTCGCAAATCTCTCTACCTTGCCTAGTTCCTCTAAATGAGGGGCATCAAACTGGATTTCTTCGAGGGCCGGATCAGCATTGTAATTCTCCTCTGTAGGCCGGCCAGGGAGGCGGTGAGATGGAACAGGCGCCTCCTGCACCACCCTGCCTGCCAAAATGGGATGTGGGGGGGGGCACACGTGCCCCCCGCCATGCCCCGTTTTCGGTTTAGATGGCCTCCTGCAGCACTCTGCTGACCAAAATGGGGCATGAGGGGGCTGTTGGCCCCATTTTTGCCAGCAAAGTGCTACCGGAGGCTGTCCGGGCCGAAAATGAGGTGTGCGGGGGTCATGTTCCAGGCCGGCCCCGCGGGCTAGATTTAAGCACACCACACAGGCCTTGAGTTTGACACCCCTGCTCTAAATAATTGGGAAAGTGTCGGAGAATATACTGCTAATCTTTATTTTATTTGATTCATGTAATAATCTTGATCCATTTTATGAATTTCAAAGGAAATCCAGCCTGTTTAATACAACAAACATGGTCTGTCTCTATATGTGATCAAAGGCTTTTTTCAAACATCTAATGACAGTACTTATAAATTGATCGTCCTGCTTACTCAAATCCATTAAATTTATGATTAACCTGTTATTGTCTCCTGCTTGTCTAGTTTTTTTATAAACCCATCTTGATAGTGTACGGTAACACTTGCTGTAATGAATTTATCAGCACTGCGGTTAAAATCTGTATGTCAACATTAATCAATGAAATTGATCGATAATTAGGACACTGGGTATCATTTTAACCTGATTTTGAGTATTACTGTAATATAAGTCTGATTAAATGCCTCTGATAATATTCTCTGATCAAATACCTCATCATGCAACGGACAGCATTTTCCTCCTCGCTGCTGCGCCGTTCCACCGATTGGGTTCCTTTCCGTTCTCATTGGGTTGACTGAGTGCCATTCAAACTTTCCTCCACAGCTAGTCCCGCCTCCTCTTCACTGCGCATGCCCAGTCTTTTCACTCAGTCATTGGTGATTAGACTGGTGTGCCATAGCTCCGTCATTGAAAGTAAAAAAAATTTGCGCGAAAATAGCTAGTTTGTAGCAAGAACAGGCAGATTAAGGTTCTTTTTGTGTACTATTGAAGAGTAATAAGTTTATGGTATTTAGAAAGGCCTCTAGACTCTCATTTGATATATTTTTCAGTTTACTTTGTGGTTCTGAGTATGATTTTTTTTTAAAGAATGATGACTTATATTCTTTGAAGTTTTACTTATCACTTCTGATAATCAGAAACTTTGCTTTTTCTTTTTTTTTTGCTTTAATTGATTAGCCCAAATCCTATGAGATCTTTCACCATTCTCTAGTATTTCTGTTGTAAATATGTTAACATGAAGTCTCTCTTCTGTGAAATTATAGTATTTAGTTTGTATTTCTTAGATACTTTGCTTGCCAATCTTTGCTCAAGAGCTACTGCTGGTAAAGGCAAGCATGAGCATATGTTCATTTTAATATACATTTAAACATATGTTCATCTTAAAGTGAAGCCAAAAAATATATTTTATAATCCAGATCTCATTTGGAAATGTCAGTATACTGGAAGTATTCCTGCAGTATTATTCATTTTTTTTAAAAACAAAACCTCTTACCCAAACTTTTTAATTTAAATTTTTGAATTACATAAATCCCTTTTACTTTATATTCAAGAAAGTATTGTGATACGTAAGAAACATCTGTTACATATTTGTATTATTGCGAATAATTCATTTCAAATATCTGGAAAGTATAGGAGAGCCAAATGTAGGAATATTATTTCTGCCAAAGAAGGGCTAAAGTTTATACAGATAGTCCTGGATTCAGGACCAAAATTGAACCCCCAATTCTGCAGCTAAGCAAGACAGTGAGTTTTGCCCCATTTTACAATACGAAAAATTACTCTGGCAGGTGTGTTATGTTGCAATGTTGTCAGAAAAGTACACATCCTTTGCAGCTGCGACTGGCCTACGCAGTGATCTAAAAAAAGATCCTGGTCTGTATTGATCAGTGAGATTTGATCCAAGGCCATTTCCCCGTTCTCATTTATGCTGTTTTCCCAGCTATTGATTCAAAGGAATGGCAGCAACCCTGTTAGATGACGTAAGTTGTAGCATGTTACTGATTGGCCAATTTGTCCTCTCAGGAACTTGGTTTTTCACAATAAATGAACGAGCATGTAATGTTTTTGACTCATTGGGTTTTCTGCCTAGTTTTAGGTCTTCTGTGGAGAGAACATCACATTTTCCCCCTCACTGCCCCGATGTTCCACTGATTGGGATGTGCTCAGTCCTGATTGGTTGACTGGGTGTCATTCAAACTTCCACCACAGCTCAGTCACGCCCCCTCCTTCTGCGCATGTCAGTCTTTTCACTCAGTCACTAGTGATTAGACTGTGGTGTCCATTTAGCTGGGGGGAAAAAAAGCGACAAACTGTCATTCTAATGGCTGTTTTAGAGCCCGGCCGCCATTTTGAAAGCGCAGCTCAGGGCAACGATGTCGGAACTCACAAATTTTTCAGCACTGCTATATATAGGTCCCATTCAGAGATGGTATTCAGCCGGTTCATACCGGTTCAAGCGAACTGGTAGCAGAGATTCCGGGTGGGCTCGCCTGCCCCCAGCTCTATGACGTCCTATTTAGGCACTTTTTGAGGCCAGGCAAATGCACAGAAGGCGTGTGAGCAAGCAAAGTGCATGCATGGAAAGCCAGGCGTATGTGTGGCAAGAATATTGGAAACCCACCACTGGCCCCATTGATGTTTCTATGGGACTATGCAGTGACCATGAGAGTCTAGGAAAAGAAATTAATGGCTCATAAGTGCAAACAGTTGGGAGAAAATATATTCAGGATTGGATTCAGTTGGGATTCTCTAGTTGTGAATGGTGTATCACACTTTGTTGTGGTCCGCTGGCGGCCTGCGGAACTGGCAGCAGAGTTGGACAGTGAGGAGGTTGGGGAGGAACATGGGTCAGTACTGGAGTCTCGGGAAGGCTCGGATGAGGGCTCTGCATCGGAGGCAGAGTGGCCATGCCCCCAGAGTCGGACATCAGTGAGGCAGAGGAACAGGGGGATCCTGTTCCCAGTGTGCGCATGCGCAGAGCTGCCAGAAGGCAAGAACAGTTAAGACAAAAGGGGCAACTCAGGAATAGGGCTTTGAGATGATTGGGCCCTCCCATAAGACATAAAGGAGGAGCAAAGGCATGTGAGCCTTTGTAGGAAGCAACTTTAATCATTCTGGTTGGTTTGAATTCTGAAGCTCCATTTTGACTCTGTTCTCCGTGTGGCCTTGCAAAGCTAATTGCCAGTTAGGTCTTTGGCAGCGTGTCAAGGGAGATAAAGGTGGGTGTTTATCAGCCTTATCCTGTAGGATTGTGGCAGACTTCTGTCGGACTCCTTACAAACTATTTGTGACTCATTGCGGGCTGTGAATGAACATAATTCACAGCTGTTGAAATAAAAAGAGGATTTTTGGGATTAATTGTGTGCTTTTTACTGTCTCAGAAAGTCTAGGTCAGAACACAGTTTTTCTCTGTTTGTATCTTTATTCCATCCTATCTTTTCTGTAGGAATTGTTTTAAATTCAGAGTTGGCTCCCTCTTTTTTGGTATATGAGGGTATGTTTCTAACTGGAGGGTTTGAACACTTTCATATTCTCAAGCGACAGTGAATGTGGCATTCTAAAAACTACCTGCCAAAGGGAGAACAGGCTTGCCAAATGAAAATAATGAACCAAAAGAAAATGTACTTAATGGTTATTGCCGTGCAGATGAAAATCCTAGCTTTAATACTATATCAGAATATCTGAGTTGAAATGGACCTTGGAGATCTTCTAATCCAACCCCCTGCTTAGGCAGGAAACCCTACACCACTTCAACAAATGGTGTTCCAACATCTTCTTAAAAACTTAAAAACAGTGAGGGCTAACCTTTTTGCTGTCACGTGCCAAAAGCGGGGGGAGAGCAGGGGAATCGTGCATGTGCATGCCACACTCATAATTCAATGCCCACCCACGCCCCGCCCTCCCACACATGTGCGCATGCTCCCCTGCGATCTCCCCCGCTTTTGGCACATGATGACACAGTGGGCCTGTTTTCACTCTCCCCAGGCTCCAGAGGCTTTCTAGGAGCCTGGGGAGGGCAAAAACGGCCTTCCTCAACGCCCATGGAGGTCCTCTGGTGGCCGGAAACAGCCCATTTCCCGACTTCCGATGGGCCCAGAAGGTCTGAAAATCAGCTGGCCGGCGGGCACATGTGTGCTGGAGCTGAGCTAGGGTAACACTCGTGTGCCCTCAGATATGGCTCCGCGTGCCACCTGTGGCACCCGTGCCATAGGTTCGCCATCACAGCTCTATACGGTAGTGGCCAAAATTGTGAAAATGGTGTTATTAGCTAGTTTTAGAGAATACACTTTTCCCAAAAGCTTTCCACAATTTTGGCCACTACTGTACTTTGTCAGACAAATGGCCATCCAATCTCTCCTTAAAAACCTCGAGGCACCCACAACTTTTGAAGGCAATCCATTCCACTATTTAATTGTTCTCACTGTCAGGAAATTTCTCCTTAGTTCTAAGTTGGATCTCTCCTTGATAATTTCCCATCCATTGTTTCTTATTCTGCCCTCAGGTGCTTTGGAGACTATCAATCAAAGACTGAACACCCGTCTGATATCTGTCACTCATTGCTATATCTCTGATCCAGAAATTTAAAAGCCAACTTTCCCCATTTCTTTCAAATACTACAATGTTAACTTTGTCCTTTGTAATCCTTCCCAGAACAGTTTTATTCATGGTTCTTCCTGACTTTGGGATTTAATAATTCATTGGATGTCATGCTGCCTGTTGAAGGAACTGCAAATGAAGTTTAGGAATGCCACAGCTGCTGGATTTATGTAGCTGTTAAAAGGACTAAGGAGTCTTTCAGATCTTGGAAAGCATTCTGAAACCTAGCTGGAAGATAGAAGATTAATAACTGGACCTCAAACTCTGGGAATGGGTGGGGGGAAATCCTTCCTGTTTTAAAAGTAATGTGCAAATAATAGTTGGGGTTTGTTTGGGCAAGATTCAGCAATTCTTATTTTAAGTATGTACTTGTAAAGTTAGAATAGAATTAGAATTAGAATTAGGAATAGGAATAGAACAGAATAACAGAGTTGGAAGGGACCTTGGAGGTCTTCTAGTCCAACCCCCTGCTTAGGCAGGAAACCCTACACCACTTCAGACAAATGGTGAGCCAACATCTTCTTAAAAACTTCCAGTGTTGGAGCATTCACAACTTCTGGAGGCAAGTTGTTCCACTGATTAATTGTTTTAACTGTCAGGAAATTTCTCCTTAGTTCTAAGTTGCTTCTCTCCTTGATGAGTTTCCACCCATTGCTTCTTATCCTTCCTTCAGGTGCTTTGGAGAATAGCTTCACTCCCTCCTCTTTGTGGCAGCCCCTGAGATATTGGAAGTTGTATCAGAATATATTTATATAAAGATCTATTTAAGTTTTTAATTGGTATATTTACCTAGAATTTTACGGTGGATATCTTGGGGGGGAAAAATTCATTCCTAAATGAAAAATACCATCATTTCAACAGGGCCAAATCGTGTAGCTTGCCTTTGTGAAGGTTAATTTTTCTAGGACTCTTTGCTTTTGGGCTGCCCAGCCCTATGTAGCTTCACAAGGGGTTGGACCACAGTATATATGATGTCAATGCATCCAATGATGTTGGAAATTGTTGCTTCTGGGTTGCCTAGATTATCCCTGAATTTTGTGCTGTCTGGGCCCAGGGAACCTGATCTGCTCTTTTCAGAGCAATGGCCTGTGCTTCATTTAAAAAAAATTGTCAACCTCCAGTTATTCTTTTCCATGTACGAAGAATTGTATTATTCTTATAAGTTGCTGAGCACAAATAAGAGAACCTGTTTTCCTGAGTCGCTACTCCGACATTCCTCACTCTTGGGATATCTTCTCCTCGATTGGTCTGACTGAGTGCTCATCAAATTATATCCCTTTGCAGTAGGGTCACGCTCACACCTTCTGCGCATGCTCAGTTTTTTTCACTCAGTCGATGTGGGAAGACTTGAGTGCTTGCACTTATCAATTTAATTAATGTCCTGTTGTGTGTTCCCTTATAAATCTATCCTGCTTTGGAAGACCAATTGATGGCAACCAAGAGAGAGACATTTTTGGGCCCAGCATAACCATCTGTGTAGAACAAGCTTCCCCGAAGGGACTTGTTAATTATCAGTGCTCAATGAAGACAATTTTATTTACCGTATTTTCCGGCGTATAAGACGACTGGGCGTATAAGACGACCCTCCTCAGAGCCATTTAAGGCTCGTCAGAGCCTTATGGGCTGGTCTGCCTGGTTACAGGAGAATGAGACCCGGCGTATAAGACGACCTCTGACTTTTGAGAAGATTTTTGTGTGTTAGAAAGTAGTCTTATACGCAGGAAAATACAGTATCTAGATATTAACTTCCTAGATTGTGTCAGCATAGCTTTTACATCCTTTCCTTTATTTGTTCCCGTTTTCCTCTCTAATTTCATTTTATTACGCATTATATTATGGTAAGGCCCACTGGGCATTTAAACCATGGCAGGAAAAGCCGCGAGAAATAGTTTGAAATAAAAACTGCCAGTAATTTAGATCGAAAGTATAAAAGGCAGGCCGATAGAAATTGCAGAATTGGTTTATTGACTTCTTATCTTCAGTGACTTCCTCTGAACCACAACTGATCCTCTTTTGTTCAGGCTGAAAAACACGAATAGAATCAGATAACATGGGGTGAAATGTCAGTTTAAGCCAGTCTTGACAACTTGTAAGATTTGTGGACTTCTTCAGCTCACAGAATTGAGTTGAAATGGGGAATTCTGGGAATTGAAGTCCATAGGTCATACAGTTGCCAAGATCGAACAGTCCTGGTTTAACCATTCACTATATAACAAAATTATTCTGTAGACCTTTGTTATAAAGTGAAGACCACTGAGCTCAAAGGGACTTGGTCTCATCTAGATATTCTTGATAAGTTTTAAGTATTTGATATTGGAAAATGTTTAACATAACAACGTTAGGCGATTTATAGATGCTGTCACAGATACAGAAAAGCTGTATTTTCTCAGAGTCTGGACTGCCATCTGTCAGAAATGGTGTAGGGCAGGGGTATCAAACTTGCGACGACACGTTGTCACATGACGTATTGCCACTTTCCCCCCCTTTGCTGAAAACGGGGGTGGGCGTGGCCAGTGCATGACGTATCTGGCCCGCAGGCCACAGGTTTTTAGAGTCTTCTGCTTGGAAAGGGGGTTGGATAAATACAGTTGCCAAATTTCTGAATCACATGACAATGGAGATGATAATAATAATAATATTAACTTTATTGTCATTGTACCCATACAACAAAATTCACTTAATACCCAAAGACCAGGTCCAACACATAACAATCCCCAAACACCCCTCACCACCACAAATTCCCCACCCCTAAACCACCCACACATCCACACAACAGACCAAGTAATGCTTTAGTTCATTGTTGAGTGCAATTATAGCTCTGGAATAAAAACTATTTAGAAAACGTATGGTTTGAGTTTTAATTGTTCTGTATCTTCTGCCAGAAGGCAACAGTCCAAAAAGATTGTAAGCAGGATGGGAAGAGTCTCTGAGAATGTTGTGCAACTTCCTCAAACAGCGAGATTCAAAGATGTCGTCCAGGGCTGGTAGCTGGAACTCGATGATATTCTGGGCAGTTTTAATGATTCTCTGAGGAGTATTTTTTTGTCTGCTGCAGAGCTGCTCCCATACCATGCAAGAATGCCGTATGTCAGGACACTCTCAATGGTGCTGCGATAGTAGGACAGAAGTAGATGCTGAATAGATTGATCTTCCTGAGCTGCTGCCACAGTCACAAGTGTGAAAAATGGTCATAAGTCTCTTTTTTCAGTGATGTCCCTGAATGAACTGTTGTAAGTTGAGGCTGATTTGCATTCTCTGAGATACCCGTACCTCTATAAGACTCAGAGGATAAACCAAATTGAAATTGGCAATCTGGTGATTATTACAATTTACTGTTTGGAACTCATTTAGCCACAGCATTAAAATTGCCACATGCCTTTGCAAGTCTGTTCTTGTCCTTGTAAAACTTTATTGCTGAAATATTGAACAGTATTTTACACTGTTCGCTATAGTATTGAAGGCTAGTTCCAGAGATTCAGGTACCGAATACTAAAACACAGGGGTGAAATGCTCCCAGTTTGGACAGGATCACCCGATCCGGTAGCAATGGCGGCAAGTGGTTTCGGAGAACTGGTAGCAAAAATCCCTGTCCCCCCACCCCCATGGCCAGCTCAGCCACGTGATCATCAGATGTTGTGTCCGACCCATCATGACCCCATGGACAATGTTCCTCCAGGTCTTCGTGTCCTCTACCATCCCCCGGAGATCATTTAAGCTCACACCGACTGCTTCAGTGACTCCATCCAGCCGCCTCGTTCTCTGCTGTCCCCTTCTTCTTTTGCCCTCAATCGTTCCCAGCATTAGGCTCTTCTCCAGGGAGTCTTTCCTTCCTTCTCATTAGGTGGCCAAAGTATTTGAGTTTCCTCTTCAGGATCTGGCCTTCTAAAGAGCAGTCAGGGTTGATCTCCTCTAGGACTGACCAGTTTGATCGCCTTGCAGTCCAAGGGACTCACATGAGTCTTCTCCAGCACCAGAGTTCAAAGGCCCCAATTCTTTGGTGCTCTCCAGTGCACTATTATTACCTTTTTATTTGGCTGTTATTTGTAGTCAGTCTGTGCGATATTTTTGCATCAGATAATTGGGTGAACCATTGTTTGGTCAGCTTCTTTTATTATTGTCATTATTTTAACCAGCCGCAGTTGTAGCTTCTGAATAGAGATTCCTTCCTTCCTTCCTTCCTTCCTTCCTTCCTTCCTTCCTTCCTTCCTTCCTTCCTTCCTTCCTTCCTTCCTTCCTTCCTTCCTCCCTCCCTCCCTCCCTCCCTCCCTCCCTCCCTCCCTCCCTATAGCAATTTGCTGCCCTGAACTCCACCTTCAATCTGTATTCTCTTAATTTTGCCTGGTCGTTTTGTGAAAGAAAAGACTGGTATATGAAACGAGATAACCCTTTTAAGAAGGAGGAAGCAGCGGAGGTAAATGGTCTTTTTTTAACAGGCACTTTTTGTAAGTACCTGGCCTACGTATATTGCATCCACACCCACAAATTCAATTCAAACCTTTATTGTCAGAGTACACTATGAGATTGGCTGAGCCTCCCTTCGTGCACCCTCCTCCCCAAACACAATACAATTCACAGCGAAAGACAAAAATCCCTAGCCCAGTGAATCCTACTAACAAACAACTTATTGCACATCGCGCCGGCCCCGCAAGTCAATCGTATTATGTTGTTGTAAAGTTATTTTTCATTTAGGAGTCTGATAGCCCACAGATAAAAACTGTTCTTCAGCCTATTTGTGCAACTGCCTATGCTTCTATATCTCCTTCCAGACAGTAGGAGGATAAAGAAGGGCTGACCAGGGTGTGAATTGCCCCTGAGGATTTTCCTCACTCTTCTAAGGCAGTGAGCCCTAGCGATGTTGTCTAGTGGTATCAGGGGTCAGCCCACGATGTTTTGTGCTGTGCTCATCACCCTCTCTAACATCTTTCTATCCGCGGCTGTCAAGCCAGCTTACCACACTGTAACGCAATGAGTGAGGACGCTTTCTATTGTGGACCGCTAAAAGGAGGTCATCGGTGATTGTTCCACTTTATTTTTTCACAAAACCCAAAGGAAGTGGAGTCTCTGTTGGGCCTTTCTGGCTACCTGGGTCGTGTTGATTTTCCAGGTGAGATCTTCACTAACATGGACTCCCAGGAATTTAAAGGAGGAAACTCTCTCAGCACAGCTCCCCTCGATGTAAAGTGGGGCAGGTTTAGGGGTGAAATCCAGCAGGTTCTGGAGAACCGTTAGCAGAAATTTTGAGTAGTAGGGAGAACCAGCAAATAGCACCTCTGGCTGACCCTAGAGTGGGGTGGGAATGAGATTTTGCAATATCCTTCCAGCAGGAGAGGTGGGAATGGAGATTTTGCAGTATCCTTCCCCTGGAGTGGGGTGGGAATGGAGATTTTGCAGTATCCTTCCCCTGTCACGCCCACCAAGCCACGTCCACAGAACCGGTAGGGAAAAATTTTGGGTTTCACCCCTGGGCAGGTTCCTCTCTCTTCTTCCGGAAATCTAACACCATCTCCTTTGTCTTGCTGATGTTCAGGTGCAGGTTGACGCACCATGTGGATACCGTGTTTCCCCGAAAATAAGAGCCTGTTTTATATTTTTTTGAACCCTGAAATAAGTGCTTGGTCTTATTGCCATGCGCTCAAAAGCCCGATTGGGCTTATTATCAGGAGAATAATAAGCCCAATCAGGCTGTTACCCTGGGGGAAACAGGTAGCTTTTGAATATATGTGGATAATTTTTGAAATATCAAAGCACAGCAAAATGAGGCATTACGAAGCTAAACAGAGCTTTGATTTGCTTAGATAGAAGTCTACCAGGAAACCCCACAGTTTTTGGCTACACATTGAGAAATTAAAAAAAAAATCACCCTGGAAGAGTGCAAAGACGGATTAATTTCACATTCTACTTGGGCATGTCTGTGAAGTCATCATCTAGCAAGCTTGTCATTGTAGAAGCCTTACATTTTCATGTGCCATGTACAAATACAAATTTATTGAGCACATAAAAGTAGTGCTCTCCAGCACAGATTTCCGCTTCATATTTTTAGTTGTGTCTAGTTGTTTGCTCTAAAATTTTAATTTCTTCTTGATGATAGTTTTGCTGAATAGGAACAATTATATGGACTATTGAATTGCGTGGGAGGATTTGCAGGTTTATACAGAGGTGGGCTAGCCCTCGACTTACAACCGCAACATTTGAGGCAGTTTTTAAAGGGGGTTCTGCCCCATTTTACGACCTTTCCTGCCACAGTGAATCACTGCAATTCTTAAATTCAATCCCACGGTTGTTAAGTGAAGTAGCTTCCTCAGTGACTTCGCTTGTCAGAAGGTCACAAAATGGGATCATATGATCCCAGGACACAGCAACCGTCATAAATACGAATCAGTTGCCACGCATACAAATTTTGATCATGTGACCATGGGATGCTAGAACGGTTGTAAGCATGAAAAAGGGTCATAAGTCACTTTTTTCAGTGCCGTTGCAACTTTGAACGGTCACTAAACAAATGGTTCCAACTTGAAGGCAACCTGTAGTTAGTTGCTTCAGACAATATTCCAGTTATTTTCTCCTCTTTTTGTTTTTTTTGGTCACTCTTCACTATTGGTAATGTATTTGTAGCATGTGGACTGAGAGAAATATTGTCCAGTTGTGTCATATTTGAAAGAAATAAATGATACTAGGTGGCGATATTGTCCGTTCCTGCTTGGGGATTATTTGTTGTGGTCCGCCAGCAGCCTGAGGAGCTGGCAGCGGAGTTGGACAGCAGTGAGGCTGAGGAAGAACATGGGGCAGTCCTGGAGGCTGGGGAAGGCCCGGATGAGGGCTCTGCGTCGGAGGCAGAGATGGGGTCAGGGCCACTGGGGAGTGATGTGCTGACTCCGGAGCCTCCAGAGGCTGACAGTAGAGAGACTGAGGAACGGGAGGAGCCTGTTCCTAGTGCACGTATGAGAAGAGCTGCCAGAAGGCAAGAGCAGCTAAAGCAAAAAGGACGACTCGGAAGTAGAGCCAAGAGACGCTTGGCCTCTCCCATAAGGCTTAAAAGACCAGCAACGGCTCTTGGGCTCTTCGTTGGAAAACAATTGTTGAGAGATTTGCTTCTTGTCTTGCTGCATTTATTTCTTGTCAGCATCTTCTTCTGAACTTTTGCCAAGAAAAGCCTTTGGCAGTTTGCCACAGTAGACCAAGGTTGGTGATGAGGCTGAAAATTGTGTTTTGAGGACTTTGCTTTCATTTAATATAGAATACGCTGAGAATGAGTTAATTCTCAGCCATTGTAATAAAATCTGTTTGTTTTTTGGAACTGTTTTATATTTAATATTAACTAAGTGGGCCTGGGTCACAAAATTATTCCCATTTTTTAAAATAACTGTAATGACTATCTAAACGAGTGATTAAGAAAAATGATTAGATATACAAGGAAATTCTTTGCCTGCCTGAACCTGGAAGTGAATAATTTGAGCCCTGTTGGTTTGAGTTGTTACAACTTGCCCGACATAATGTGTTTCACACCACTTTTTAATTTTGTTTTAGTTCATCAGAGAAGATATGAAATATAAAGATGCATCAAATAAGCACAGCCACTTGCACAGGGAAGATAAGCACATCACCATTGAGGATTTATGGAAAAGCTGGAAAACATCAGAGGGTAAGGCATCCATTTTGTGCATTTTCTTCTCTGTCCATTTCTCCCCTAGGTTTAATAATACTGTGTTTTCCCCAAAATAAGACCCTGTCTTATATTTTTTTTTGAACCTCAAAATAAGCGCTTGGCCTTATTTTGGGGGAGGTCTTATTATTTTGGGGCGCATGGAGCAAGAAGGGGATCCTCTTGCCGTCTTACCTGATTTTCAGATCTGTCTCCCTAATCCAAGGGTCAGCAACCTGCGTCTCTGGAGCCTCATGCGGCTCTTTGGGGGCTCTGCTGTAGCTTCCTGTCAGGTGATCCCACCACCGGCTGGCCCCACCCCTCCCCTCCCAGTCACTCCTCGCTTGGCCTGAGAAGGTAAGGGCGACAGTGTGGGATGGAGAAGTGGCAAGGGCAGAGACAGGGAGATACTGACAGAGGGGGAGAGAGAGAGAGACATAGAGAGATACAGAGAGAGGGGGGGAGAGAAGGAGGGAGGGGAGAGAGATGTCAAAAGGATTTTGTGATTCCCGGTGTTTTTTAACAACTGGTTCTTTGCCCTAATGACCGGCTGGGTAGACGTGGTTGGGGGGGTGGGGTCATGTGACTGGTGGAAGTGAGTGCCATCGAGTTGACCACGCCCACCCAGGTTTTGTGGCTCCTAGTGTTTTCTTTTCTGTGGGAAACGGGTCCAAATGGCTCTTTGAGTATTTAAGGTTGCAGACCCCTGCCCTATCCAGAGGAAATGGCGGGAACCGGCTGCGCATGCAGTTAAATATGTTCGGGGAGGGCTTATTTTTGGGGGTAAGGATAATTTACGGGGGAGGACTTATTATCATCCAGGGAGCACTTAGTTTTGGGGAAACAAAGTAATAAAAAGCAATGTAATGCAATACAATTTAAAAACAAAAGCTGAAATGTGTAAAGCCGAAGTTTATAATGTAACATAAATTAATCTCTTTAAAGAAATAATAATAAATGCTTCCTGCTTTAGGCCTGGATCGCTTTGGGAAATGGTGAACTTTTGAGCTAAAGTCATGATTTCAGTGTTTTGACAGAATATACTACAAAACGTGTTGTAAGCATTTGGAGGCAAGTAGGAGGTTATTGTCAGATGTGAAAGATCAAGTCCACACAATGAAGGTTCAATTCAGCTGATTCATTGCTAAAAGCCTATGCGCAGGAATCTTCTCAACTAACGGTTAGCCTATGCTAGGGGTTAGATAAGAGCCAAAGGCTTTCAAAGGGGGGGGGGGAGGTTGGACTTCGTTGGCTAGTGGCTACATAAGGATTCTAAGCTGATCCCTCTTTTGACTCCATCCCCAAATTCTTCCCCTCCTCCTACACCTATACTGTCAAATCAAATCCAATTTTGGAAATGCAGGTCAGGGTTAATATAGAACAAAGTCACAAATCTTCTGGAGTCAACAAGGATAACCCTTGGAATTTTTGGAATTTTAAGCTACCGGATTTAACAACAGAGGCTTGGTTGGGACTCTGAAAATCTCTGCTCTAGGATGGAGGACAGAAGTACATTTAAATGGGCTGCTACGTTAAAGAATATCTTAACCTGGTGAAGAACAAATGAATAAGAGCTATTTGCCCCCTTTGTCTCCCAAAGGAAAATAAATATGAAAACTGAAGGAAGAGCAGATATTGGATAAACCTGTAGTAGAATCAGGTACCCAATATATAGATGGTTGTTGTAAAACACAACCTCATTGTTATTCTGCTAGAAAACTGTTACTTGACCATCGTGTTGGCAATCTTAACAAATAGGACCTTCTTCATCAGTGGTGGAATTCAAATTTTTTTACTACCAGTTCTGTGGGCATGGCTTGGTGGGTGTGGTATGGTGTGGCTTGGTGGGCGTGGCAGGGGAAAGATATTGCAAAATCTCCATTCCCACCCCACTCTGGGGCCAGCCAGAGGTGGTATTTGCCAGTTCTCTGAACTACTCAAAATTTCCGCTACAGGTTCTCCAGATCTTCATTGTTGAATAATTAATTATGAATTTTTCTCTGTGGCAAAAACTGAATAAATTAAATTAAATTTTAAATTAAATTAAATTTTAAATTAAATTAAAAATGAAATGAAATGAAATTATTAATCCATATAAGCAAGCGGCTTCTTTGGGATCTAACTATCTCATATAGCAGAATGATCCCAGGTAAGATATATTTAAAAGTATTCAGATGGCTTAGTTTGTCTAATTAATATTACTGACAATGATTATAATGCTTTTTAGGTACCGTAGTATTCCTGTTGTTATTACATGTGGGTGGAATAAATGTACACATTTTCCAGAGCGCTGCTACTACACTCCATAGCTGAGATGAGGATCTAACCCAGCTATGGAGTGTATCCGCAGCGCTCAGAAAAGGGACGTTCAGGTAAGACAACATCCATTTTAATACTGTCCTCTTAACGTCTATCAAATCAAATCATGTATATCATATATAAAAATGTCTGTCTGATTGTAAGCAAACTATGTATTTATTTACTTTCGTTCTCTAAATGGATCTTTGGTACAGAAATTCATAAAAATTACCAAATTATTACGGCCAGATGGACTTAATTAAGCTCTCACTTTGCTTTTAGGTATTAACTTGCAAACTTGCTCTGTAAACAGTTTCTCCTGCTAAAGTGCTAAAGGCATGTCAGTTATTTATTTTCTGGGAATATACAGAAAATATGTGCTGTTACAGTTTCTACACATTCAGTTCCAGCCTTTGCAAAACAAGTTCATATTTTGTTTTGGGCCTGTGCAAAATAGAGTGGTGGAAAAAATGTTTGACTTCATGGTGAACCCATGTTTTAAAGATTAAAAGTATGTGCTTGTTTCCCCACCACCACCACTTTTTATTCACTCCTAAGTGCTCAATTGTCTATAAATTTGATTTAAAATGCTGATGCAAAAGATTGTGCGAATGACATTTGATTCTCTGACTGTTTTTTTTTTTTTGTTAATTTGATTTATATGCCGCCCTTCTCCGGAGACTCAGTGCATTAAGCAATATCCTTCATACTTTTGTATATTTATACAAAGTCAGCTTATTGCTCCCACAAACTGGGTCCTCAATTTACCCACCTTAGAAAGGATAGAAGGCTGAGTCGACCTTGAGCCTGGCTAGGATTGAACTCGCAGTAATTGCAGGCAGCTGGATATTAAATGCTGCCTTAGTAGGAGGCATTAGCCTCCTACGCCACTCAGGCTCATTACGCACAGTCACTCACACCCTTGTCACTTCCCATCTGGACTACTGTAACACTCTCTACACGGGGCTGCCCTTGAGGAGCACCCGGAGGCTCCTCCATCGTCCAGAATGCGGCTGCATGAGTGGTTATGGGAGCGACTTGTCGCTCCCGGGTAACTCCCCTCTTGCGCGAGCTGCACTGGCTCCCAGTGGTCTTCCAGGTGCGTTTCAAGGTGTTAGTCACCATCTTCAAAGCGCTCCATGGCTTAGGATCAGGATACCTACAGGATCGCCTTCTGCCACCGAATACCTCCCACTGTCCGATACGCTCTCACAGAGAGGGCCTCCTCAGGGTGCCTTAAGCCAGACAATGTCGGCTGCCGACCCCCAGGGGGAGAGCCTTCTATGTGGCGGCTCCTGCCCTATGGAATGAACTGCCCCCGGATATGAGAAGGATTCCTGACCTCCGCGCCTTCCATCGGGCTCTGAAGACTCTTTTGTTCCATCAAGCCGGCCTGACCGAATAGATACATTTTAAATGGGTTTTAATTGGTTTTAAAGGGGTTTTAGCAAGAGGTTTTAATAACAGCCAAATTGCTTTAAATTATTTTAATAGTTTTAATTTTTGTGCTGGGTTGTTTTAATATGGCTGTAAGCCGCCCTGAGTCCTTCAGGAGAAGGGCAGTATAGAAATGTAATAAATCAAATCAATCAATCAGTCATAAAAGGAATGTGTAGCCAAATGATGCTCAAACCGAACCCTAGTAAGATAACAGCATGGTAAGCTCCTTTGATAAGACAGCCATTTAAAGTTTTATTTTTAATCAACAAGACTTTACATATTTACCCATCAACAGAGTTGGAAGGGACCTTTTAGGTCATCTAGTCCAGCCCCCTACCCAAGCAGGAGACCCTACACCATTTCTGACAGATGGCAGTCCAATCTCTTCTTGAAAGTCTCAAGTGATGAAGCTTCCACAACTTCCGAAGGCAACTTCTGTTCCATGGGTTGATTGTCTTCCTCCTCGCTGCTACGCCATTCCACCGATTGGGATGTTCCACCTTTCATTCGATCGACTGAGTGCCATTTAAATGTTCCTCTACAGCTGGTCCCGCCTCCTCTCTCTGCGCAAGCTCAGTCTTTTCACTCAGTCAGGGTGATCAGACTGGTGTGCCATAGTCCCGCTTAGCGAAGGAAACTGGAAATTTCAGGTGCCTTGGAAATTATGGCAATTTGAGAATCCTCTTCATTTTTTACTTCTCTTTGGTTGTCAACTTCCCCCCCTCTTTTTTTGTATATTTTAGCAGTGCAACAAGCGCTTAGAAATGGGTTTGCAGCGTAGGAAGGCACCCATCCCTCTCCTAGAAGAATGAAATATTTTGAGAAATATTAAAAAGACAGGATATTATATTTCCCTGGATGAGAAGTGGAGAAACATTTTTTTAAAGACAGAAAGCAGACTCAGTCTCCCTCCTCCCAGCAGATTTTTGTGCCCATTGAGAAAGACTGGGCCATCCTACCTACGAAACAAAAGCCTCTCAGATCCAAGGTGATGGGTTTAAGACATGACCCTCCAGGACATAATAGGATTAACCCTCTACCATCTAGCAGCAGAGCTCACCACATTGCACAATCTCCTAAGGACACTGCATCATCCTCCAGGCTTCAACCAAACTTAGCTCAGACAAACTCCTAGGATTTGTACATGTTACCATGGGAGTCTGACAACAGCCAATAGAATATATGTTCTTGCACAGGAACAGGGAGCTCAAGTTCAAAGCCCAAGAAAAGGTATAAAAACCCCTCACTCTCAACTCCATGTGGTCAGCAACAGCGGTGGGTTTCCAATATTCTTAACCACCGGTTCGCCGCACATGCTCGCTTCCCGTATGCCTTCCGCGCATGCGCTTTGCTTGCACTAAGCCTCAAAAATCCCTAAATAGGACGTCATAGAGCCAGGGCAAGTGGGAGGACCCACCTGCGATCTCCGCTACTAGTTCACCTGAACTGGTACGAACCGGTTAAGTACCACCTCTGGTCAGCTACCCAGAATCACCCGTGTTTGGTGGTTCTGCTTCATCATTAAACCATCTTTCCAATCAGCCTCCGTGTTTCCGGTGTCTTTATCCCAGTTTGGAACTGAACCCAGAGGGACATTTCTTCCAACAGCAGAAAGAGAATACCCTAAATTTAGGGATCCAAAGTTGCCATTGTCCGGTAGACTTTGCAAGAGACAATACGGTGAAATAGACTACAGATAAGGAGTTTCATTGTCATCTCATAGACATACTGATGAATTAAGAGTCCATTTTTCTGTTAGGTCTAGAAACACATACTTTACATTCCCGTACACACAGACAGCCCCTCATCATGATCAGGCATATTCCTTGGAACGGCCTCAATCAGTTTATCATTGCAGGTATCGTAGTTGAGGCTTTTTAAAGGAATTCACTGGAGTGACAGTTCTATGTCACTTTTTGAGAGAGATCTCTGGCAGGATTAAACTCTTAGTAAAAAATAGCATGATTAATCAGCCAGATTCTACAAGAAATCGATTTTATGGTGGACAGAACTCTCGCTGTTTCAGTAATGTGCTGTTGTATGGCAAAATTTTATGGCCTTCACTAAATTGTTCTCGTGACTGAGTTCAACTCAGAAGGATTTTTAAAACTCTTACTTGCCTCAGAATTATGACTACAGAAATAGATTGAGGTTTAGCTGACTGGTCAGGTACCAGAATGAGATTTCATTTTCATCTTAATTTATATTAAGTAGAGCTAATTCATTTATAAATATTCAACTCCTGTGATGCTGGGATCAGCAGCTGCATATTTGTCATCCTAAAATAATGCCCCCCCCCCCCGCCCAAGCCTTACATAACTAAATCCACAAAGTGATACCTCTGATGTTTTTAAATACTTAATTTATTAACATACTGTTCCTCATATTGAAGCATTTCAGCATGCTTTGCTGGTGGCTCAGCAGACTAAAGCATTGTGATTAACACCAGCTGTCTGCAATTACTGTAAGTTCGAATCTCACCAGGCTCAAGGTTGACTCAGCCTTCCATCCTTTCTAAGGCAGGTAAAATGAGGACCCAGTTTGTGGGGGCAACAAGCTGACTTTTGTATAAATATACAAAAGTATGAAGGCTCTTGCTTAACGCATTGTAAGCCTCCCTGAGTCTACGGAGAAGGGCGGCATATAAATCAAATTTTTTAAAAAAGCCATTTTTTAAAAAAGAAAAACTTGGTAATAGCAGCTAGGAATGTGCAGAGTTACGAACCATAAATGGAACCTTCTGGAAAAGTGTGGTTTGGGGGGTGGTTGCCAAACCAGCTCCCAAATGGCACGGCCTAAAGAGTTTTGGGATGACCTAAGGGTGAATTGAGCCTTCCAGATTTAATTGGTACATTGACAAAATGTTGAAAATGAATAGCAGATAGCAGAAATAAAAACAACATAGGAGCAAACATTAGAAAAAGTACATCGGTTGACAATGTTTCTTAACATAAGTGTAATCTTTAGAGATGTAAAGAAAGAAAAATAGCCTCTCCCCTCCCCTCCCCTCTCTCTCCTCCCCTTCCCCTCCCCTCTCTCCTCCACTCCACTCCCTCTCTTCCTCTTCCCGTCCCTCCCTTATCTTCCCTTCTCTCTCATCCTTCTCCCTCTCCACTTCCCTTCCCTCTCCTCTTCTCTCTCTCTTCGTCTTTCCCTCTCCCCTCCCCACCGCCCTCTCTCCTCTTCTCTCCCCTCCCCTCCCCTCTCCTCCTCTCCCACTCTCCCCTCTCCCCTCCCTTACTTTCCCTTCTCTCTCATCCTTCTCCCTCTCCTCTCCTCTCCTGTGTGTGTGTGTGTGTGTGTGTGTGTGTGTGTGTGTGTGAGAGAGAGAGAGAGAGAGAGAGAGAGAGAGAGAGAGAGAGAATGAGGGCACGTGCATCTTAAGGTATAAGAAAATGAAAGGGTGTAAAAATGAAATGGGGGTGCTTTGAACTTCTGAATCAAGGTGATATATACAGATGTTTGGAGGTGAAGAGGCGGGGCTTACATATATGCCATAAATAACAAATTGGTATCTGCTACTCTATTGTAGACCCAGTAAAAATTCCTACATCAGAGATAGCTGAATGTGTCACATACCAATAAATCTGGATAAAATGGCACAATGAATGTACTCTTAATAGCAATAGCTCTTAGACTTATATGCTGCTTCACAGTGCTTTACAGCCCTCTCTAAGCAGTTTACAGAGTCAGCATGTTGCCCCCCCCTCCCCCAAATCTGGGTCTTCATTTTACCCACCTCGGAAGGATGGAAGGCTGAGTCAACTTGAGCCGATGAGACTCGATCTGCCAAATTGCAGGCAGCCGGCAGAAGTAGCCTGCAGTGCTGTTACTGTCTTAACTGATAAGGATCATTGTCAAGATAAAATACAGGTGGTCCTTGACGTACAACAATTCATTTAGTGACAACTTGAAGTTACAACGGCATTGAAAAAAGTGATTTATGACCATTTTTTTACACTTACGGCCGTTGCAACATCATCAAAATTCAGATGCGTGGCAACTGACCAATATTTATGACGGTCGCAGTGTCCCGAGGTCATCCGATGCCCTTTTATGACCTTCCTAACAAGCAAAGTCAATGGGGGGGAAGCCAGATTCACTTAACAACCGTTTTACCAATTTCACAACTGCAGAGATTGACTTTAACAACTGGGTCAAGAAAGGTCGTAAAATGGGGCCAAACTCACTTAGCAAATGTCACACTTAGTGACAGAAATGTTGGGCTCAACGGTGGTCATAAGTCGAGGACTATCTGTAGAGGAAAAAGTGATCGGCCCATCTGGAGAACCCAAATGAATGAGTGTAGCAGAACATTATTTGGGTTATGGCCGTTTTTCACACTTACGACTGTTACAGCATCCCTGCCGTGACCTGGTCAAAATTTGGACCCTTGTCAACTGACTCATATTTATGACAGTTGTAGTCTCCTGGCGTCACGTGACCCCCCCCCCCCTTCTGTGACCTTCTGCCAAGGAAAGTCAATGGGGAAGTAAGATTCATTTAACAACCATATTGCTAACACCTGCAGTGATTCACTTAGCAACTGTGGCTAGAAAGGTGATAAAATGGGGCAAAATTTGCTTAGCAACAGTCTTCCTTCCTTAGCAGTGGCAATTTTGGGATCAATGGTGGGTCGTAGGTCGAGGATTAACCAGCGGTGACATCCTAACCGGTTCGCACCGGTTCAGGTGAACCGATAGTAATAAAGAGCTACGGGTTTGATCCGAACTGGTATTTCCGATGATCAGCTGTGCTGCGTGATTTAAAATTGCTAGAAAGCAGGAAATCATGCTTTCGAGTGAACCTAAATCGCGCGGCACAGCTGTTCCCCCCCCTCACTGTTCTACTTACCTTCCCAAGCTGCCTTTTTCCTCATGAAGCGTGCGTTTGGTGCGTACTGTGCATGCGTGTGTTCGCAGCGTGTGTTTGGTGCACACTGATGACAAACCGAGGAAGACTTCACCACTACGATTAACCACAGAATTCATTAAATGCCAGACATTTTTGTGCTTCGATACCTATATCCTGCTTGCGTTTCTTGGCTTTTTTACCCGCCGTTCTCATGGTCTTCCTTTGGTGTCGCACGCACGCCAGAATTACACAACTTGGATGGGATTCCGAAGCAAACACATTGACTCCATTGTGTGTGGGAAAAGATCCCACATCAGTTCTGAAGCCAAGTTCTGCAGAAGAGGATGGCAGGGATCAAAAGCTCTTAGAGTACATTTTATCGGTCACAAGATTTTATGTTTCAAAGACGCCGTGGAATTTTTTAATAAAGGAATATTTTGAAGAATTACTTGCTTATAATCTTTGGATAATCTTCGTTCTGATGAGCGCATGATGAGAACGGCAGACTTGCCAGTAAAGTACTTTTTAATTTTTTTTTTTTTAATTTGGACTGTTGATTCAGTTCTTGATAATCAGGCCTGTGGAAAATAACGTTTGTTTATATTTGTTGTAGTTCACAATTGGACGCAAGAAGAGACGCTTCAGTGGTTGGTGGAATTTGTCGAACTTCCTCAGTATGAGAAGAATTTCAGAGAAAATAATGTCAAAGGAACAACATTGCCAAGGTCATTTTTTCAGTCTACCTAATTTCAGTAGAAAGTTGTACCTTGATATCGTCCATTTTGATCATCATTAGGAAAGAAGAAAGTGAATGGAATGGAATGGAATGGAATGGAATGGAATGGAATGGAATGGAATGGAATGGAATAGAATAGAATAGAATAGAATAGAATAGAATAGAATAGAATAGAATAGAATAGAATAGAATAGAATAGAATAGAATAGAAGAATGAAGAATTAGAATAGAAGAATGTAGAATAGAATAGAATAGAATAGAATAGAATAGAATAGAATAAAAGAATGAAGAATTAGAATAGAAGAATATAGAATAGAATAGAATAGAATAGAATAGAATAGAATAGAATAGAATAGAATAGAATAGAATAGAATAGAATAGAATAGAATAGAATAGAAGAATGAAGAATTAGAATAGAAGAATGTAGAATAGAATAGAATAGAATAGAATAGAATAAAAGAATGAAGAATTAGAATAGAAGAATATAGAATAGAATAGAATAGAATAGAATAGAATAGAATAGAATAGAATAGAATAGAATAGAATAGAATAGAATAGAAGAATGAAGAATTAGAATAGAAGAATGAAGAATAGAATAGAGAATAGAGTAGAGTAGAGTAGAGTAGAGTAGAGTAGAGTAGAATAGAATAGAATAGAATAGAATAGAATAGAATAGAATAGAATAGAATAGAATAGAATAGAATAATAGAATAAGTCATAAAAATACATTCATCATAAATCAACATTTGGTGATAGTCATAGGATACTAAATAAGCAATCAACATAAATCATACTGGGATACTAAAAAACAAAGAAAGCATTTTCTGTGAAATACACATACTTTCTTTGTTTTTATCACGCTTCCAGCGTGCACCGAACATGAACAGTGAAATTTATCGATGCCAAAGTAATTTAGATATTTATATTAAGGTATTGTTTACAGATTCTTTTCTTTAGTGCAGGATTACATTGACACGACACAATTATATCTGCAGTGATTATATGTGATTCTATGGCATTTATGTCCATTATTTTTAAATGCTTCCTAAAATTGTACCAATCTACACGTCTCTTGAACAACCGCATAGTCACTGTACTTTAGTAGAAACATTGTAAACTGTATTTCAGATACGAGGGATTTAAGAGACAAAATTATAGCTTTAAGCCTTTCACTCGTGGACACACACACACACCAAATTTAGCTTTCTGGACACGAAGTCTTTGCTCTTACCATGATACTGATGATGATGTAGATGTGGATGAAGATGAGGAGGAGGTGATGGAGGTGGAAGAGGAGGAGAAGGGGGAGAAGGAGAAGGATATAACATTATTAAGGAAGAATGGATCCATCCCTTAGATAGGATGATCTTTAACCAGTTGCACAAATCTCACAGATGGACATTTTTTGTACACAGGTAGACCAGGGGTGGGCAGCTGTGGCCCTTTTACAACCTGTGGACTTCAACTCCCAGAATTCCTGAGACAGCCAGCTTGGCTGTCTCAGGAATTCTGGGAGTTGAAGTCCACAGGTCATAAAGGGGCCATATTTGCCCACCCCTGAGGTAGACTAACATAAGTCCATTTAGTGACTATTCAAAGATACAATAACACTGACAAATGTGACTTACGACCATTTTTCACAGTTACGGCCTTTGCAGCATCTCCATGATCACGTGATCAAAATTCAGACTCATATTTATGGCAACTGACTCATGTTTATGACGGTTGCAATGTCCTGGGGTCATGTGATCCCCTTTTGGGATCTTCTGACCAGCAAAATCAAGGGGGAAGCCAGATTGTTAAGTAAACCAGGTTACTAACTTAACAACTGCAGTGATTCCCTTAACAACTGTGGCAAGAAAAGTCGTAAAATGGGGCTAAACTCGCTTAACAAATGCCTCACGTAACAACATAAATATTCGGCTCGACTGTGTCGAGGACGACCTCTATTTACTTTAGTATATTACAGACATATTATTATTTCTGCATCTGTAATCCATGAAATGGGTGAATAGAAAACCACAGTGCCTTGGTGATTGTTGATTTTTGAACAGGACACAGTATGCATTTTAGTTATGCCCTTAACAGTTCTTTTCAGGACAGCATTCTTAAAATCTCCATTTTATTGTGCACAGGATAGCAGTTAATGACCCTGCATTTATGATGTCTCAGTTGAAAATTATTGACCGGAGCCACAGGCAGAAACTTCACCTGAAGGCCCTGGATGTGGTTTTATTTGGACCCCTTACACGTTAGTACATCTTCACTATCTTCCATAAAAAGCTTGCGTTGTTTGTAACGGCTAGCAGAGTTACGCTTTTCGATATTTCTTCCACACGGATGCTTCAGCGTATAACCTAGTGGTGTTTACAAGAGTGCTGTTACATAATCACTTAGTGAATGAATTTCCGTCCATTTTGACATATTTCTGTCAGTGAGGAGGACAAAATAAAAAGCAGAAGGGAAGAGGCGAACATTTACATCAGGTGCCCAACTACTCTCTTGAACCAGAGTAGAAATTACTACGTGTTGTAGCAATACAACTTCCTACCCTTGGGCTTTCTTCCTGCATACGTGCTATACCAGGGGTCAGCAACCTGCGGCTCTGGAGCTGCATGTGGCTCTTTCACCCCTCTGCTGCGGCTCCCTGTCACTCGAAATATGTGTCACAACCACCAATGTGCGATACCCGCCAGCACATGATTTATTAAGCTTTTCAACCCCCAGTAAGCCAACCATGGATAAATCCAAGAAGAAGAAAAAAGTTTCAGAAGAAAACAGAATGTTTAATTCAATTACATAGGCTAGTTTTGTGGCCGCTCAAGAAATAGTCAGGCACGGGTTTTGTGGCTCCCGGTTCTTTTCTGTGGGAAACGGGTCCAAATGGCTCTTTGAGTGTTTAAGATTGCAGACCCCTGTGCTATACAGTAGTGGCCAAAATTGTGGAAACCTTTTGGGAAAAGTATATTTTTGAGGTTTGATGGCTAATAACACCACTTTTTTTTGGAGTTTCAAGATAATACTATTCCATGGCTGGAATGGCCTGGGAATAGCCCAGAATTTAACCCAATTGAAAATCTATGGAACCGACTAAAGAAATTTGTTAGTCAGAAGTGACCCAGCAATAAAACCCAGTTAATAGAAGCCATCATTCAATCTTGGTTTCACATTATAACAGCTGCAGAACTAAAAGACTTCGTTCACTCCATGGGAAGACGTTGTAAGGCCATAATTCACGATAAATGTTACCCAAATAAGTATTAACTGACATGGGGATCATTTTTGTATATCTCGTTTTTTCTATGTGTTTCACTTTACTTCCTTATACTGTAACTGCTATTCTAATAGCAAGTCCTTCATAAAAGTTATTGCATTACATTCTTGGTTAAATTATCTTCCCATTGATATATAATTTTATGGTACTGTTCCCCCCCCCCCAAAAAAGTGGTGTTATTAGCTAATTTTAGAAAATATACTTTTCCCAAAAGCTTTCCACAATTTTGGCCACTACTGTATAAAGCCCCCATTTATAGGAGAATAATCCAGATCCAGTTATACGTGTTAGGAAAATTAAAAGATTGAAAATCTGCTAAGTCATTTTAGCCATTTGTGGCCTTCTCCTTCTCGCTTTTGCCTTAGTTTGGAAAGCCTGTTGCATTCACATGTAGCAACCTAAGACTCTGCTATTCAAATATAATTTAGGTCAGGCATTTGAGAAATCTCCTGGGGTGATTATTAATTGCTTCCCAGGGCCGAGCATGGGAAGCTTTACATTTTATTTCTTTTCGTTTTGTCGAGTCACAAATGATTGAAATAGACATGGATATGTATCTTATGCTAGTAAACTATTTTTCTGTGTTTATTATTATTTTTATTTTTTTTTAGATTTGTTTTGCGAGGCTATTTTGGACTCGCACCTGCCCAACTGGGTATCTTGTTCTTTAAACAAGTCAAATAAGCACCCTGCGAGATTATTATGGGATTCTTTCAATTTCAGGAGCGTGGGACAGATCACAGTTTACAGAATGCAACCCTCAAGCTAGTCAATATACTTACCGTATTTTTCGGAGTATAAGACGCAGCTTAGTTTTTAGGGAGGAAAATAGGGAGGAAAAAAAAATCTGCCTACCAGGAATTCATCTGGCTAGTGTCCTTAGCCTGGTCAGCTTCAGCACATTATTTTGCTGGTTTTCTATCCCCTGCTTGGCGATAAAAAAAAAAAGCTTCTAAGGCACAGCTGAGAGGAAGCAGCAATGAGAAAAGCAGGCAAAGCATGTGGAGATCGCTTCACTTGGCTAGCGTCTAGTTAGGGCTGAAAAAAAGCTTCTAAATAACAGCTGAGAGTCGGAGCAAAGTATGGAGATCGCTTCACTCGCTAGTGCCTTGTTAAAGCACAGCGGAGAGTCGAGGGAGCAGGCAAAGCTGGGAAGATGCTTCACTCGCTAGCGTCTCGTTAGCACCTCGTTAAGGCTGAAAAAATACTACATTCGGAGTTTAAGACGCACCCAAATTTTCAGCCTATTTAGGGGGGGAAAGGTGCGTCTTATACTCCAAAAAAATATGGTAGTTCTTTGTAAACAGGCTTTTAAGTTAAAAAAAAAATTGGATTAGGTTAGATCCTGTGAAAGAGACCATGAATTCGAGTAAGATCATTTTCATTCCCAACCCGTCAAGCTAAATGATGATTAGTGAAAGGCGATACATTTTCAAAGGTTTGCCTTCATGCGGCCAGTTTTTGAGGACAGGTTACAGCAGCTCATTCAGTGACCGTTCGAAGTTACAACGGCACTGGAAAAAAGTGACTTATGGACCCCTTTTCACATTTATGACCCCGTGGTGATGTGATCAAAATTCAGAAGCTAAGCAGCTGACTCATATTTATGACGGTCGCCGTGTCCCGGGGTCATGTGATCCCTTTTTGCAACCTTCTGCCGAGCAAAGTCAAGAAGGAAACCAGATTCGCGTTATTAACTTAAACAACTGCAACGATCGACTTAACAACAGTGGCCAGGAAGGTCGTAAAACGGGGCCAAACTCACTTAACAAATGTCTCACTCAGGTCGACTGTGGTCGTAGGTTGAGGACTAACGATCTCCTTTAAAAAAAAAAAAGGAGAAATTCATATTACGGCTGGTTGGTGCTTCCGACGTGAATCCAAAATATTGTTTCAGAATGCAGAAGAGAATAAATGCAGCAGTTGCTGGCAGTTCATTAAAGCAGCTGCATCCTTTTCTATATTTCCATAATATTACAGTCCTGGAAAAAGATACAGATCTTTCAACGATACTCTTTGGAAGTCACTCTGAAGCCATGGCCCGCCTGCCTTGCTTTTACTGTAGGGAACCTGTATGGGGAATAAATTTTCAAGAGGGATGCTTTTTAGAATGGCGGGGAAAGAATAATAACTGGGTTTAGATACAGTATGTAACAATGTTAAGTAATTTGTGGCTTCCTTAATTCTTTCTCCTATGCTCTGCTAACCACAATGAGGTTGGTGCGCTTTGGCTTCTCCTTTAGATGAATTAACAGTGTCATCAAAACCTAAATTTTGATTATTATTTTTTTCCTGTGGTTAGTTAGTAAATGTTCGGACCCAGCTCCCACACACGACAAGCCCTTTGTAGTTAATGAAACATTCTCTTTATTAGGAGCGCCAGCAGCCGCTCTCTCTCACAGCAAGTGATGCTCGCTCCCTTTCCCCTTGAAATGGCCCCAACACACCAGGACTCACTCACTCACTCTTCCCCCACTTGCAAAGAAGTCATGGAAAGTGTGCTTACTTGCTTTCTTCCAGCAGCAGAGATACACACTCACAAACTCAGGAGGCGTTGCAGATTCCAAGAAGAATAATTTCCAAATTCGGAAATACAGACTATCAGTAGCGCACCGGCAGGGAGATGAATAGTTGTCTGCCACACCTATTCATCTCCACCCCCTGCCTTTTATCCCCAGAGCTAGGGTGGCGCTTCGCTAGCAACAGTGGCTCTTCCTTCCTAAGGACCGGCCCATAGATTTCCACTGCTCTCCTCTCCTCTGCCTTCTGTGCATCCATGAGTCAGGCACTGGACCCAGCTGTTCCTCCTCTTCCTCAACAGCTACCTCCAGACCTGGGGGCTGTTGACTCTCCATCTGAGGGCTGATGGATGGCCCAGGCTTCGCCTCTGTTTCTATAGAAACAGAGGCGAAGCCTGGGCCGTCCATCAGCCCTCGGAGCTCTCAGTCTTGATGCTGACCCTGACTCCCACGCTGCCTCCTCCTCTGATTTGGCTGCTGGAGGGGCTGGCGGCCAATAGGCCGCAACAGTAAAGTAGAAACAAGCCAAAGTCGTAAACTCTGCCGCAAGTCGAGTCTGACTAATAAGAATTTCCAATAAAAGAGAATTTTCAAAATCTTTCTCAAGTCTACATCCGAGAAGGATAAGCAGTGCCTCTCTTTTCGTTATCCGAATAATGCCGAAATACGTTTTCCCAAACTGACCTCGCTGCCTTTTCTAGGCCCTCCCCACAATTGGATGAAAGATTTTGTACTCACAATCTCCATAATGATTGGTATCGGAGGTTGCTGGTTTGCCTATACGCAGAACAAGACTTCGAAAGAGCACGTTACCAAAATGATGAAAGACCTGGAAAGCCTCCAGACCGCCGAACAGAGTCTTTGTGAATTGCAAGAAAGGTATTTGAGAACTCTGGGATTATATACTCCATTAGGGCATTCAAAAATTGTTATTACCAAATGTGACAGGCCCGAAAGCTGAGAAAACAGTGGCTTCCAGCTGCCCTTTACTTTTACGTTCACCCTATGTTAAACTTAGTTAAGTTCGTTAACCTAAGTTAAGCTTGTATTAAGAGGCATATTGACATGTTTGATTAAGCCAAAATGCTCCCGGTCTGATTTAGCAAAATTTCAGAATAAAACCCGACCGAATTGTCAAGAGATCGGCAATCATTTACTCTTCTGCCTCCCGCTTTGATGCGATGCTTGGAATCACGTTAAAGTGTTTGCCTAGTTAATTGAACTCTGCACAGAACGAGATAAATGTGGTTTATATTTTTGCTAAAAATGTTTATTCCCCCCCCCCCCCCCAAAGGCTTGAAAAAGCACAGGAGGAGAATCGAACCGTTGCCGTAGAAAAGCAGAACTTAGAACGCAAGATGATGGATGAAATCAGCGATGCCAAACGAGAAGCCTGCCGGCTCAAAGAGTTGAGGGAAGGAGCTGAATGTGAACTCAGCAGGCTTAAATATGCAGAAGAGGAGCTGGTGCAGGTATTTTGCAAGTTACATGCTGAGTTTCAGTTTCCATCTGGGTTCCGGGACGCTTGCAGAAATTCTTGTAAAAAAAAACTCTGAACGGTGGAGTGTGGAAGGATTTATCCTCCTTGCAGTCAGCTGAACATTTGCATTCTTTTAGAGCAGGGTGTCAAACTCGGTTTTATTGAGGGACGCATCAGGTTTGTGTTTGATCTCGGGGGGGGGGGTGCATGGCCAGCTCGACATTACTTGTGTCAGCGACGCCTGTGGTGGCCTGAGTGCTTTGCCAGCGAAAATGGACTCCCGAGTTCCGTTTCCTGCTATGACGGCCTTCTGCAACCCTCTGCCAGTGAAAATGGAGCTCAGGAGGGCTGTGTGTGGCTGTCGCGAGCTCCGTTTTCAGCTGCGATGGCCTCCGGCAACCCGTGCGGCCCTCCCAAGCTCCGTTTTTCCTGGCAGAGGCACTGTGGGCCGGTCCTTCGCTGTTTCCAGGACAGCCCCACAGGGCTAAGATCTAAGCACCCCGCAGACCTTGAGTTTGACACCCCTGTTTTAGAGCGTCATTGAGGCCACGTGGGGATTTGTCTGTGTCCTCAGCGTCACCTGAGAAGTGCAAATGGGTGCGGACAAAGCCCCAAGTGGCCTCAACGACTCTCTAAAAGGATGCAAATGACCAGCTGTCTGCAAGGAATATAAATCCTTCCATCCTCCACCATCCAGTCAGAGCTGAAAAAGCTTCTTAGATGAGAAAAGAAACATCTTTAAAGAAAAAAAAAACAGAAGGTCCAATTGTCTCCTCACAAAGCTCCTTTGGGGGTAGCAGTTATCTCTGCACATTTCTTTAATAAAGGGACGCTCTACTGTGGCTTTTGAAGTGTAGAACAGAAGCGTCCAATCTGGAATTCGATCCAGTCTTTAGACTCTCCGTCAGTCTGTTCTAGGTAAATAAACAATAAACTCAGGAACAAATGCAACTGTAAATCAGTGGGGCAAATTGAGGTCAGTCACAGAAATTCATTTCAGAAAGTGAAATGTGGGTAAAAACCAGGTAATTTTATCTATGGAAATAGAAAACATGGAATGTTTACAGGCTACCTATGCAGCAAAATAGAACAAGATCTAGAGTCACGTTCTATTTGGTTAACTGAAGATCTTTCTCTCAGATTGGTTAATAAATTACCCTGTTATCCTAGTCATAAATGTTCAATTGCTTCTGTCAGACATTGTCTCAGACAAAATGGTTAACGGGCCGGCATCTTTATCTAATCTAGCGCCTTCTCTTCATCCCCCCCCCCCTTCTAGGTCCGCATGGCCTTAAAAAAGGCAGAGAAGGAATTCGAATTGCGAAGCAATTGGTCTGTTCCAGATGCGCTGCAAAAATGGCTCCAGCTCACGCACGAAGTAGAAGTCCAGTACTACAACATTAAGAGACAAAATGCAGAAATGCAGCTAGCCATCGCCAAGGAAGAGGTAAAGCTGCACGCTTGAAAATTATTCCGGAACAAAATGGGGAAAACGGAAGATGGCGGAGTTCGGCGGGCGTTGATCATCATCTTAGGATGTAGGGTTACCACTCACCGGTTTCGGCGATGAAACTTCATTGAGAGGTCCTCAGTGTTCCATTTGCTCTTTAAAAGGCCCCAATTGGGACACCTTAATCTGCTGGCTTTAGGAGGATTTGCTTCTGGAACCTGCTGAGATATGCTGCAGGGTAATGGCATGGTTTCAAATCATCCAGAGGGAGGATGGAACTTCCTGCTCCTGGATCTTGAAATCAGCTTCAAATAGTGTGAAAAGGAGGGTGACCCCTTGAATTCTAGAGTGCCACATTCCCTGTCTCCCATTCTTAGGGCTGTAACTTCTGTTTTTAAGAGTTGCACCCTCCATAGCTTTCCCTGTGATTCTAACAGCCTTTCTGCTGGGCACAGTGAGGCCAGATATTCATGAGTTGATTACAAAAAAAAAGTTATTATTTTTGCCTATGCTTTCAAAGATCGTGATAGCAACATCAAAGGCCACAAACTCCAAGTTATTTTTCTTAAACAAGAGGGTTTTTTCCCCCTCCCAGGAGGTGGATTTTAAAAATAATAATAATAATATGGTCTGTTGGGAAGCTGTTGGCTACATGAAAAAAAAAGCCATTGAAGTAATAAAATACAGTATAAACTGCTAACGTTTCTCATTCCAGGCTACTGGGTGGGAAGCCTTGTGTATTTGTGAAGCAGCTTGCAAGAATTTCTCTCGTCAGGCAGGCCTAACCTCGCCTTAATTTTACTGGGCAGTTATGGTAACGGTATCAATCCTAAAAGGAAATTAACCCTGACTGTCCTTTCCGAGGTCAGATACTGAAGCTGTAACCCAAATACTTTGGTCATCCAATGAGAAGAGAAGACTAATCAGGAAAGTCCCTTACGTTGGGAAATATAAAAGGCAGAGGGAGAAGAGGATGGCAGAGTAGGAGACGGTTAGATAGTGTCATCGAGGCCAAATCCAAATCCAAAAATGCCAAGGAATTTCCAGCAGTCTGGCACTCTGACAAATCAGCCATCAACAAACACATAGACACTAATAACGTTTATAGACTATGCAAAAGAGACCATCAACCAGCCCAAAAGGGAAAAAGACTCCAGCACCTCTTCACCAGTAATCAGCATAGATCCGTGATGGTACACGTGCCAGAGGTGGCACACAGCGCCCTCTCTGGGCAAATGAGCTGTTGCCCCAGCTCAGCTTTGCTGCGCATGCCTGCATGCCACCTGTCAGCCAGCTGGTCTTTGGGTCTCGGCCATGCACGCGTGGGGGGGACAGGGCGCATGCGGGGGGCTGCATGCGCATTTGCGGGGGACGGGGCAAATTGCATTTTGGGGGTTTGGGCACTCGGTCCAGAAAAAGTTAGCCATCACTGGCATAAATTAACTCCAAGATCAACTTCAGACCAACAATCGAGTAAGCAATACCTCAATCAAGAAACTGCCAAAGAGCCATCAGTAAACGGCCCAACCCAAGACCTCCACCCACACAGACAGGCAAGACACCAGAATATAAAAAAGCAAACAGCACTCCTTATTAGCACACGGATGATAGTCTGTAGAGATTCTCAGTCATCCACATCGTGGTTGTCCCAAAGGTGCTTTTTCAGGGGGCAACTGGACTTTCTTGTTTATTTCTTTTGAGGACATTTCGCTTCTCATCCAAGAAGCTTCTTCCGCTCTGACAGAATCGTGGGGAATGGAAGGATTGATACTCCTTGCAGACAGCTGGTCATTTGCATCCTTTTAACAGGTCGTTGATGCATTTGGAGGTTTATCTGTGTCCTCGGGGGGTCACCTGAGTGGTGTTCCTGGTTCCTGTAGTTTGCAACTTGTAGTCTGGATACAGGATACAAATGACCAGCTGTCTGCAAGGAATATAAATCCTTCCATTCCCCACTATCCCGTCAGAAGCTTCTTGGATGAGAAGCGGTATGTCTTCAAAAGCAGAAGAAGAAGAAGAAGAAGAAGAAGAAGAAGAAGAAGAAGAAAGCCCAGGTGCCTTCTGAAAAAGCACCTTTGGGGTTGCAACTGATGATGTTACCTAGTTAGGGTAATTAAACATCTGCAAGAAAACAAGCAACCTCAGAATGCATCCCTCAGTGTCATCGAGGCAGTGAACATGAATTTGGATAAATTCCAGAAGACAGTGGAGGACAGGAGGGCCTGGAATGCTATGGCCCAAGGAGCATGACTTAATGATTGAACAATAACAACAACAAATAGTAACAGCAGTCATCTCGGCCTTGGTAGTAGTTAGCGTGTGTAATGATAACTGCAAAAGGGATGGGGCGATGTTTGAAATAAACGTGGCAGAGAGCGGAGTGATCAAATAAGGTTTCAGCCTTGAGTATTAGCCCATGCTAATACTCCTAGAGATGCTCTGGAGGCTGGGGACAGCAAAAAATGTCACTTCCTGTCCAACCGGGAGTTGGGAAATGGGCCGTTTCGGGCCTCCGAGGGGGTAGGGAAGGCTGTTTTCGCCCTCCCCAGATGCATAGAGAGGATCTGGAGCCAGGTGAGAAAGAAAAACGAGCCTTCCACACACCCCCAAGGCCCTCTGGAGGCAGGAAACAGCCTGTTTCCCTACTTCTGGTGGGCCCAGAAGGCCCGAAAATCAGCTGGCCGGCGTGCACATTCGCACAGCACACATGCCATAGATTTATCATTGTGGGCATAGAGCCTGGGCGAGTGGGCGGGCCAACTCGCGATTTCTGCTCCTGATTCATGTGAAACGGTCCGAACCATCTGAATACCACCTCTGGACAGAACGTCTCTTCAGATAATGGCCACAAGAAAGGAAATTCACTTCTCTTTTCCCCTTTTCGCATGGCTGAAATAAGCCTTCAATCCCTGCGATGTTTCATTTCAGGCAGAAAAGATTAAAAAGAAGAGAAATACTGTATTTGGAACGCTACACGTTGCACACAGCTCTTCACTTGATGAAGTGGACCACAAGATTCTGGAAGCAAAGTAAGACACGGAGTGGGTATGATGCCCTTTCTATTGGTTACGGAAACCTTGTCGTCGTCGTTTTTAAAATGGGGCTCACAAATTTTAAATTAAAAGCTCAACATAATCTGAGCCAAGTCCTTCAGGGTGGGGATGCTTGAGGAAGAGGTACGATTGTCTATAGGATGACTACAGCTTCCTGCCGATTAGTTCTTGTCTATTCTGTCTGAGGGACGCGGTGGCTCAGCGGCTAAGACGCTGAGCTTGTCGATCGAAAGATCAGCAGTTCAGCGGTTCGAATCCCTAGTGCCACATAACGGGGTGAGCTCCTGTTAGTTGTCCCAGCTTCTGCCAACCTGGCAGTTCGAAAGCACGTAACAAATGCAAGTAGAAAAACAAGGACCACCTTTGGTGGGAAAGTAACAGCGTTCCGTGCGCCTTTGGCGTTGAGTCATTAGTAACAGGTTTGTTAAGGGAAAATCGGGCTTTCCCATTTGACGTTGCTTGTTAAAAAGTTGCAAAAGGAGATTGTGTGACCCCGGGACTCAGCAAAGGTCATGAAATATGTAACAGTTGTCAAAACTTAACTAATGTAAATCACGGGACCCCAAGGACATTGCAACGTGGTCGTAAGTGTGACAAACGGTCCTCGGTCGTTTTTTCCTCACTGCCGTCGTAACTCTGGACAGTCACTAAACAAAGCTGTTGCACGTCGAGGACAATCTGTGTCGTTGTGGGTGCATGACATAGCCTGTTTTAATCTCTTGGACCTCTTCCTAGGAAAGCACTTTCTGAATTAACTACCTGCTTGAGAGAACGGCTCTACCGATGGCAGCAGATTGAGAAGATCTGTGGCTTCCAAATAGCCTATAACTCAGGGCTGCCAAGCTTGACCTCCTCCCTCTATTCAGATCACAGTTGGGTGGTCATGCCGCGAGTGTCCATCCCACCCTACCCAATCGCGGGGGGAGTCGACGACCTCGATGAAGACACCCCTCCCATCGTTTCCCAGTTTCATGGTATGTGGTGGGATATCTCAGATGACCTCGGACGATGGGGAGACTGGCACACATAGAATTTAGAATAACAGAGTTGGAAGGGACCTTGGAGGTCTTCTAGTCCAACCCCCTGCTTAGGCAGGGAACCCTATACCACTTTAGACAAATGGTTATCCAACTTCTTCTTAAAAACTTCCCGTGTTGGAGCATTCACAATTTCTGGAGGCAAGTCGTTCCACTGATTAATTGTTCTCACTGTCAGGAAATTTCTCCTTAGTTCTAAATTGCTTCTCTCCTCAGCTAGTTTCCATCCATTGCTTGTTGTCTTGCCCTCAGGTGCTTTGGAGAATAGCTTGACTCCTCCTTCTTTGTGGCAGCCCCTGAGATGTTAGAACCCTGCTATCATGTCTCCCTTAGTCCTCCTTTTCATTAAAGTAGACATACCCAGTTCCTGCAACCCTTCTTCATATTTTTTAGCCTCCAGTCCCCTAAGCATCTTTCTTGCTCTTCTCTACACTCTTTCTAGAGTCTCAACATTTTTTTACATCATGGCGACCAAAACTGAATGCAGTATTCCAAGTGTGGCCTTACTAAGGCATTATAAAGTAGTATTAACACTTCACGTGATTTGATTCTATCCCTCTGTTTATGCAGCCTAGAACTGTGTTGGCTTTTTTGGCAGCTGCCGCAGACTGCTGGCTCATATTTATATTTATTTCAATTTATATTGGTTTTAGTATGTTTTTAACTTTTTTGTATTGGTTTTTAATTGGCTGTTCACCGCCCTGAGTCCGGCAGGAGAAGGGCGGTATAGAAATCTAATTAATAATAAATAAATATTTAAATGGTTGTCCAGTAGGACTCCAAGATCCCTCTCACAGTTACTACTATCGAGCAAGGTACCTGATCTGTCCCCCCCCTTCAGAGACCCACCAAAACACAGCCAGCCGAGGGTTAAGAATCACTTGGCACACTCCGCAGTTCTTATCTCAACCTTGGCAGCGATATGCACACCGTCTGCCAAGGACTTTATTAGTTTACACAAACAAGAAAATCACCTACGTAGCTTTGCCGTTCATCTAGCTTCCAGGACTACGAGGTTGCTCCGTTTGTTTAGCTTTGTTCGTCACAAACTTCGTGACTCACTGGCCTGTCTTATATAGACAGGCTTCTGGGTGTGGTCCAGTGACTCACTGATCCCATGACTCCAATCAGTGACTTAGGACTATTTCCTCATACACCGCAGCTGCAATACTCTTTTGTCTCGCCTTCTTTGGCGTGCGTCCAGGAATGACGTCTCTCCCTCACTCTCATCTGAGACACCTGTTTCCCCACTACTTGGCTCTCTTTCAGCTGGCACCTGAGCCGGTGCCAGAGGGGGGGGGGCTGGGAAATCTGGCTGGCTCCTCTTCCTCCTGCTCAGAGCTTCCTTCCTCCAAAGGGATAGGCTCAGAGGACGGGGCCACAACAGTACCATATATACGGTACCTGTGCATTTTGTTTTTCTTGCCTACACGTAGAACCTTACTTTTTTCACCGTTGAATTTCATTTTGTTAGATAGCGCCCAATGATAGCACCCAACTGCTCCCACTGTGAGGAAATTTCTCCTTAGTTCTAAATTGGATCTCTCTTTAATGATCTTCCACCCTTTCCTTCTTGACCTATCTTCAGGCGCTTTGGAGAATGGGTCAGCTTCCTCTTTGTGACAGCCCGTCAAGTACCGGAAGACAGTTTTCATCTCCCCCCCCCAATCTCTCTCTCTGATAGGCTAGACCAGGGGTCAGCAATCTGCGGCTCGGGAGCCGCATGTGGCTCTTTCATCCCTCTGCTGTGGCTCCCTGTTGCTAGTCGGCTCCACGATTGATAGGGTTTTCAGTAGAGGAAAAAGGATGCCGCGCTAGGAGTTCACTCTATGGTGGGGAAACCGACTTTCAGTCGGCAGAGGAAAAAGGACAACGTGCTAGGGGGAAACTCTATGGTGGGGGAACAGGACTTCCGGTCAGCAGAAGAAAAAGGATGCCGCTCTAGGAGGAGACTATGATGAGGGAACCAGACTTCCGGTTGGCTCCAGAATTGAATGGGGGCTTCCGGTTAGGATCTCTGTGGCTCTTTGAGTGTTTAAGGTTGCCGACCCCTGGGCTAGATATTCTGACCCAGCTCCCAAAGCATGCTGTTTTGAATTAAACCTTAATGAGGAGTGCCAGCAACCTCGGCCAACAGTCTCTCTCTCTCTCTCTCAGCAGGCTAACGAATTTTTATTAGTTTATAATGTAGCATAGAAAGAAAATACAAAAATATAATAGGAAAAATAGAGGAAGAAAAGGGGAAGAGAGAAGTGGGGGAAAGAAAAGGGAAAAAAAAGAAGACATTGACTTCCGACTTCCTTTGGTGCAGTAGAATAAGGCACTATTAACCTCAAACCTCAACTTTTTAACTTTTACGTAATAGTATAAACTAGCCATTTCTACAACAGCAAATCTGTCTAATGGGTAAAACCCAAAATCAGAGTTTCATTTTCTTTACACCTCAAGCACAAAGTGCAGAAGCGGTTTCCAAGTAGAGATAAGTCAAAGCAGTCAATTTAGCCATCTCTGCAAACTCCATCCATTTTTACAGCCATTCATCCATTGTGGGGATCGAGGTGACCTTCCATTTCTGTGCATGAAGTGGTTTTGCTGCCCTCAACATATATAACAACAGCCCCCAAGATTCATACCTTAATGCAGAAAATTCTTAAAGTGAACATAAACAGAGACCTTTCTTTTGGGTTTAATGGAAAGGTTCCGTGTTGGTTCCTGTTAAATGTTTGAGTCAGGCAGTCTTCTCTTACTAGGCAGGAACCATGTCTATCTCATCGGCTGCTGTATTTTAAAGAAGAGCATTAGGAAGAAGAAAAAAAGAGTCCCCTGGCCTAGAGGTGGAGCTCTTGCCTCACACTCAGGAGGCTGCGAGTTCAATCCTAGGTAGAGGCAGATATTTTTCTCTCGGGGCAAAATGAGAATATATCAGCCAACTATAACTCCGCATTGCCAACAGGAAAGGCATCCGGCCAATAAACACTCACTCAGCTCCATTCAGTTGCCTTGACTCCACCCCGCAAGGGATTATGGGGTTGTTAAAAAAAGACGATTAGGAATTAAAAAAAAAACAACACCCCATTTTATAAAGAAAGGGTTTTTTTTCTGTCTTCGCAGAGTAATGTTTTGGTGGGCTGATGAACGGGCTTCTGAATCTGTCTCTTTCTGTTGTTTTCAGGGTCTGCTGTGAAAACCGGCACCTTAGCACGGAGCAGCAGCCTGTATCGCTCCAGGCGAAATGTGGTGCCATCGTCGCCTCAGTTGCAACACGGGGCGCAGACACCCCACGCTGCGCACACGCAAGCCACTCTGCACTCGGCAGACCCTGACCTCCTTTCCGTCTCCAGTTGCCCGGCTGCTTACCGTACCGAAGAAGAAGAGGAAGCAATTTACTTCACCGCTGACAAGCAGTGGTACGAACTTCGGCACATTCACGCACAGGCCAGATTAGGATAGATCAGTGATGGCTAAGCTTTTCCGGACTGAGTACCCAAAGCGCACACGTGTGCATGGCCGAATCCCCAAAATGCAATGCATGCATATGCACCCCGCGCATGCATGCGTGGCCTCCCGCACATACTCCGCCCTCCACACATTCGCATGCAGGCCCCCTCATGTCCCCGCCCCCCGCATATGCGTGGCAGAGACCCAAAGACCAGCTGGCCGATGGGAGGCGCGCACGCATGCACGGCATAGCTGAACTGGGGCGACAAGCTCGTGTGTCCACATAGAGCAGGGGTGAAATCCAGCAGGTTCTGACAGGTTCTGGAGAACCGGTAGCGGAAATTTTGAGCAGTTTGGAGAACTTTCAAGTACTATCTCTGGCTGGCACCAGAGTGGGTGGGAAGGGAGATTTTGCAATATCCTTCCCCTGCCATGCCCACCAAGTCACGCCCGCCAAGCCACACCACAGAACCAGTAGTAAAAAAAAAATGGATTTCACCACTGACAGAGAGGGTGCTGCGTGCCACCTCTGGCATTCGTGCCATAAATTCGCATCATGAAGATAGATGATGGAGGATGAATTCTGGGTATTCCTCCACTCTGAACATTAGCACAAAAAAGAAATATATATATATATAGATAGATAGATAGATAGATAGATTTCCCTTTAGAACTGAAAGACTGCGACGAGCAGAGAACTTGTGGTTACCTTAGATCAGGGGTCTCCAAACTCGGCAGCTTTAAGACTTGTGGATTTCAACTCCCAGAATTCCTCAGATCTTAAAGTTGCTAAGTTTGGAGACTCCTCCCTTAGATTAGGAAGGGAGGTTGTATTATTATTATTATTATTATTATTATTATTATTATTATTATTATTATTATTATTATTCCTACTACTACTACTACTAGTAGTAGTAGTAGTACTATTACGGTCAATCTTCAATTTGATTCACAATCTGTGACTGGTAACTGGGACTGGTTCAGGTCCTAACCTAAGAGCTGTTAAGGTAGAGCCTGAGTATATAGGAAGTTCCAAGTAAGATGTTTTTGCAAAGTCAGAATATTCAGGTCTAATAAGTTCAAAATGTCCATGTATTTAGGCAATCCTTTAGGTATTGCTCCAACAGTATAGTATAGTATATCCTATTATTATTGGATCTATCTGTCTGTCTGTCTATCCTATCATCTATCTGTCTGTCTACTTACCTATCTCTTATCATCCCTCTGTGATCTATCAGCCATATCTACCTACCTACCTACCTACCTACCTATCCATCCATCCATCCATCCATCCATCCATCCATCCATCCATCCATCCATCCATCCATCCATCCTATCATCTATATGTCTGTCTGTCTGTTTGTCTATCATCCCTCTGTCATCTATCAGCTATGTCTGTCTGTCTGTCTATCTATCTTATCTATCTTTCTATCATCTATCTGTCTGTCTGTCTACGTATCTCTATCATCCCTCTGTCATCTATCAGCCATATCTGTCTGTCTGTCTGTCTGTCTGTCTATCACCCCTCTGTCATCTATCAGCCATCTATCTATATCTGTCTGTCTGTCTATCTGTCTGTCTGTCTGACTGTCTACCTATCTCTATCGTCCCTCTGTCATCTATCAGCCATATCTACCTACCTACCTACCTACCTACCTACCTACCTATCATCCATCCATCCATCCATCCATCCATCCATCCATCTATCTATTTCCTACCTACCTACCTATTTATTTGCTGCCTACCTCGTTTTGAAGCTATTCTTTGAGTAGAGTTGGAGGCCCCTTGAGTTAATGTGGACACATCCATGACACTTTCTTGGCATAATAGAGAAATAACTCATTATTGCCTTCTTAGGAATTTTTTTATTTTTTTTTTATTTTTTATTTTTCTAGTCTGGTTTCTGGGACTCCAACCTAGACTTCCATCCTAATACTAACTAGGGTTTGTTTAGCTTTCTAGTTTAGCCATGACTGCCACCTAGCGGAGCCTTCGAAATATAGCTCTAATTGTCTACAGGGCTTTGCATATCAAACCAAGGATTACACACCACAAATAGCCAGACTTTTTGAGATATGCTTGCTGGTTTCTCTATCATATATCCCAAAAGAATTGCCAGTGTTTATTTGGGCTGTTGTGATGGAAGTGAAACCATCACTGATTGTGAAGTCAATGTAATGGACCTCCTGCATAATTCAACTCTTTTGAGTTTCCATCTTAATATTCTCAGTAGGCAAAAAGTTATCTAGTGATCTCCCATATTGTTAGAAATACCATTATTTTATTTTATTTTATTTTATTTTATTTTATTATTTTATTTTATTTTATTTTATTTTATTTTATTTTATTTTATTTTATTTTATTTTATTTTATTTTATTATTTTATTTTATTATTTTATTTTATTTTATTTATTTTATTTTATTTTATTTTATTTTATTTTATTATTTTATTTTATTTTATTATTTTATTTTATTTTATTATTTTATTTTATTTTATTTTATTTATTTTATTATTTTATTTTATTTTATTATTTTATTTTATTTTATTTTATTTTATTATTTTATATTTTATTTTATTTTATTACTTTATTTTATTTTATTTTATTTATTTTATTATTTTATTTTATTTTATTTTATTTTATTTTATTTTATTTTATTTTATTTTATTTTATTTTATTTTATTTTATTTTATTTTATTTTATTTTATTTTATTTATTTTATTTTATTTTATTTTATTTTATTTTATTTTATTTTATTTTATTTTATTATTTTATTTTATTTTATTTTATTTTATTTTATTTTATTATTTTATTTTAATTTTATTATTTTATTTTATTTTGCTTTGTCTTTTGCTGCAAGTACATTAGGATATCCCAAGGATGCTTTTCAAAAGGCAACTGGGCATTCTTGTATTCCCCCCCACCCCCTTAAAAACATTTCACTTCTCATCCAAGAAATTTCTTCTTGGATCAGAAGCAAAACGTTTTCAAGGGAAAAAAAGCCCCAAAAAGTCCACTTGCCTTTTGAAAAGCACTTTTGGGACAAGCGTGACCTGGATGGTTGAGAATCTGCATGTTATTTATTCTTTGACTCTGTGGAGCCTTGACACATACAGATAGTCCTTGACGTATGACCAGAATTAAGTCCCAACGTTTATGTCGTGAGGTAAATTTTTTTGTCAAGTGAATTTTGCCCTAATCGATGACCTTTCTTGTCGTAGTTGTTAAGTGAACCACTGCAGTTGTTAAATTAGTAATACGATTGCCAAGTAAATCTGACTTCCCCATTGACATTGTTTATCAGCGGGATCGCATGGCTCTGAGACACTGCGGCCGTCATAAATATGAGTCAGTTTCCAACTGAATGTTAATCACGTGACCCTGGGGATGCTGCAGTGGTCATAAGCGTGAACACCTGTCGTAAGTCAAGGACTGCCTGTATATAAACCTTATTACATTGCCCATTGAATGGACTCGAGTGACCGTACAGATTAACCCGAACCCTTGATGTCTCCTCTGCATCTATAGGGAAGTTCAGGATACCGTTTCCGAGTGCGACTCCTTCAATTCTTCAGCGGGAAGGAAGCAGTCTCCCCCTTCAAGTCTCGAAATATATCAACCCCTGTCACCTCAAAAGACATCCCAGGAGGATGTGTCCTTAGAACAATCCTCTACTGGGGACTCCTCTTCCCTCACCGCCGACATCTCCAGGGGTTCTCCAGACTGCGTGGGGCTGACAGAAACTAAAAGTATGATCTTCAGTCCCGCGAGCAAAGTGTACAACGGCATTCTGGAGAAGTCCTGCAGCATGAACCAGCTCTCCAGCGGTAGCGTTCCCGTCCCCAAACCTCGGCACACCTCATGTTCCTCCACCAGCAGCGAAAGCCGAGCCGGGCACGAACCTTCTCCCGTCTCCCGTCTCGGTAGCCTTTCGCAAGACCTTTACCACAACGGAGAGCGAAACAAAAAAACGTCCAAAATCAAGAGCCTTTTCAAGAAGAAATCCAAGTAAGGCTGCTTGGAGAGGAGACACCCCCCCCCCCTCCTCCCCACTTTCAAACCACACGGCATTCTTCTCCTTTGACTCTGCGGTCATTATTATTATTATTGTTATTATTTAAATTATAAGAATGTAGTTGTCAAAGACTTTTCTAGGCCACAGCAAGAAATCCTCTTTAAGGTCAACTCTCTCTTTTTTTTTTTCCTTCCGTTTGAAAAAAAGTCAACATGCATCAGCTGTCAATGAGAAATTTTTCAATTTCAAGACAGTTTTACTACGGTCATTTGTCTATTTATTTCCGCTGTTGGTTTTTTTTTTTTTTAGTTTATATATAAAACGTTTTTAAAATAAATAAAAAAAAAGAGATCAGCAACACTTTAACACAAGCTTTAACGGACTCGTAAGCCTGCATGGGCTTGACTTATTATTATTATTTTTTTTTCCTTCTTCCCTTGTTTACCTAAGCATCTTCTTAATCTTTCCATAGAAGCTATGGCATTGTGTACTGGACATAACGTAACTTTTGAATGAAGTACAACTTAACTTAAATTGCACTACTGTTCTCCCTGACTGGAAAGTATCTTTGCAAGTGAAAAACCGTTTTAAAAATAAAGAGAGAGAGATGGGTTGGTTCATTGTTGGGGTATTTTTTTTTTTTGGTTATTTTTTTTTTAGGTCGTTTCTACTAGCATTTCTAACCGTTAACTTCTGGGACTGGAACCTCGTTTTAAATGCATTTATTAACCTAGTGGATTGGGTCCTGTTGTAAAGATCATGCTAATCCAGAGCCTTCACTATGATTTTTATAGCATTGCACACAGGCTGTCTGGGTAGAAATATGTGTCAAGAGAAGGGGATTTCACACCCAAGCGGGAAAATGTCAGTCCTTTTACCACGACAGGCTTTCTGAGATATTCACCAACGTAAGCCTGGGTTGGGGACAAATGTGGGCACTTGTTTACAAACTTTGACAGTGAAAGGATGATTGATTTGTGAATATTTGTACTGTGGCAAAGATAATAAATTGAAAATCCTATTGTGCAATGACTCGTGCGGATCATAGACATTCCCTTTTCTACGTTAAACTTTTTGGGGTTTTGTCGTTATATGTAATGGTACATACAGTATATCACCGTTACTTGCTGTGTATTCTCTTTATTGTCTACTCTTCTTGGGAATATTCAGATTTCTTTTATTTATTTATTTATTGGTTCAATTTATATGCCGCCCTTCTCTGGAGACTCAGGGCGGCTTACAATGCGTTAAGGAATAGCCTTCATACTTTTGTATATACCTGCTTAGTAGGGCTTTCGGGGGCCCCCTAAGCGGTGTTCTTTTTTATACAAAGTCAGCTTATTGCCCCCACAATCCGGGTCCTCATTTTACCTACCTCAAAAGGATGGAAGGCTGAGTCAACCTTGAGCCTGGTGAGATTTGAACTTGCAGTAATTGCAGGCAGCTGGTGTCACTTAACACCACTTGAATCTGCACCACCACCAAGGCACTTTTACAGCAGAGAGGATGCAGAATACTGTAGCAATTCAAAGCGAAGAGGGCCCAGGGCTCCTAAGCATTGTTAATCAAAAGTATTATGCTGGTGTTGTGGCCTGTCGGCCTTTGGCTCCTCCAGCCGAATCAGAGGAGGAGGAGGAGGTGTGGGAGTCAGTCAGGGTCAGTATCAAGGCAACCTGAGAGCTCTGAGGGGGAAGAGGGAATGGAGCTGGCAGAGATAGAAACAGAGATGGAGCCTGGGCCGTCCATCAGCCCTCAGATGGAGAGTCAACAGCCCCCAGGTCTGGAGGTAGCTGATGAGGAAGAGGAGGAACAGCTGGGTCCAGTGCCTGATCTGTGGATGCGCAGAAGGCAGAGGAGAGGAGAGCAGTGGAAATTTATGGGCCGGTCCTTGGGAAGGAAGAGCCACCGCTGCTAGCGAAGCCCTACCCTAGCTCTGGGGATAAAAGGCAGGGGGCAGAGATGAATAGTTGTGGCAGACAACTATTCATCTTCCGGCCGGCCGGACTTGTTAGCCCGCGTTAAGAGAGAAACTTTTTGCCGGGGCCGCTCGTGCTCCTAATAAAGGAAACTTTGAGTTAACTTCAGAAGGTTTGTCTTGTTTGGAGAGCTGAGTCAGAACAATTGAAACAATCCCAAACATACTTACCGTATTTTCCGGCGTATAAGACGACTGGGCATATAAGACGACCCTCCTCAGAGCCATTTAAGGCTCGTCAGAGCCTTATGGGCTGGTCTGCCTGGTTACAGGAGAATGAGACCCGGCGTATAAGACGACCCCCGACTTTTGAGAAGATTTTTGTGTGTTAGAAAGTAGTCTTATACGCAGGAAAATACAGTACTTTAAAATGTTCTACCGAAGACTCTATTTACTTGAAGACTTGTAGACTTCCAACTCCCAGCCAATTCTGGGAGTTGAAGTCCACAAGTCTTAAAAGTTATTAAGGTTGGACATCCCTGATTTATATGCTGTGTGGATTGTAGTTTCACTGCTACCTCAGTGTTGGGCCACTTTTGTGCCTAACCTTTTTGCCGTCGTATGCCAAAAGCGGGGGAAGCGTGAGGGGGTCGCGTGCGCGCGTGCCCACACCCATAATTCAATGCGCCCCTTCCCCCCGCGCATGTGCGCACGACCCCCCCTGCGCTCCCCTGCTTTTGGCACGCGATGGCACAGTGGGCCCAGTAGGCCCATTTTTCACTTCCCCCAGGCTCCAGAAGCTTTCTTGGAGCCTGGGGAGGGCAAAAAAGGTCTCCCTCCCCCCACACGGAGGCCCTCCGGAGGCAGGAAACGGCCCGTTTCCCAACTTCCGGTGGGCCCGGAAGGACTGAAAATCAGCTGACCAGCACATGTATGCACGCTGGAGCTGAGCTAAGACAATGCTCGCGTGCCCACAGATACGGCTCCACATGCCACCTGTGGTATGTGTGCCATAGATTTGCCATCACAGCCTTAACCCCTTTTTAAAGATTTTAAGGCAGGGGTGTCAAACTCGCGGCCCACGGGCTGGGTGCCGTCACAGATGTTGGCCACGCCCCCCCGCCTGTTTAGCAAAGGGGGGAAACGGCGATACATCACGTGATCTCGTGACGCCGTGAATTTGACTACCCTTCTATATAAGGATACAAATAAGAGCAATGGGCTTTCAGAAGGCAAAGCTATCCAAAGGTTTCTCCACCCCTTAAAATGCAGGTCGCCCTGGACATTAACCATAATTGGTTTAGCAACCATTCAAAGCTAGAATGTCATTGGAAAAGTGGCTTAACGGCCGTTTTTCACGCTGACGACGGCTGCAGCCATCCCCGTGATCACATCAAAAAAATGGGCCACTTGGCGACTGGTGTGTATCTGTGACAGTTGCTCTGTCCCAGGGTCATGTGATCATCGGTAACCTTCCCAGCGGGCTTCCAACGAGCAAAAAACGTGCTTAGTGACCCCATGATTTGCTTAACGACCGGGGGGGGGCGGCAAAGTCACTTAATAACTGCCTTGCTTAGTTAGCCATGGAAATTCTGAGCTCAGTTTTGGCCATAAATCAAGGACTGCCTTTATGTTCAAGCTTTTATGCTCATGTTTGAATTAACCCCTTAGTGGCAAAGGTTTTCCTGAAAAATAATAAGAGCTGTCACTAATCTATGAATGCTATCAAACTGATTCAAAACAAGGACCTTACAAGGGAGCATAGCATCTCTCTGCAATTCATAAAAACAGCCCAACCTGTTTTAGGCTGAAAAAAGTTGTATATGGTTTTAAGGCAGAAGCCTCCAAACTTGACAACTTTTTAAAGATTTGTGGAATTCCCAGCATGGATAATTCCTTAGCCTGCATGGACTTGTGCACTTCAACTCCCAGAATTCCACAGCCAGCATAGCTGGCTGAGGAATTCTGGGAGTTGAAGTCCACAAGTCTTTAAAAAAGTTACCAAATTTGGAAATTCCCTGCTTTACACTCTTAGGTTAATAGACTGCAGCTGAGTGGAACACCTGATATTAATTATAAACTCTCCCAGAGATGCCGGTTCGGTCCCTCATGAATCATTGTTTTGCTTACCTCCTGCCACATTAGCCCTTCTTTGAGGGTAGAAAGGTGGTTTAGCGATATGAAATATAAATAAATAAATACTGGCTTGCAATTTAAGGCCAACCTGGTGTTTATTCAACCTGTGAAGCTTCTGGAGAATTTCAGGTAAGTGAATATTGCAAAATCGCTTCCTAGTTAAGAAAACCACGATTTGGAATAAATGTCGGCTTGTTGAGAGAAGCCTTAAAAGCCAAGATTTGCATTGTCTGGTTTGGTAACTAGGATTCAAATGTTTCCTGGAAAAAAACAAAACAAAAAGAACCCCACCCTTTTTTGACCAACAAATATTACTAAAAATCAGGAAATTTTGTGAGCTGTATCTTACCTCATCAGACAGAGGAGTAAATATTGGCATATCTATATTGTATAAACTATATAAATTATAAATATCAGTTTGCAAGATATAAACTAGCATGGAGAGAAGAGAAATTGGATATATAGGCGAGATGTGAGACAAGAGTAAAAGTACCCTATCAGTTTATAATTGTAATATTATGTTTATTGATACCTAAGATTAGCTTTTTGATGTTTGTTAATTCAACATTCTTTTAAAAAATTACTTAAATCCCGCCTTTACTATTTTTTTTACAAATAACTTGAGCTGGTGAACATATGCAATATAGTTTCTTCCTCCTATTTTCCTTGCAATAATCACCCTGCAGGGTGGGCTAAGACAACAGTGCTGGTATACCAAAACAATAACAAATAGTCCTCATTTACAGTAGTGGCCAAAATTGTAAAAACCTTGTGAGAAAAATGTATTTCTGAGGTTTGATGGCTAATAACACCACTTTTTTTTTTTTGGAGGTTCAAAATAATCCTATTCCACTGCTGGAATGGCCTGGGAATAGCCCAGATCTTAACCCAATTGAAAAATCTATGGAGTCGACTAAAGAAAGTCAGAAGCAACCCAGAAATAAAACCCAGTTAATAGAAACAATCCTTCAATCTTGGTTTCACATTATAACAGCTGCAGAACTAAAAGACTTGGTTCCCTCCATGGGAAGACGTTGTAAGACCATAATTCACGATAAATGTTACCCAACTAAGGATTAACTGACATGGGGATCATTTTTGTATATTGTTTTTTCTACTTGTTTCACTTTTCTTCTTTATACTGTAACTGCTATTCTAATAACAAATCCTTCATAAAAGTTATTGCATTACATTCTTGGTTAAATTACCTTTCCAATGATATACATAAATAAAATAAAATAAAATAAATATATAATTTTATGGTACTACTCCCAAAAAAGTGGTGTTATTAGCTAGTTTTAGAAAATACACTCTTCCCCAAAAAGTTTCCACAATTTTGGCCACTACTGTAGTGACCGCCATTGGGACGGGCAACTCAAGGTGTTAGCAAAACGAATCACAACTGTAAGAGTAATCTTGCTTCAGCTTTCCTTTCCTTGATAGTCTTGCCACGGTCATAAGAGTGACAATTAGTTGTGCACTTACTTTTTCATCATTGTCAATCGTCGCTAAAAAAGGCGGTCACTAAACAAGGCCGATCTGTAATTTGGGACCTTCTATGGAGTTTCCTGTAAGGTTAAAATGCTCTGTTATTACGGGGGAGGGGGGGGGCTTGTCTTATAACAATTCATTTAGTGACCGTCCAAAGTTATAACGGCACTAAAAAATGTGTCTTACGGCCATTTTTCACAATTCTGACCTTTGCAGCATTTGAACCAAATTCAGACGCTTCGCAACGGGTTCACTTTTATGACCATTGTGTCCCCAAAGTCATGTGACCACCTTCTGACAAGCAAAATCAGTGTGGAGGCCAGATTCACTTAACAACCGGGTTACTAGTTTAGCAACCGCGGTGATTCATGCTACACAACGTGGCAAGGAATATCGTAAAACGGGGCGAAACGCAACGGTCTCAACGGAAATTTTGGCCTCGGGTCTCGTCGTAAGTCGAGGACGTCTTGCACTTTGTCCTTGAGTGAGTAACAATGTGAAGCTTGTGCCTGTTTCATTATTTTGAATGTAGAATCCGAAGGGCCACTGCTGGCAGATGATGGCATATATCTAATCGAAGGAAGACTATACGGAATATATTTGGTCTTGTGCAGCTGTGGGATTCAAATATTTTAGCAACCGGTTCTCTGAATGCTTGCTAGGTGGGCGTGGCCATGGTGGGCGTGGCCTGCTCGGCCTTCTGCACCACGGTGGTGGGGGGCATTTTCACGCTCCCCAGGCTCTGGAGGTTTTCCTCGAGTCTCCGGGAGGGCAAAAACAGCCTCTCCTGGGCTCCAGAAGCCCTCCAGAGACTGGAAACAGGCCCGTTTCTGGACTTCCGGAAGGCCTGTTTTTCGCCCTCCCTAGGCTCCAGAGGCTTTTCTTGAGCCTCCAGGAGGGCAAAAACGGCCTTCCCTGGGCTCCGGAAGCCCTCCAGAGACTGGAAACAGGCCCGTTTTCGGACTTCCGGTAGGCCTGTTTTTCGCCCTCCCTAGGCTCCAGAGGCTTTTCTTGAGCCTCCAGGAGGGCAAAAACGGCCTTCCCTGGGCTCCGGAAGCCCTCCAGAGACTGGAAACAGGTCTGTTTTCGGACTTCCGGTAGGCCTGTTTTTCGCCCTCCCTAGGCTCCAGAGGCTTTTCTTGATCCTCCAGGAGGGCAAAAACGGCCTTCCCTGGGCTCCGGAGGCCCTCTGGAGGCCAGAAACAGGTCTGTTTCCAGACTACCAGAATTTCAGGAAACCCGTTTTTTGCCCTCCAGAGCTTCCATGCAGGCCCTGCACTTACCTGGCATCCAAATTGGGCCGTGTTGAGACTCCTGGGAGGGGACGGGCATGGTGGGAGGGGCCAGCCAGTACCTTGCAACTCTTGGTTCGGTGAACCAGATGTAAAATTAGCGTCCAGTTTGCCCGAAGCGGCTGAATCCCACGCCTGTTCATGTGCATGTACTTGTGAGGGCAAAGTGAGACCCTTGTTTTGTGCAAAGTGTTGTTCCTCTCTTAGCATTGTTGTCTTGTGGTTGCGTCTGAGAATCTGTCTGTGCGACCGCAACGGAGCCTAAAATTTCTGTCACAGAATGTCATTTGCCCCACTCTACGAGTTTTCTTGCCACGGTTGTTATGTGAATCATTGCAGTTGATAAGTTTGAAACACGGTGATTAAGTGAATCTGGCTTCCACCTGGACTTTGCTTCTCAGAAGGTCACAAAAGGAGATCAGAGGACCCTGGGACTCTCCTCTCCTCTCCTCTCCTCTCCTCTCCTCTCCTCTCCTCTCCTCTCCTCTCCTCTCCTCTCCTCTCCTCTCCTCTCCTCTCCTCTCCTCTCCTCTCTTTCTTCCCTTCTCCCCTCCCCTCCTCTCTCTCCTCTCCTCTCCTCTCCTCTGTCTTCCTCTCTTCTCTTTCTCCCCTTCTCCTCTCCCCTCCCCTCCTCTCTCTCCTCTCCTCTCTCTTCTCTCTCTTCCCTTCTCCCCTCTCCTCTCCTCTCCTCTCCTCTCCTCTCCTCTCCTCTCCTCTCCTCTCCTCTCCTCTCCTCTCCTCTCCTCTCTCTTCCTCTCTTCTCTCTCTTCCCTTCTCCTCTCCTCTCCCCTCCCCTCCCTCTTGATGTGTGGATTTCAGCTGTTAAAATCATCAGCATGGCCTTTCTATACCTCTAGTAGGTGATCACATCAAATGGAATGCTGTTATCTTTTTTAAAAAAATTGTAAGGATGCAGCAACTTTGCCAAAACTAATATAATTCACGCCATTCTCTCCATACAGTATATGCCCGTGATGGCGAACCTATGGCAACGCATACCCAAAGCGGCACGCGGAGCAATGTTGCCTGCCACGCGTGGCGTTGCCCATTCCTCTTCTGGGTTTCTGGCACGCATGCGCACACAACAATCAGCTGGCCTTTGTGCGTGTGGAAGTGCCGGAAACTTGAAGAGCTGATAGGCGCATATGCATGCACGGCGGTAACCGGAAGACTTGCTGGCTGGCAAATGTGTGCCGGATATTGGAAGTACCTTATCAGACACACGCTTGCCCCCTGGGCAGCTCCTCTTCCTGGTTGCAGTCCCGATAAGCGTGTGTGCATGTGCAAAGTGCTCCCTTTTCGGCACTTGGGGCTGCCATCACTGGTATATACCCTAACTTACCTTGGCACATATAAAGCAAGCATTTGCCTCCCATCACGTTATCTTATGAATATTTTTTTTAAATTAAATCTTTATTAAATATTTACATTAGGATTAACACAAAATAAAAATTGGGAAACAATATAAATGGTGAAATGTAGAAACACATAAACACAAGACTAAAACGAAACGACAAACATGACTAACCGGGAGTTAAGCTCACTCTCCAATTAATAATAACTAGTGTCATCCAAACCAAACATTTCAATAGAGTCAATTTCTACTACAAAACAGCCTGTTTTTGTCGAAATTTTCAGAAATCATATAGCCTAATAAATATCTAATTAATCTAAATAGACGATCTTGTCACCCATTTCCTAGGTTTAACCTTCTTTTGAGCCAGACAAAGCATTTGTCCTAACTTCTATTGTATATTGAATCTTTCTTGTCTTTTAAAATATACGTTAATCTATCCATCTCAGCACATCGGAGAATCTTGTTTATTATCAGATGATCGGGAGGTGTATCTGCATCTTTCCACAGTTGGGCAAATGCCATTCTCGCCGCTGTTGAGACATGGACAAATATATACCAATCTTTATTATCAATGTAGTCTGGTCTTATTCCAAGCAAGTAGAGGTCTGGATGAAGGGGAAAGCTCACACCTGTTATTTCCATAATAATTTTTATTAAGAAAAGATTTACAAACATTTAAAATACTACAGAACCGCTGCTGTTGTTAGTTGCGAAGTTGTGTCCGACCCATCATGACCCCATGGACAATGTTCCTCCAGGTCTTCGTGTCCTCTACCGTCACCGGGAGATCATTTAAGCTCACGCCTACTGCTTCAGTGACTCCATCCAGACACCTCGTTCTCTGCTGTCCCCTTCTTCTTTTGCCCTCAATCTTTCCCAGCATGAGGCTCTTCTCCAGGGAGTCCTTCCTTCTCATTAGGTGGCCAAAGTATTTGAGTTTCCTCTTCAGGATCTGGCCTTCTAAAGAGCTGTCAGGGTTGATCTCATCTAAGACTGACCGGTTGGATCGCCTTGTAGTCCAAGGGACTCGCAGGAGTTTTCTCCAGCACCAGAGTTCAAAGCCCTCAATTCTTTGGCGCTCAGCCTTCCTTACGGTCCAACTTTCACAGCCATCCGTTGCAACTGGGGAAACCATAGCCTTGACTATACGCACTTTTGTTGGCAGGGTGATGTCTCTGCTTTTTAGTAAACTGTCTAGATTTGCCATAGCTTTCCTCCCCAGGAGCAAGCGTCTTAATTTCTTGGCTGCGGTTCCTGACAGAACCGTTAGAAGAAACAAAATATTACAAAATGGTAAAAGGAACCCCCCCCCCAATCTTTGCAACAGCTTCAAACAGTGCAATTAGCATGTGTACCCTTCCATATTGCATAGTGTAGTTCTCTTCTCCCCCCCAAACAACCTCCGACCCAAAAAATAGCAGTTAAGTTTTAGCCATTTTCAACAAAATGTCTATAAACAGTTTTCAGAGTTTGCTTGTTTTAATAAAAGTGGCTGTAATTCCATCCAGCAAGTCAATTTAACCATTTGACAAATCAGCCATCTTTATCATCATTTTCTCCATTATTGGTGTTTCTACAGTCTTCCGTTTTTTATATATATAATAATCTCGCTGCAGAAATCATATAGGAAGCCAACACTCCATGAACCCTTGTCTAAGTGTGTGTCCATTAAGTCCTGATAAGAAACCTTCCAATTTCATCTGTATAACTTTTGAAAATCCCTGCATCACCACATGCATTTTTAATCCAGCGTCCTTTCGCTTTTTCACAAGTCCGCCCTGCATGATAAAATATCCCTTTCATGTTTTTTCACACTTCCCACAATGATTAAAACTTCCTTTAAACAATTTCTCGTGTCACGTACTGTACAAATAATACACAGTTGTTGTTTGTTTGTTTTTTTTAAAAAAAGCTTTCTTTTAAATTGTTCGACAATGTGAATTTTGGATCTTTAAAACACATTCTCTGAATTCTACAAAACGTCATTATTTAAAGATGCCTCTCGCCCTTTCGTATCGTCTGGAAACACTGAAGATTGCTTACTTAAAGAGAAAGGACATTTCATTGCCAAATGGGCGCTTCAGGCTGTCTTTTATCGAGTTTTGAATAAAAATAATTTTCACAGATGGTTTCATCTGAAGAACCTTCACTCATATCTTCAGTCTTATTTTAGAGACAGCTAATGTCCTTCCAGGTGCCATTCGACACTACAAAATACAGAAATCAAAATGTTCCTTTATAGAAGACTAGCTGATAACCCGATGTTGCCCGGGTATTTATGTATCTTAATCCTTACAGGCTTTTAAAAATATATGTACAGTATACACATTATAAAATAAAAATCACTATAAGTCTTTGGGCCGCACCCCCTGTCCATCTGGCTGCCCATGCCCAACAATAACTACCATCTGGCACCCGGTGGAGTTAGGGCTGCATATGGCTGGCCGCCATGGTAACTGCCTGGACCGCCACTCATCTGGCAGCAACGGTCCTCCTTGCCGTCCGGAATGGCCCAGTGAGTGATGCGTGGCCGCTGTGAAAGGCACATGGTAGCTGTGGAAGGCTGCTGGACCGATCAGCTGGCATGGCCGCTATATTCACCCCGAGGGGTGTTAGGGGTGTCTTACCACCACAGTGTTTTTTTTTTTCCCAGAGAGTAAGTCAAATGTGCACCAAGTTTGGTTGAAATTGCTCGAGGCATTCCAGAGTTATGCTGGAACATACATACACACACAAACAAACACAGCCATATATATATAAAGTGTAGTCTTTCTTAGATCTTATAGTAATTACAGGTAGTCTTTGAGTTACAACAGTTCATTTCAATAAAATGAAATTTCATTTCAATAATAATTTCAATAATCAAATTCAATAAATAAATAAATAAATAAATTTAGTGACCATTCAGAGTTGCAACAGCACAGAAAAAAGTGACTTTACGACTGCGTTTCACACTTACAACCTTTGCTGCATCCCTATGATCACGGGATCAAAATTCAAACACCTGACAACTGCTTCATACTTATGACCATTGCTGGGTCCCAAGGTCATGCGACCCCCTTCTGCGACCTGTTGAGCAAAGTCCGAGGGGAAAGCCAGGTTCACTTAATAACCGGGCTACTAATTTAACAAACTGCAGTGATTCACGCTAGAGCTGTGGCAAGAAAAGTCATGAAACGGGGCAAAACTAATGTCTCATTTAACGACAGAAATTTGGCGCTCGATTGTTGGCCGTATGTCGAGGACTTCTGTTATTTGTAAATGTAAACCTTATTTAGCCTTCAGGGTATAATTCTTTATTTTAAGGGCGGGTGGGATTGTGTTCATGCTTTTAACAGAAGGGTAAAACAGATTAAATGCGAACAGCAAAACTTCAGAGGTAATGTAGAATGCTAATCTAGACAACCGCATTTGACTAATTCTCATGCGCATAAATGTTTTCTAAAATGCACCCTGCTGGGCATTTGTGTGCATTTAACTAGCTATTGACTTCAAAAAGGCCCTGACAGTTGTACAATCTGACTTCGCTTACGTGGAATACACAGCGGATAATCATACAGGTTGGTTGCAAAGATTAATGCTATCACGACATGATTACCTATAACAGGCCTATAATAAGACAATCAGTGGTGAAATTCAGCCGGATCTATCCGGATCGCGCAATCCGGTAGCACTGGCTGCGGGAGGCTCCGCCCACCCCTCCCGGACGTCATCATGTCCTATTTTTGACCCTCTGTTCATGCACAGAAGGCTCTGTGAAGGAGGCACGCATGCTCACATTTCCGAACCGATAAGTGAATTTCACCCCTGAAGCCAATGCAATCCTAAATTGCAGAGGGATACAATCAAGATCAAGTGAGGCACTAATACCACTCTATAAAGCCTTAGTAAGACCACACCTAGAATACCGCATCCGATTTTGGTCACCACACTATAAAAAAGATGTTGAGATTCTAGAAAAAGTGCAGAGAAGAGCAACCAAGATGATTATGGGACCGGAGGCTAAAACATATAATGAACGGTTGCAGGAACTGGGCATGGCTAGTCCAGTGAAGAGAAGAACCAAGGGAAATATGATAGCATCCTTCCAATATTTGAGGGGCTGCCCCAGAGAGGAGAAGGGGGTCAAGCTATTTTCCAAAGCACCTGAAGGCCAGACAAGGAATCATGGATGGAAACTGAAACAAGGAGAGATTCAACCTGGAAATAAGGATGAATTTTCTGACCGTGAGAAGAGTTAATCAATGGAACAGAAGTTGCCTTCAGAAGTTGTGGGAGCTTCATCCCTGGAGGCTTTCAAGAAGAGACTGGGCTGTCATCTGTCAGACGTGGTGTAGGGTCTCCTCCTTGGGTGGGAGGGTTGGATTAGATGATCCACAAGATCCCTTCCAACTGTGTTAAATCTGTTAAGGCCTGGCATTCGAAATGCTCTCTGCAATTTTTTTGGTTAAAAAAAAATATCCGACTGCATCGGAAGCGTTTTAGATTCCTTCACGCATCTGAACTCTAGGTGGCAGGATTGTCCTATGGAAAGCTTTGGATTTGCATGAATTTCAGGCGCTTCCAAATTTCAAATAAGATCCTGATTTCCATCACTTCTTTATCACCTCTTTCCCCATTAGTGTCAAATGTATCAGTAAGAGATAAGAATAGCAAGGCAGAATGCCGGAGATAGTATTCATTTGTTTTTTCAGGGTGGGGTCGGGTGGGAGCCGCAAATAAGAAAGCACAGGATGAATTTAGGGGGCGTGGGTATATTCTTTTACAATTTTGTGAGTGGAGCGTGTTTTTAGTTGTGAAAGCAAACCGTAAATTTAACAAGGAGCAGCAGGAAAGTACAGGTGCTTAAAAGCTGGTCTGAAATCCAGAAGGGGGATTGAGTTTGGTATATGATTAGTAATGTTAATATCAATGGTTCACAGAAAGGTATAATAATTTTTAAATTGGCTTGAATATTATAATGGTTATTATTATTGGGTGTTTTTTTATTATAATGTTGTTAACTTTAGATGAATATTAATATCTATGGGTCTATTGTTATATTTTTCTTTTCCCTTTTTATTCTTTTTTTCTTTCTTCTTTCAAAATTTTTCTTCAATTTAGAATTTGAATACATAATAGTTTTTGCTTTTTTTGTTATAAATCTTTTCTGTTTTTTTAAAAATTTGTAGCGGAAGTCAGGGGAGGGATGGGGAGGGAAGGCGTGAGGGTGGAGGGAAGTTGGGGTGGGGTGGGGAGGTGGGGGTAGGGGTGGGGGGAAAAATGAAAAAATTTCTTGTATTGTAAAACTTTTTCAAATTCATTTAATCTGTTTTTAGTTGGTTTTTAAATTTTGTATGTATGTATTTTTATTGTTGGCTGTACACCGCCCTGAGTCCTTCGGGAGTAGGGCGGTATATAAATCCAATAAATCTAATCTAATCTAATCTAATCTAATCTAATAAAAGCTGGTCTGAAATCCTCAGTTTCGTGGAAGGCTGCCGAAATACCCTGAAATTTCCTTGAGACTGCCTATCTGTGGAGATTCTCAGTCATCCAGATCATGGTTGTCCCAAAGGTGCTTTTTCAAGAGGCAACTGGACTTCCTTTGTTTTTCTTTGAAGACGTATCACTTCTCTTCCAAGAAGCTTCTTCAGATCTGACTGGATGGTGGTGAACGGAAGGATTTATTCTCCTTGCAGACAGCTGGTCATTTGCATCCTTGTAGAGGGTCATTGAGACTACTTTGCAGGTTTATCACACCAGAGATGGGTTCTATTTTTTTTTACTACCGGTTCTGTGGGCGTGGCTTATTTTGTGGGTGTGGCTTGATGGTCATGTGACAATTCTTTAGGATTTAGCAGAGGTACTGGTCTACCAGGCTTTTAATTGCTTGCAGAACTGTACCGGTCTACCCATTTGTTCTTGGAGCGTTCCGGTCTACTCATTTGTTTTTGGAGGCACTTGTCTACCTATTTGTTTTTGAAGGCACTGGTCTACTTATTTATTTTTGGAGACACTGGTCTACCCATTTGTTTTTGAAGGCACTGGTCTACTCATTTGTTTTTGGAGGCACCGGTCTACCCATTTGTTTTTGAAGGCACTGGTCTACCCATTTATTTTGGAAGGCATAGGTCTACTCATTTGTTTTTGGAGGCACCGGTCTACCCATTTGTTTTGGAAGGCACTGGTCTACTCATTTATTTTTGGAGGCACTGGTCTACCCATTTATTTTGGAAGGCATAGGTCTACTCATTTGTTTTTGGAGGCACCGGTCTACCCATTTGTTTTGGAAAGTACCGGTCTACTCATTTGTTTTTGGAGGCACCAGTCTACTCATTTGTTTTTCGAGCGCACTGGTCTACCACCACACTGCCTTTTAACACTGATCATCTGTAGGGCGGCCCTTTGAAGCCCCACGGCAAGAGTTTAAACAGTTTTTTTCCTTCTAGCTGATCAGCTGGGACTCGGGAGGCAGCAAATAGATTGGGGGCGGGGCCAAATAAAAAGTAAGAATAAGGGGGCGGGGCAGGAGGGCCCAGCTCCTGTACAAAGAGAACTGGTTGGTGACGTCATATAGTCACTATTATCGGATCAGCTGAACCAGGCCGAACCGGGAGGAACCCACCACTGTGCACTACTCAGGTGACCCTGAGGACACAGTCAAACATCCAAGTGGCCTCAACGACTCTCTAAAAGAATGCAAATGACCAGCTGTCTGCAAGGAGTATAAATCCTTCCATTCCCCACCATCCAGCCACAGCTGAAGGAGCTTCTTGGAGGAGAAGCAAAACATCTTCAAAGAAAACTAAGGAAGTCCAGTTGCCTCTTGAGAAAAAGCACCTTTGAGACTTGAACTTGCATATTGCACGTGCTCTTACACGAGACCGCAGGATTTTGTTGTTAAATTATGTTTAACTAAAAAGAGGGAGCTGGTTGCAAGTTGAACTCATTTCTTCGTGGCTGCATTTATTATGGTTTGCCACAGATACCTTCTGGATTTAAAAAATAAATAAATTCCAAGGCTAGCCAACAATTCTGCAATTCCCAGGTACCTCCCCCCACTTTGCCCTAATTCTGCTTAGGTTTCCGAATAGACCAAGGCTATATAGGTGTGCCATCCACTAAAATCAACAATTAAAGGAGTGTAAATTCGCAACTTACTTCCTGGATGATGGAAAGAGTATCTTTTTTAAAAAAAATTCCACCTGCCTAGTTCCATTCAGTCGGTTTGGTAACGAGATCTCCCTAATGTAGCATTTCAACGGTGCTGCGCTCATTTAAGTAATGAACCTGTGTTCTTGCTTGGTTTAAGCATCATTTCTTTGATTAAAATGGTGATTATTTTACAATTAATCAAACAGGAGGGGCCCTGGACTAGAAGATGAGTAATTAACAAAGGAAAACCCAAAGGTGCTTTTTTAAAGAGGCAACTGGACTTTCTGGTTTGATCTATGAAGATTTTTCACTTCTCATCCAAGAAGCTTCTTCGGTTCAAACTCGATGGTGAGGAAAGGAAGGATTTATACACCTTGCAGACACCTGGACATTTGTATTCTTTTTTTAAAAAATCATTTGCATTAATGACCCGCTAAAAGGATGCAAATGTCCAGCCATCTGAAAGGAAGACACCATCATATTAAATTTTGTGAGATGGGCAGAAATGGTAGGAGTTTACATGGTCCTGTAAGTAATCTGGCCCAACACCATGTAGAGAGGTTCATAAGTGATGACAAACACCTGGAATTGCACCCAGAAGACCTCTGAGACATGAACCTGGAGTCTACTTCAGTGGTGGGATTCAATTTTTTTTACTACCGGTTCTGTGGGTGTGACTTGGTGGGCGTGGCTTAGTGGGTGTGGCAGGGGAAGTAAAATCTCCATTCTCTCCCCAAGCCAGGGGAAGATTACTGCAAAATCCCCATTTCCCCCCAGTCAGCTGGGACTCGGGAGGCAGAGAATAGATGGGGGCGGGGCCAGTAAGGTGGTTTTTACCGGTTCTCCAAATTACTCAAAATTCCCGCTACGGGTTCTCCAGAACTGGTCAGAACTTGCTGAAACCCACCTTTGGTCTACTTGCATGTGCAATGAAGATGTGAAAATTGGTCCTTGAAAGGACCAGGGGTTTGAGCTCTTAACTTTATGACGTGTGAAAAAGGGGCAGAAACAGATGGGGATGTGTATGTCTTTCTTCAACTCACACTTGTTCACATTCCCAAATTTTCAAGTGTTTCTGGGTTTTCTTTGAGAGCTGAAGAAGCTGCTTGGATGAGAAGTGGAGCCTGTGTAGCGTAGGGGGCTAATGCCTCCTACTAAGGCAGCAATTAACACCAGCTGCCTGTAATTTCTCTGAGTTCAATCCTAGCCAGGCTCAAGGTCAACTCAGCCTTCCATCCTTTCTAAGGTGGGTAAAATTGAGGACCCAGTTTGTGGGGGCAATAAGCTGACTTTGTATAAATATACAAAAGTATGAAGGCTATTGCTTAACACATTGTAAGCCGCCCTGAGTCTCCGGAGAAGGGCGGCATATAAATTAAATTTAAAAAAAAAATGAAACGTCATCAAAGAAAAACCAGAAAGACCAGTTGCCTCTTGAAAAAAGCACCTGTGGGACAACCATCTCCTGGATGACCAAGAATCTCCATAGACCTGTCCATGGTGACACCAGCCCTTGTCAACCGAACTCAACCCCAAATCTCTTTCTTTGAAGGGAATGGAGTGACATTCTGGAAGGAGATAGAAATAGGCAATGGATGACTTGGTCATCCATAACATGCAACCTGAGTTACTGCTTTTAGGATCCTGAGGGAAATAATACTGAATATGAATATTTCGCATAGGACGGTTTTCCTTGATCTGAGAAACATCTCAATTTTTCCGCCTCTGAAAAGGTGGAATTAATGTTTCATGTCTCAATTGCTAAGCAATTGCTAAGTCATGAATCTGTTTTGAAGTATTTGAGCTGGTTTATTTTAGAATTGAATACATTCTGTTTTGACAGACCGGCATGGTCTTCCCTTGAGGGGTTTAGACCCTATCAGATTAATTTAATGCACCATGTTGCTTTAATTATCTCCCATTTCCAGATTATTATTATTATTATTTTTTTGAAGTACAGATTTACTTAGATGAAAACATCACTGGCCTCTTCATTAGCTCCTACATGGCCTGCAAGGGGAAAAAAAACAACCGTTTGTAGATCTCCATCTGACACAACAATTAGCATAATCAGGACTGAACTGCAAACCTGCCTGACCTTGCGGATAAGTTTTGCATGCCTTGCTTTAAACTTTTCTGCTAATGGTAATTCGTTATGAAAATGTGGAGTCCTCGGTGTTCTCTGAGCTCGGTTGTTTGTGGATGATGATGTTACCAGTTGGGGAAGGAAACATCTGCAAGGAAACAAGCAAGCGAGCAGAGAGCACCATTATGTCCACCCCGAGCTACAAATATTCTCCTTTATCAGTCTTTGAAAGATTGTTTAAACAAGCAATACCCACAGATGAATAGAACATCTAGAATACAATAGAATAACAGAGTTGGAAGGGACCTTGGAGGTCTTCTAGTCCAACCCCCTGCTTAGGCAGGAAACCCAACACCACTTCAGATAAATGGTGATCCAACATCTACTTAAACACTTCCAGTGTTGGAGAATTCACAACTTCTGGAGGCAAGTTGTTCCACGGATTAATTGTTCTAACTGTCAGGAAATTTCTCCTTAGTTCTAAGTTGCTTCTCTCCTTGATGAGTTTCCACCCATTGCTTCTTGTCCTGCCCTCAGGTGCTTTGGAGAATAGCTTGACTCCCTCTTCTTTGGGGCAGCTCCTGAGATATTGGAAGATCATTATCATGTCTCCCCTGGTCCTTCTCTTCACTAGACTAACTGTGTCCAGTTTCTGCTACCGTTCTTCATATGTTTTGCCCTCCAGTCCCCTAATCATCTTGGTTGCTCTTCTCTGCACTCTTTCTAAAGTCGCCACATCCTTTTTTTACATCGTGGTGACCAAAACCGAATGCAATATTCCAAGTGTGGCCTTAACAGATGACCTTATCCCAATGTTGGAAGAAATATCCATCTCGTTCAGTTCAGTTCAGTTCCAGGAGAAAGGCCCTGGAGACAAAATGGAAGCTGATTGGAAAGATGGTCCATTTATTGATGAAACAGAAGCACATGGGTGGTTCTAGGCAGCTGACCACATGGAGTTGAGAGTGAGGGGGTTTTTATACCTTCTCTTGGGTTTTGCACTTGAGCTTCCTGTTCCTGTGCAAGAACATGTGTTCAATTGGCTTTTGTAGGGGTCATAGCTGGCTCTAGGTTGTCTGAGCTCCCAGGTTTGGTTGAAGTTTGGACTGCTGAGATGATGCAATAAAGGAGCTTGTGTTCTGAAAGGGTTTTGGGTAATTCCTATTATAGCTGAGGGCTAATCCTGCCTATGAAATAGAGCTACCTATCTCTTTATCTCTTAAGTGCTGACATCTGCTGTGGGCTATTAAGAAAGGTGGGAGCTGCTTTCTGTCTCCAACAGCATATTTCTCCCTTTAGGGAAATATAATATTCTGCCTTTTTAATATTTCTCAAAATATTTCATTCTTCTAGAGAGGGGTGGGTGCTAACTTTCTACATTACTTTATTGTAAGGTTGCATTAACAAAAGAGTAGCTAACCAAGGAGAGAAGCAACTTGGAATGAAGGAGAAACTTCCTAACTAAAGAACCAGTGGAACAGTTTGCCACCAGAAATCGTGGGCGCTCCATCACTGGAGATTTTTAAGAAGAGATTGTTTGAAATGGTACAGGGCAGTGATGGCTATCCTTTTTGCTGTCATATGCCAAAAGCAGGGGTCGCGCGGGTGTGCCCACACCCATAATTCAATGTGCCCCACCCCCGCACATGTGCGTGCACCCCCCCGTGCTCCCCCCGCTTTTGGCACATGGTGGTCCCAGTAGGCCCGTTTTTCACCCTCCCCAGGCTCCAGAGGCTGTCTTGGAGCCTGGGGAGGATAAAAACAACCTTCCCCACACCCTGGAGGCCCTCCGGAGGCTGGAACTGGCTTGTTTCCTGACTTCCGGTCCTAGAAAGGCTCTGGAGCCTGGGGAGAGCGAAAAATGGGCCTTCCGGTTGCACTGGAAGTTGGCAAATAGGCTGTTTCTGGTCTCCGGAGGACCTCCAGAGGGGTGGGGAAGGCTGTTTTCACCCTCCCCAGGCTCCTAGAAAGTCTCTGGAGCCTGGGGAGAGTGAAAAATGGGCCTTCCCCACTCCTCTGGAGGCCCTCCGGAGGCTGGAAATGGCCTGTTTCTTGACTTCCGGTCCTAGAAAGGCTCTGGAGCCTGGGGAGAGCGAAAAATGGCCCTTCCGGTTGCACTGGAAGTTGGCAAATAGGCTGTTTCTGGTCTCCGGAGGACCTCCAGGGGGATGGGAAAGGCCGTTTCCCCCTCCCCAGGCTCCTAGAAAGCCTATGGAGCCTGGGAAGTGTGAAAAATGGGCTTTCCCCACTCCTCTGGACGCCCTCCAGAGGCTGGAAACAGCCTGTTTCCTGACTTCCGGTGGGCCCGGAAGGCTCGAAGATGGCCAGTGCACGCATGCACACCAGAGGTGAGCTAGGACAAAGCTCATGTGCCCACCGATATGGTTACATGCATGCCATAGGATTGCCATCACGGGTATAGAGTCCAAAGTTCCTTCCAGCTCTATTCTGATTGATTGATTTCTCCTCTTCCCTCTTTTTCATCTTAGGCTCCCTTCTGAAGCATTTCCCATGCTTTCTCTTCACTCATCAGACCATTGTCTAAGCTGTGGATCCTCCCCTGTCTTCCAAGGTCATTCGCACATACATTTATCCCATTTCTCTACTCCCAGAATTAGGATACTTCATACAATGAAGGAAAACTTCTGAAAGCTGGCAAGCTTTCATTGTTAAATGCTAAAAAAATTATTATTCACTACTTTCTGTCTTTCCTAAACATTTTACTAGGGTGTCCAAAAAAATCCATAAAAGCCAAGATGACCACAACAATGTAGTTGGACCTCTCGCTGTTTCCATCACAACCCTGAGGCTGCCATATTGAGCTTTTTTGATCTACCCTACCTTCTGCACTTAACATATTGGCCCATGTAGCAGGATGCTAGCATGCTAACTAGGTTGTTTTCCTTCTTGTATAAGCCAATATATATATATATATATATTTCCTTCAGTAATTGTTCAGTTTAGTGCCCTCTTTAGCTGTTTTCCTCTCGTAGATGTTCCCAGCTGATTAAAATGTACTGCATCCATTTCTGTATAAAACGTTCCTTTACTCTTGAATTTGTCTTGACAAGTTTATGGTATGAGTTGGTAACTGTTGTGCCCGAAGCAAAATAGAGAAATAAAAGACTAGTATTTTTGACTTCCTTGTGCCACTGCTGAGAAGTTTGCGTTTGTTGTTACTAGGCAGGCAGGGAAAATTAAAATCGTGATAATTAGTATGTAAACTATTATTGCATTTGAAAGTAAGAACGGTCTTAATTACCTCTGTTGATTTTTGTACTGGAATACCAAACATACCCCAGATCAGTTATGACAGATAGCTCTCATATCCAGAGAGATCCTAGTTTTTACTGCCGAACATACACGAACACAAGGCATATATTCTTCCTTGTTAATTACTCTTGGTGTAATTAAGAGGGAAAGCACAAATCCATATCCACAGGCAGAATTGGGGATTGATTCTGCAACCTTGTACTCCTGGATTCCTTGACCTATGGGCTAATTAAACAAGCAAAGCGAATGGTGTCGCTATAATAAGAACCGAATTGTGTTGATGTTGCACTTTGTAGCCAGTGTTTCCTTGTACCCTGTGTAAATAGCTTATGTAGCAAAAAAAGGTGGGTGATATGATGTTCATTTAGATATTAATTGCTGCTGGCTCCTCACCGAACTCATTTTGCTAGGAAACCAAAGGGATTTGGGTTCATGGCAAAATGGTTTATGTCAGCGGTGGGTTTCACATTATGTTACTACTACTGGTTTGCTCTGTGTGCGTACACTCGCTTCGTGCACGCGCCTGCCTTCTGCGCATGCGCCCTGCCTCAAAAACGTGCCTAAATAGGATGGCATAGAGCCGGGGTGGGTGAGCAGGACTGTTGTGACGTAGGCTTACTTAGTCATTACAATATACAATTAGTCTCCCAAAAACTTATTTTATTGTAATAGCTGAGAATTATGTTCATTCCCAGCTGTGTCCCAATTAGTTGCAAAAAATGTCCTTTGGGAGAAGTCCTTCGGGATAATCATCAACCTTTATCTTCTTTGACACTCTGCCTTACTTGGCAAAGCCCCGCGAAGTTCAGAAACAAACAAGAGATGCCGACTGGAAACAGAGTTAGCAATGTTGCTTTCCTGCAAAAGGCCCAAGTGCCTTTGTTTCTCTTTTAAGCCTTACAGGAGTAGCCAATCATTTCCTGGCCTTAACTCCTGAATTGTTCCTTATGCTTTAGCTGCTCTTGCCTTCTGGCAGCTCTGCACATGCGTGCACTAGGAACAGGCTCCTCCTGTTCCTCTGCCTCTCTGCTGTCTGACTCTGGGGCAGTAGTGGGATTCAAGTAATTTAACAACTGGTTCTCTGCCTTAATGATTTCTTCCAACAACCAGTTTGCCAAACTGCTCAGAAAGTTAATAACCAGTTCTCCTGAAAGGGTGCGAACTGGCTGAATCCCACCACTGCTCTGGGGGCTCCGGAGTCCACGCATCACTCCCAGATGGCCCTGGCCCCATCTCTGCTTCCAATGCAGAGCCCTCGTCCGGGCCTTCCCCAGACTCCAGGACTGACACGTGTTCCTCCCCAGCCTCCTCACTGTCCGACTCCACTGCAAGTTCCACAGACTGCTGGTGGACCACAATAGGGCCCACCCACGATTTCCGCTATTGGTTCGGGCGAACCAGTCTGAACCGGCTGAATATTACCTCTGGTTTATATTCCTTTTGCTTGGAATGCATGTTTCTCGTAACCCCAAAGATTTAGCACAGATGGTGGATTGTGTCTGCTTTTGAAGATGCTGAGTGGAGCTGATTTTTTTTTTTAAAAAAAAGCTCAGTGAAGGTTTTAAAGCCTTAACGTTTGCAAAGCTGATTTAGCTGTACACAATGCATCCTTATTGCCTTGTATCTTAATGGCGAGCCTTGCATCTTCCTTCTCAAAGTGGCCAATAGATGTCTCTGGAGGTTTAGAAATGGGACATGTCCACCCCCTTCAGCTCCTTCTTAAGATGCTGGAATTCAGGTAATCTTCCCTTTGAACATAGATTGGCTATGCATTCACCCAGTTTCCTTTAAAAACCGGGTCTATTAATCCACACGAATTATTGGGAAATAAAACCTATGCGTCAAATCCACATAATCTAAAGTAACCGATACAGGGATCTAAGTTGACCTTGGAATTATCGCAGGCATGACATGATAATTGTCTCCCAATATTTGAGGAGCTGCCGCAGGGAAGAAAGATTGACTTATTCGCCAAAGCACCGGAGGACAGGATGAGAAACAATGGGTAGAAGCTTAGAATAGAATAGAAGTTGGAAGGGGCCTTGGAGGTCTTCTAGTCCAACCCTCTGCTTAGGCAGGAAACCCGACACCACTTCAGACAAAGGGTTATCCAACATCTTCTTAAAAACTTCCAGTGTTGGAGCATTCCCAACTTCTGGAGGCCAGTTGCTCCACTGCTTAATTGTTCTAACTGTCAGGAAATTTCTCCTTAGTTCTAAGTTGCTTCACTCCTTGATTAGTTTCCACCCCTTGCTTCTTTGGAGAATAGTTTGATTCCAGGGGTGAAATTCAGCAGGTTCTGACAGGTTCTGGAGAACCGGTAGCGGAAATTTTGAGTAAATGGGAGAACCGGCAGATACCACCTCTGGCTGGCCCCAGAGTGGGGTGGGAATGGAGGTTTTGCAGTATCCTTCCCCTGCCACGCCCACCAAGCCACACCATGCCAACCAAGCCACGCCCACAGAACCGGTCGTAAAAAAATTTGATTTTCACCACTGCTTGACTCCCTCTTCTTTGGCAGCCCCTGAGATTAAAGAGCGATCCAATTTAGAAGTACGGAGAAATTTTTGGACAGAACCGTTCATCAGGGGGACAGCCTGCCTCTCAGAGTTGTGGGTGGTCAATTTCTGGAGGTTTTCAAAAATAGAATGGACAACCTTCAGGCCAGGATGGTATAAATTCTCCTGCCTTGATCAGGAGGCTGGAGTAGGAGACCTCCAAAGTCCCTTCCTATGAGTAGACTATGAGTCTACAATGTTTTCTCCATTCCCTATTTGCAAATCGGACCTTCAACATCATCTGCAAAGTTTCTTGATTTCTCTCTGAGGTATTCTCCCCCCTTCCCTTTTCTATGCTACTCTTTTCCAAACGAACTAATGATTTCTTTTAAAATCTTTTAAAAAAAATCTTTAAAGAAATCTTTATCCCTAAATAACCCTAGCCTGAGTTGCAAGCTTCCGGGAAGGGAGATTCAGCCCGCCATCCTCCTCCTGGCCTTGTTTACTCTATTTTCTTTGATTCCATTAGTTTTCTATTTCACTTTGGTGTCCCTGAATTGAATCCACTGCTATGGCAACCCAGAGAGGTAAAATTTGGCCGTAGCAACCCACGCATCTTTGCAGAAGAATGGATACTTGAATGTCTAGACTCAACACTTGAAAACCGGCACATACTTTTCAACCTCAATTGTAAGAAGGGCAGTAAGTAACTCTTCCACAAAGCATCTAGTTGGAAGACCCAGACAGTGGGGGTGGGGGGTGGGGGGTGGAATGTGAGCAATGAGTATTTTCCCATTTTTCTTTTGTGGCCACTTGAGACGTTTCTCTTTCCATCCATGCTCAAACTAGAGCAGAGTTTTGGTGTTCTGATGGATGACGGAGAGTTTTTAGCCATGTACCTCTTACTACTCTTTACCTTGTTGGAAGAAAAGTCCATCTGGGTTCATTTCTGTTGTGGTCCTCCAGCAGCCTACGGAGCTGGTAGTGGAGTCGGACAGTGAGGAGGCCGAGGAAGAACATGGGTCACTCCTGGAGACTGGGGAGGGCCCGGATGAGGACTCTGTGTCGGAGGCAGAGATGGGGCCAGGGCCATCTGGGAGTGATGCGCGGACTCCGGAGCCTCCAGAGGCAGACAGCAGAGAGGCAGAGGAACAGGAGGAGCCTGTTCCTACTGCATGCATGTGAAGAGCTGCCAGAAGGCAAGAGCAGCTGAAGCAAAAAGGACAACTCAGGAGTAAGGCCAGAAGATGACTGGCCACTCCCATAAGGCTTAAAAGAGCAGCAAAACAAGCCGTTGGGTTCTTTGTAAAAAAGCAACATTGATTCCAGTGCTTTTTGTCAGCACTTCTTGAACTTTGTGGCGGTTTTGCCAAGAAAGGCCTTTGGCAGGTTGCTAAAGACATCAAAAGTTGGTGATAAGGCCGAAGGACTGGTTATGAAGAATTTGTTTTGGACTAAGCTGAGAATGAATGAATTTTCAGCTGTTTTAATAAAATAAGTTTGTTCAGGACTGAATTGTGTTTGGTAATCACTACTTGGGCCTCGATCACAACAATTTCCAAGGTGGGGGGGGGGGGGGAAGACACTGGATTCATGGAGGTTGCTCGGAAAGAAGGTTTTATTGGTGAACAGGATCACATGGGTTGAGATCCTGGGTAGAAAAAGGGCAGAGATGCTGGGAGTGCCTAGGTTTTATGCCCTCTGTTGGGCTTTGAATTTGAGCTTGTGTTCTGATTGGTTGTCAGATTCCCATGGGGTCATGCAGGGGTAACTTTGTAGGTTGTCTTTTGAGTCCCAAGCTTGGTTGACTCATGCTGGGTGATGATGTAGTGAAAGGGCTTTGGGCAATTCCTACTATGGCTCTGCCTGAAGGAGGTAGATCTTTGTTATGTAGAATAGTCTGGCCCAGGCCTTCATGGCCCATTGACAAAGGTGTGTATGTGTGGGGGGTTGAGTTTCTGTCTCCCTTTTAGGGGATATATTCTGCCCTTTTTAATATTTCCTAAAATATCTCATTTTCCTTGGAGAGGGGTGGGTGCTAACTTCCTACAACCTCTTGTTTTGGTTTCCACAAAAAGGCTTGGGATGTTGTACCAAAACAATTTCATCCCTCTGTCCCACCTCTTCTGACAGGAGTGTTTCTCTGCTGATTGAAAGCAGCACTTTGTCCAAATCTCCTTCTAGTTTTATTTCTCTATTTCTGTCATTTCACTCAAATTTAGGTCTCGTCCTGCAAGTTTTGCTCCACACTTCTAAATGATTCCGAGTCTCCCATCCTGAATCCAAGGGGTCCCCAAACCCTTCGGCTGTGGCCCAGTACCGAGCCGGGACCTGTTTGAAACTAAGTTGTGTGAGCGATGGGCAAACACAGGGCTGGGATTCTACCGGTTTGCACCGGTTTGCTAGAACTGGTTGTTAAGTAGTTAAGCTGTTTGGAGAACTGGTTGTTAGAAGAGATCTTATTTTGTTTTTTCTTTCTACTTTACAGGGTTAATCCTGTAAGGAATTACATTCTGTAATTGCATTCTGGTGGTGTTTCTAGCCTAATCTTTATTGCCCTGCTTACAGAAACTGCCTCTCCGTTAACCCTTATTACATTCTTGGCAGTTGTGGGATTCAGCCGGTTCGCACCATTTGGGGAGAACCGGTAGTTAACTTTCTGAACAGTTTGGCAAACTGGTTTTTGGAAGAAATCATTAGGTCAGAGAACCGATTATTAAATTACTTGAAACCCACCACTGGGCAAGGAGAGGAGGAAAGGAGAAAGTTGAAAAGAATAGAAGAAGGGAGGGAAGGATAAGAGGGGAGAAAGAAAGGAATGGTTGTTGTGGAAGAAGGGAGATATGGAATGGTAAAAGAGCAACTCTGAGTATATTTTAAAGTTTTAGGATGAAGAATGAACCAATAGGGAAACCAAAAGATAATATGTGTGATATCTATCTATCTATCTATCTATCTATCTATCTATCTATCTATCTATCTATCTATCTATCTATCTATCTATCTATCTACCTACCTACCTACCTACCTACCTACCTACCTACCTACCTCTATCTATCTATCTATCTATCTATCTATCTATCTATCTATCTATCTATCTATCTATCTATCTATCTATCTATCTATCTATCTATCGAAATATCCAGCAAATCCAGTTGATGGAAATGCATGTTATTCTGTCCTCACTACACTTTAGTCTGCATGCAACTCAACATGTAGCTAAACCCACCTATCCTCCAATAAAACAGACCATGTGGATGCTTTATTGAAAGAACAGGATATGGTGGATGTTTTAGATCTGGATGCTTTATTGAAAGAACAGGATATGGTGAAACTGGGGAAAATAGGGATACGTACAATGAGAACCAAATACAAGATACACAGCATTGAGTTACTGCTGAACATAACAATGAATAAATGCAAACAATTTAAATCTCATCAGCAATGCTCTGTGTGTGGGATGTGGGTTTGTCCTTGGATGACCATGTGCCACAGATTAAGATGGATTCTTCTTTATGCTTCTGCCTTCTCCAAATGCTAAAGGAAATGGAGTCTGGCTTCCCAGCATGCACTTGTTTTGAGAGTGTGGGCTGATGTATAATGGGGTGAGGTCAGCTTCAAACAATATACTTGGTATTTTGTCTCTCCAGCCACTAGATGGGGCTAGAGCGCAACAACAGTATATAAGGATGATACATTGGGGAATATTTGTCCCTCCGACCACTAGATGGGGCTAGAGCGCAACAACAGTATATAAAGATCGTATGTTGGGGCATATTTGTCCCTCTGGCCCATAGATGGGGCTAGAGGGCAACAATAGTATATAAAGATGATACGTTGGGGCATATTTGTCCCTCCGGCCACTAGATGGGCTAGAGCGCAACAACAGTATATAAAAGTTATATGCTGGATCACAACACATGTTATGCCGTAAACTCGATTAAATGTTATGTGCATCCTCCACCTCACCCTCTAAATATAGGTGTCTTGAGTTTTGGAAAGAAAATAATGGGTTTAAATGTTAGGTATAGCAACTAGCATAGTGCCAGTGGGAGCTTACGATGGAAAATTAGTCAAAAACGTGCCTGTGATTAATTCTGATTGCATTGATAAAAATAATCTAATGGGAGACCTGTGAGACATAATACATTTTTACCCCTTCTGAGCCCTGTGGCTCCCTGTTAGCAGCATCAAGACTTTAAAGCTAAGACAGCCTTTCTGGAGATATTCATAACGGAATTAAAAAATCAGGTCACTTAGGAAAATAGAGCTGACTCAGTTGAGCCTACAGCAGTGCATTAAAGTTGGAGATTAATTTTGGGGCAGGCTAAGAATAAATCTATTGCATGCACACCTGCTACTAAACCGTAAGTATCGGCTTTAATCATTTGTAATGATGGTAAGTATCCTACATTTTCCTTATTGGTTGGAAACCTTTGTAATGAAGGCACTTTTTTATTATGTGGCTGACATGATACTTCAGACAAACAAGCTTGGGGGGACACTTTAGAGCAGGGCAGGTGTGAAATGCTCCTGGTTCGGACCGGTAGCGATCGTGGCCGGTGGTTCGGAGAACCGGTAACGATGGAGGAGCGAAGCTCCACCCACCCGCCCGGGGGTCATTACTTCCTGGTTTTAACTAGGAAGTAATGTGTTTTTTACCCTCTGCATATGCGCAGGTGTGACGATGATCTGTCCCCCCCTTCAGAGACCCACAAAAACACAGCCAGTCGAGGGTTAAGAAGCACTTGGCACACTCCACAGTTCTTATCTCAAACTTGGCAGCGATATACACACCGTCTGCCAAGGACTTTATTAGTTCACACAAAAAGAAAATCACCTACGTAGCTTTGCCAAAATCCGTTCTTTTAGCTCCCAAGACTACGAGATTGCTTTGTTGTTCGTCACAGAAATCATGACCCACCCTCCTGTCTTATATAGGCTCTGGGTGTGGTCCAGTGACTCATTGATCCTGTGACTCCAGTCCAGTGACTCAGGTCTATTCCCTCATGCGTCGCCGCAGCTGCAGTAAGCGTTTATCTCGCCTTCTTTGGCGTGCGTCCAGGAATGACGTCTCTCCCTCACTCTCATCTGAGACACCTGTTTCCCCACTACTTGGCTCTCTTTCAGCTGGCACCTGAGACGGTGCCGGGGGGGGGGGGGGGGCTGGGAGATCTGGCTGGCTCCTCTTCCTCCTGCTCAGAGCTTCCTTCCTCCAATGGGATAGGCTCAGAGGACGGGGCCACAACAGATGCGGGCTTGCGGGGTGCGTGTACTTCCGAAGGTAAATAGATTTCATCCCTGGAGCAGGTGAAAGGAAGGCAAGTAGATTTCACCCCTGGAGCAGAGGTGTCAAACTCAAAGCCTGGGTTCCGGATCAGGTGCACAGGGTGCTTAGATCTGGCCTGGGGACCATCCTGGAAACAGTGAAGGACTGACCCACATGCAGCCCTCCCGAGCTTCATTTTTGCTGGAAGAGGGTTGCAGGAGGTCATCGCAGCTGAAAACCGGAGCTTGCGAGCCCATTTTCTCTTGCCAAGTGCTCGGGCCGCTACAGGCGCCCCCGACACAAGTGACGAGCTGGCCATGCCCACCCTGGCCCCCCCAAGGTCAAACACAACCCTGATGAGGCTCTCAATGAAATTGAGTTTGACACCCCTGCTTTAGAGAGTCTAAAAGAATAAAAGAGGAAACATTCCTCTTTAGCACCAAAAAAGAACTTGAAGTACAATTTCTGCTTTTGGAATGGACAACAATGAGGACCCAGATTGTGGGGGCAATAAGCTGACTTTGTATAAAAAAGAACACGTCTTGGGGGGGCCAAAAGCCCTACTAAGCGGGTATATACAAAAGTATGAAGGTTATTGCTTAACACATTGTAAGCCGCCCTGAGTCTCTGGAGAAGGGCGGCATATAAATTGAACCAATAAACAATAATAATAATAAATTTGCCACGTCCAGCTCAGTGCAGCCAGCTCGCCACCACAAAGTCACCTCTGCCAACTCACCCCAGGACAATTCCACATGGTCAGCTTACCTGTTAAGGATATTGTTGTGTTAACCAACCAGCAGAGCGTAGAGCACAGAAAAACAGTGCTGAGAACAATGAATAAGATACATACAAACTGATTTATCAAGGTTTTTACTTTACTTTGTAGTGAAAAATAATTGCATAGTCTTTAGTCAATCCAAGTCTTTAGCCATTCAAATCAGTCCAGAGTTACAGATACAAAACAGCAGTAGGTAATAAACAGTAAGTTCACGCTGATAACAAATCATGCTGGTAGCAGATCCATCCACAACAAGAGCACTTCCATACACAATGGCAACAGTTCCAACAATGACTATAGTTCAGCTCCTTTCTTATATACAGTTTAAACTAGTGATTATCTAATTAGGATAGGTGGAGCCAGCAGCACAATGACTCAACAGTACACATAGGATAATTGTCAATCAGCAGTCAGTCAGCAGTTATTACAATGACTCAGCAGTACAATTACTCAGCATTACATCTTAAAGACATAGAATACATTTTCATGTGTTCATATATTGCCTGGACAACTTGTTAGGCTTACACCATATCCTAACATTACCTCAAAGACAACTCACTATGTCCGGCCGGAGAAATGGCCAGAGAGGAGCAGGAGCATGCTCACATTTGCGAGGGAAGCTAAGTGAACCCCACCGCTGATTCCTGTCTCTGTCATGCTGGCTCAGGAATTCTGGGAGCTGACGTCCACATGTCGTAAAGGGGTCACAGTTCCCCACTTCTGATCTAAACCATATAAGATACAATCCACATAACAGACAAATAGTCTGTGCAATTGGAGATACTGTGTTTCCCCGAAAATAAGACCTTATCTTATATTTTTTTGAACCCTGAAATAAGCGCTTGGCCTTATTGCCATGCGTTCAAAAGGACTTATTATCAGGGGATGTCTTATTTTGGGGAAAACAGGGTAGCTGGAACTTAATTGAGGCTCTACAAACTGTGTAGCTCACTGCTGGTTTAGAATTTACTTCATGGAAAACTGTGACCTCCCTTCTACTTTTTATGGATTCATAACTCTAATAGCAATTGCTAAAATATTGAGCTGCAGCTTCCTGCCATTTTAACCCAAGAAACACATTGAAATGATAGGAGTGGTCCAGTGGCCTAGAGGTTTAGCTCTCGCCTCAAAATCAGGATGCTGTGAGTTCGATCCTAGGTAGCAGCTGCTATTTCTGTTTCTGGGCATAATGAGTAAATTATCTGTTGCGAACTCTGCATTGGTGACAGGAAGGGTATCCGGCCAGTAAATGCTCCATTCAGTTGCCCTGACTCCACCCCAATGTAAGGGATTATGGGAGTCATTAAAAGACCCCCCCCCCATGGAAATGATAATATAGATTGAACATATTTTCTCCAAAGGATTCAAAGCAGGGGTGAAATCCAGCAGGTTCCAACAGGTTCTGGAGAACCGGTAGTGGAAATTTTGAGTAGTTTGGAGAACTGGCAAATACCACCTCTGGCTGGCTCCAGAGTGGGGTGGGAATGGAGATTTTGCAATATCTTTCCCCCGGGAGTGGGGAGGGAATGGGGATTTTGCAGTATCCTTCCCCTGGAGTGGGATGGGAATGGAGATTTTGCAGTATCCTTCTCCTGCCACACCTACCAAGCCACGCCCACAGAACCAGTAGTAAAAAAAATTGGATTTCACCACTGATTCAAAGTAAATACCTAAACCTCACCGCTCTGTTTCATTTTCGAGTCCACTGCAGTCCTTTAACCCTTCCCAAATATAGATGCCCTTCTCAGGCACCAGAACGTCCTTTCTGTCTTAAACTGGCAAAATTAAAAATATTATTTTCATGCTTGAGACTCCGTTTCTCCTAATACGTTGATTTTTGTGAACAATTTCCCCTAAATAGAATGCATTGCCGGAATAATACATGTTCACTAATATTCACAGTGGGGTTTTATGATTCCCAATAGGAGCACTTTAAATATGGAGAACAGCATTAGACAGTCTGGAGAACTCCTGATTATTGAATTGTCCTTTGATTCGTGTTCTGTATTCTCTAAACAAGTGAATTAGGTAAACTTGCATTGAAATAAATAAATAAATAAAAACAAATCCAATGCTTTTTCTAGACCTGACCTACTTCAGGCGGCAGGCAATTAAGAGAAATGCAAGCCTCAATTAATTTTTTTAAAGCAATGTTTGGAGTACTGAAAAGTGCAACTCCTGCGGCTTTCAACGAAGCCATAAAAGCTGAATTGTAGCTTCTTTTAATTTGTTGTTGTTCTTTAGTGGAAATGGAAATGATAAATTGTAAAGAGAAGATATGTTCTGCTGCAGCTTCGTCTACTTTTCCCTGTCTTTCTCTCTCTATCTCTGATGAATTACATAGAGTGCAGAGCAGGGGTGAGATCCAGCAGGTTCTGACAGGTTCTGGAGAACCGGTAGTGGAAATTTTGAGTAGTTCGGAGAACCAGTAGTGGAAATTTTGAGCAGTTCAGAGAACCGGTAGCGGAAATTTTGAGTAGTTTGAAGAACCGGTAGCGGAAATTGGAAATTGGACTAGAAGACCTCCAAGGTCCCTTCCAACTCTGTTATTCTATCCTGTCCTATCCTGTCTTCTCCTGTCGCGTCCTACCCTACCCTACCCTACCCTACCCTACCCCATCCCACCCTAACCCAACCCAACCCAACCCAACCCAACCCAACCCAACCCAACCCAACCCAACCCAACCCAACCCAACCCAACCCAACCTAACCTAACCTAACCTAACCTAACCTAACCTAACCTAACCTAACCTAACCTAACCTAACTAACCTCTATTTTGATTTCTATTGTGGCCTATTGGCAACATAAACATTGATAAATTTGGAATTAATCTCATGTAATTTCCTCTAGAAAGTCATCATTTGGTTCCCAGCAAAAATATTAGGTGAACTATGATCTTGAATGGGCCCATGTTTCATGGGAAATTTTAAAATAAAATTAATTAATTTTAAATTTATATGTTTCTCCTGGATCCACCCTCTTTTTTGATTGTACTTAAAAGTCAAATGCAACTGTTGTATACTCATGCACAAGTACCAAACTGTATTGCTAGGTCCTACGACATGGTCCTTTTTCTTGGTCCCGATAGATATATTTTCCAGTTGTGAATATTAGCTACCCCTTTCTAGGTTCACCTCTCTGATTTCACAAAGCTCCTCCAAGCAACAGAGGAAATTCATAAAGGTTCTTATTATTTTCAGCAGTTGTAAATTTATTGTTGTTGAGAAGTCGTGTCCGACCCATCGCGACCCCATGGACAACATTCCTCTAGGCCCTCCTGTCCTCTACCATCCTCCGGAGTCCATTTAAACTCATGCTGACTGCTTCGGTGACTCCATCCAGCCACCTCGTTCTCTGTCATCCCCTTCTTCTTTTGCCCTCAATTGTTCCCAGCATTAGGCTCTTCTCCAGCGAGTCCTTTTTTCTCATTAGGCGGCCAAAGTATTTGAGTTTCAGAATTGTAAGTACTATTTTTTAACTAATACGTCTCATTGTATGTAGGACATATCGGCATCTCTTCTCTGCAGAGACTGTTTAAAAAGACACAATCCAGTGACAGTTTTACCTCTAATTTGTTGTGAGATGTTCCATGAATGGGTATTGTATAAAACGTATTTGTAGCATCAAGGCTTTGATTAGCAAACGTGACATTTCAGTCTTTTCGGCTGTATTTTATTTCAATTATTATGTTCCTTGCTTTATTTTCTTCCTGTAGAGTTAGTTACAGCTCATGATTATTCAGTACCAGAAATTTTTTTCTTTAAACCAGTTGGGGGAGCTTCAAGACCATTTTAAGGAAATTCTACTACGAGCAGAGTTTCACCAAATAGGTAAACAGGCTTGTACAAAACTAAACTAAACTAAAATATACATAAGGCAATTAAATATGTATTTGGCAGGAACTCTTGACTCAATTTTTGGTGTCTTTCTCTTCAGGAATTGCAGCCTGAAACTGGACAGACAAATGAAAATTACATTCTTATGCTAAATTCACTATATCACTGAACAGCAATGTCTCTCTTAAGTAAATGGGATTTTAGCGCCCAGCTGAATGGCTATACTGAAGTCACTTGATTTCCAACAGCAAATTCATATAGTTTTAATACTGCACATTCTGTTTCATTAAGGGGACTTTAACTTTTTTTCGTTTTAAAGACAAAAACAAAGCCATTTAGACAACTGAAATGAATAAAAACGAAAAAGCATTAAATTAACTCCGGCATGAACATGGAACTTCTATTGTAAAATAAATTTTGGGAAGATCCTATTGTTACATATTATGTAAACCTACTGTAGGAGATGACCAGGCTGAGTCTAAGGGAGGGGTGAAATGTGCCATCAGTCTTGAGTCTCTTCATGCTCCCAAGAGTGCTAGAGTAAATTCAGCCCAACTTGAATTCCTTGGACTCTTATATACCGCCAGTGTGCTTTGACTGTTAGTAGTTCGGATTTCCTGAAGAGAGATTAAGTTTGCAATAAATCTTTATACTCATTTGAACTGCCTGGATCTTCTCACTTCCTTAGTGCTTGACACCTGTGTCAGAATCTGTAGCTATCCAGCCAGCACACAAGTAAATAATTGAGCAGGATTGATTTATAGAAGAAACTTCTTTATATACAACAATATAAAACATGATGCATGTATACAATACCCATGCAGCTCTTGCAACGTGGTAGAGAGTAGAAGAAGTAGCAAGTACACAGACAAGAAGTAGAAGTAGAAGGACCAAATAAGCAAAGATAAACAAAATCTTATATACACCGAACAGTTAAGCTAAGCCATGCCCAGGCTCCGAGCCATCTGACATGGCTTACAACAAGTCCTGTGTTTCAGTCACCAATCAGTTCCCATTGGCTGACTTGTTGTTCTGGCTATTCCAGTTCATAAATTCTTATACACTGACAACCTGTCAGAGATGAAACGATGAGGTTTATGACCTTCAGGTTGCAACTGAATCCATATTTATTTGGAAATATTTCTCAACAAACTTCATGAGGTTTACTTCTGAGAAAGATTACCTAGAAGTGTGCTTACAATTGATATGATAAACCAAATAGGCGAGGTAAATGTTAAGGCATTGTTTATTTTAATTAACAACGCTGTTAATTAAGCTTTGATTACAAATACTGATTGAATGATAGAATAACAGAGTTGGAAGGGACCTTGGAGGTCTTCTAGTCCAACCTCCTGCTCGACCAAGAGACCTTGTATTATTTTACACAAATGGCGTTCCACTCTCTTCTTAAAAGCCTCCAGTGATGGAGTATCCACAACTTCTGAAGGCAAACCATTCCATTCGTTGGTTGTTCTGACTCTCAGGAAATTTCTCCTTAGTTCTAGGCTCCTTCTCTCTTTGTTCAGTTTCCATCCATTTCTTCTTGTTTTGCCTTCTGGTTCTTTGGAAAATGGGTTGACCCTCCTCTCCTCAAATATTGCTATCACACCACCAGATTAAAGCTACAACCTTCTAACCTGAAAGCTTCTAGGGTGTGGCTACCCTGAACCTCTTCCCTCCTCCCCATTCTAGCTGTACAGTCTCTTAATCCGGTTCTCTTTCCCTCAGAAAGCTCTGGGTTGCCAAAATACTGACAGGCATAAAGAATTAGGACCATATCTTCCATCCCAATGAAGAGGATTCATTGCTCCTGTTTATACAGAAGAATCTAGTCAAATTACAGCTAGCACTAAACAGAACAGAACAGAACAGAACAGAACAGAACAGAACAGAATATTGGAAAGAATAGAATAGAATAGAATAGAATAGAATAGAATAGAATAGAATAGAATAGAATAGAATAGAATAGAATAGAATAGAATAGAATAGAATATTGGAAAGAATAGAATAGAATAGAATAGAATAGAATAGAATAGAATAGAATAGAATAGAATAGAATAGAATAGAATAGAATAGAATATTGGAATGACTATTGGAATGACTAGAATAGAATAGAATAGAATAGAATAGAATAGAATAGAATAGAATAGAATAGAATAGAATAGAATAGAATAGAATAGAATAGAATCTTTTATTGGCCAAGTGTGATTGGACACAGAAGGAATTTGTTTTGGCGCATACGCTCTCGGAGTACATAAAAGAAAAGATACGTTCATCAAGAATCATAAGGTACAACACTTAATGATAGTCATAGGTACAAATAAGCAATCAGGAAACAATATCAATATAAATCGTAAGAATCCAAGCAACAAAGTTACAGTCATACAGTCATAAATGGAAGGAGATGAGTGGTGGGAACGATGAGAAGATTAATAGTAGTGCAGACTTAGTGAATAGTTTGACAGCGTTGAGGGAATGAGTTGTTTAGCAGAGTGATGGCGTTGGGAAAAAACTGTCCTTGTGTCTAGTTGTTCTGGTGTGTAGTGCTCTATAGCATCATTTTGAGGGTGGGAGTTGAAACAATTTATGTCCAGGATGCGAGGGGTCTGTAAATATTTTCACATCCCTCTTTTTGACTCGTGCAGAATACGTCCTCAATGGAAGGCAGGTTGGTAGCCATTGTTTTTTCTGCAGTTCTAATTATCCTCTGAAGTCTCTGTGTGTCTTGTTGGGTTGCAGAACCAAACCAGACAGTTATAGAGGTGCAGATGACAGACTCAATAGTTCCTCTGTAAAACTGGATCAGCAGCTCCTTGGGCAGTTTGAGCTTTCTGAGTTGGCACAGAAAGAACATTGGCACTAATAGAATTCAAGGGACTGATGGATTTTAGATCACTTGTGACAACATAACGACTCTAGACGGATTCCTCTCTTGACTCCATCTCCACGTCCAGCTTCTTCTTCTCCTACAAACACTCCCCGCTGCTTCTCCAGGGGCATATCACACAGGCCCACACTACGACAATATTCAAAACTGGGTCCCGATATGCAGGTTGTTTAAAAATAATGCTTAGGTAGCTTTTTCTTATTGACTCTTTAAGAATGGGAGACTGCCCTAACAAAGGGGAGATACTGTATATCGGGGGATCAAACTCAATTTCATTGAGGGACGCATCAGGGTTATGTTTGACCTCGAGGAGGGGGGGGCAAGTGGCCATGGCTGAGGTGGCCATGGCCAGGATAGGCATGGCCAGCTCGACATTCTGCAGCCCTCTGCCAGTGAAAATGGTGCCTGGGAGGGCCTGCAGAGGTATCGCAGGCCGGTCCTTCACTATTTCCAGGGTGGCAGGGGTGAAATCCAGCAATTCTGGAGAACCGGTAGTGGAAATTTTGAGCAGTTCGGAGAACCAGCAAATACCACTTCTGGCTGGCCCCAGAGAGAGGTGGGAATGGAGATTTTGCAATCTCCTTCCCCCAGGGGTGGGGTGGGAATGGGGATTTTGCAGTATCCTTCCCCTGGAGTGGAGTGGGAATGGGGATTTTGCAGTATTCTTCCCCTGCCGCGCCCACCAAGCCACGCCCACAGAACTGGTAGTAAAATAAATTTGGATTTCACCCCTGCAGAGCGGCCCTGTGGGCCTTGAGTTTGATACTCTTTTCTGTATATTATGCATTTCTGATAATCAGCTTTAGTGGTCTGTGATGCATGGTCCTTTATATTGTTTGTTTATTAGTGCCAACTCTTTTTTTTTCCCTTTTGCATAAAATAATTGAGGTTGTAGTGTTTGTATTTAATGATGCCTCCCGATTGTTGATATACAACTTCAAACACACCTCTCTTCTGCATGATGTATAATAGATAATAACTATACTTTAGTCAACTGCCCATTTAGCGGTGAGGAGAACAATAAACTCTGCAGGCTCTGGAATCTGGGGAAATTTCCAAATTTCCATCCTATTATTTAGGCAATATCCTTAGTGGGGCTGGTGACAGTGGATGTGTAAGCATGCAATTTTTTTTCCCCCATGGTAAAGCACAAAGAGAGAGAGGGCATAATTGTTAGGCCAGCTCTTATCTACACATCTGCTCATTTTGACTTCAGATGCTGGGCCATTTAACACTCAAGAGGAGCTATTTTACATTACAAGAGAGAGTTAATAGACAGAAATTAATGAGCTGGTCATACCCACTCCGAGCCTCAACATATATTTACCATTGGAGGGAGAAAACTCTTAACTTCTGGCTTGCTTTAGCAAGGTGGATAAACAGATTTTCAAGCCTGCAAACAAACTGTTGTTCTTCTTTAGCAAAATAGGGAAGTGCCTTCCTCAGTGTTGGAAGAAATGTCCATCTGGGTTCAGTTCCAAGTGGGGGAAAAAACCCTGGATTCATGGATGTTACTTGGGAAGAAGGTTTATCGATGAACAGGATCACATGGCTTGAGCTCCTGAGCAGAAAAGGGCCGAGATCAGGGGTGAAATCCAGCAGGTTCTGGAGAACCTGTAGCAGAAATTTTGAGCAGTTTGGAGAACCGGCAAATACTACCTCTGGCTGGCCCCAGAGTGGGCTGGGAATGGAGATTTTGCAATATCCTTCGCCCAGGAGAGGGGAGGAAATGGGGATTTTGCAATATCCTTCCTCCAGGAGTGGGGAAGGAATGGGGATTTTGCAGTATCATTCCCATGGAGTGGGGAGGGAATGGGGATTTTGCAATATCCTTCCCCCAGGAGTGGGGAAGGAATGTCGATTTTGCAATATCCTTCCCTCAGGAGTGGGGAAGGAATGGGGATTTTGCAATATTCTTCCTCTGGAGCAGGGTGGGAATGGAGATTTTACAGTATCCTTCCCCTGCCAGAACTGGTAGTAAAAAAATATTGGATTTCACCCCTGGCCAAGATGCTGAGAGTCCCTGGGTTTTATGCCCTCTGTTGGGCTCTGAATTAGAGCTTGTATTCTGATTGGTTGTCAGACTCCCATGGGGTCATGCAGGGGGAACTCTGTAGTCTGTCCTGAGTCCCAAGCTTGGTTGAGCCTTGCTGGGTGATGATGAAATGAAAGGGCTTTGGGCAATTCCTATTATAGCTCTGCTTGAAGGAGGTAGATCTTTGTTATGTAGAATAGACTGGCCCAGGCCTTCATGCCCATTGACAAAGGGTGGGTGGATTTGAGTTTCTGCCTCCCTTTTAGGGGAGATATTCTGCCCTTTTAATATTTCCTAGAATATCTCATTTTTCTAGGAGAGGGGGAGGGGTGCTAACGTCCTACATCAGTTTAGGTCAAATTTTGAACTGATAGGAAAAGGCAGAAACAAGATATTAAGGTACCTCTGCTAACGCCAATATATAGTTTCTTATTATAAGCAGGGTAAGCCATTACCTCTGTATGGAGCTATTAATCATAGCAAAGTTTTCTTGTGAGTTAAAGGGAAAAGGGGCCCTTGCTCCAGGAAAGGTTCAACTGTGTTAATTAAGTTTGCTTTGCTTTCTCTCTCCCCTCCCCAAAGTCTGTATGTTTTTGGCCCGTATGCTCGGTGCATCATAGAATTTTAGATGACTCCAGGAAAAATCCTACAATTGGAAAAAAAAAAATCTAGGAGATTAATCTGAGACACCAGGGAGGAGAATGTTTTACTTCTGACATTGGGATTATTAGTTATGGATGGGCAATTAACTATAACTAATTATACCTATCATGTTAGGATATCACCATTAGTCCTTCTTTTCACTAGACTAGGTGTTATGCCCCAGCATATAATTTTTATATACTGTTGTTGCTCTCTAGCCCCATCTAGTGCCTGGAGGGACAAATATGTCCAACATATGATCTTCATATACTGTTGTTGCTCTCTAGCCCCATCTAGTAGCCAGAGGGACAAATATGCTCCAACATATGATCTTCATATACTGTTGTTGCTCTCTAGTCCCATCTAGTGGCTGGAGAGACAAAATAACAATAATATTGTTTGAAGCTGACCCCACCCCATTACCCATCAGCCCACACTCTCAAAACAAGTGCATGCTGGGAAACAGACTCCATTTCCTTTAGCATTTGGAGAAGGCAACAGCACAAACAAGAATCCATCTTAATGCGTGGCACATGGTCATCCAAGAACAAACACACATCCTGTTAAGGATATTGTTGTGTTAACCAACCAGCAGATTGTAGAGCACAGAAAAACGGTGCTGAGAGCAATGAATAAAAATACATACAAACTGGTTTATCAAAGTTTTTACTTTACTTTGTAGCGAAAAACAATTGCATAGTCTTAAGTCAATCCAAGTCTTTAACCATTCAAATCAGTCCAGAGTTACAGAAATCATCTTACCATACAAAACAGCAGTAGGTAATAAACAGTAAGTTCACGCTGATAACAAATCACAATGGTAGCAGATCCATCCACAATGAGAGCACCTCCATACACAATGGCAACAGTTTCAACAATGACTATAGTTCAGCTCCCTTCTTATATACAGTTTAAACTAGTGATTATCTAATTAGGATAGGTGGGGCCAGCAGCACAATGACTCAACAGTACATGTAGGATAATTGGGGTCAGCAGTCAGTCAGCAGTACAATGATTCAGCAGTGCAATGTGTTCATATATTGCCTGGACAACTCATTAGGCTTATACCATATCCTAACTCATCCTACACCTAGAGCATCACTGGTGAGATTTAAATTGCTTGTATTTATTCATTGTTACGTTTAGCAGTAACTCATCACTGTGTATCTTGTATTTGGTTCTCATTGTATGTATCCCTATTTTCCCCAGTTTCACCATATCCTGTTCTTTCAATAAAGCATTCAGATCTACATACACAGGGTCTGTTTTATCGGAGGATAGGTGGGTTTAGCTGCATGTCGAGCTGCACACAGATTAATATAATGAAGACAGAATACTAGGAATTGGGTATACTACATCTAGTCTAGTGAAAAGAAGGACTAAGTGTGACATGACAGCAGTGTTCCAATATTTGAGGGGCTGCCACAAAGAAGAAGGGTTCAAGCTATTCTCCAAAGCATCTGAAGGCAGGACAAGAAGTAATCAAGGAGAACATCAATCTAAAACTATGATAATTGGAGCAATGAACTAGTGGAACGGGTTGCCTTCAGAAGTTATGGATGCTCCATCACTGGAGGTCTTTAAGAAGAGATTGGATAGCCATTTGTTTGGAATGGTTAGGGGGTCCTGCTTGTGCAGGAGATTGGACTGTTGTTAGTTGTGAAGTCATGTCCGACCCATCGTGACCCCATGGACAACTTTCCTCCAGGCCATCCTCTCCTCCACCATCCCCCAGAGACCATTTAAATTCAAACTGACTGCTTCAGTGACTCCATCCAGCCACCTCATTCTTTGCCATCCCTTTCTTCTTTTGCCCTCAATCTTTCCCAGCATTAGGCTCTTCTCCAGGGAGTCCTTCCTTCTCATTAGGTGGCCAAAGTGTTTGAGTTTCATCTTCAGAATCTGGCCTTCTAAAGAGCAGTCAGGGTTGATCTCCTCTAGGACCGACCAGTTGGATGGCCTTGCAGTCCAAGGAACTCGCAGGAGTCTTCTCCAGCACCATAGTTCAAAGGCCTCAATTCTTTGACGCTCAGCCTTCCTTACGGTCCAACTTTCACAGCCATACATTGCAACTGGGAAAACCATCGCCTTGACTATACGCACTTTTGTTGGCAGGGTGATGTCTCTGCTTTTTAGTACGCTGTCTAACTTTGCCATAGCTTTCATCCCCAGGAGCAAGCGTCTTTTAATTTCTTGGCTACAGTCCCCATCTGCAGTGACTAGAAGTCTATCCTTGTGGACAAACTGCAAACTGGACAAATCCAGCAGGTTCTGCAAACTGGACAAATCCAGCAGGTTCTGACAGGTTCTGGAGAACCGATAGCAGAAATTTTGAGTAGTTTGGAGAACCTGTAGTGGAAAATTTGAGTAGTTTGGAGAAGTGGTAGTGGAAATTTTGAGTAGTTTGGAGAACTGGTAGTGGAAATTTTGAGTAGTTTGGAGAACTGGCAAATGACACCTCTAGCTGGCCCCAGAGAGGGGTGGGAATGGAAATTTTGCAATACTCTTCCCCCAGGAATAGGGAGGGAATGGGGATTTTGCAGTGTCCTTCCCCTACCACGCCCACCAAGCTACGCCCACAGAACCGGTAGTAAAACAACATTTGGATTTCACCACTGACTGCCATCCTTGGCATACAAGGACCAAGCTATCGGTGGAAAGGTGCTACTTAAGGAACAATTTAACAATTGTTAAATATGCCACTTTGCTTTTAGCAGTCATCGCAATCATCTTCGGAGTGATCTGAATAAATGAAATTATGAAAGCATTCTAATTTGGAGAATGTCCTCCAAAACTATTTTTTTTAAGGAGTCGAACCCCAAAATCTCTATAAGACTCAGGGTTTTGTTAGAATACCTTGAAGATAATTCGCGAGGAGCTATATATGAAGAAAAAATATATATAGAATAATTAATGCTTAGTGGTAGGAAAGCTTTAAAACACATCAAACATCACTTCTTTACCCCTGAAAAAAAAAAATCTAAGCATGAGAAGAAAGTTGATAACTAGTTTAAAGAACTAAACAACAACAACAAGAAAAAGAGATGTACTTTTTGGAGAGTACATCTCGTACTGTTTACCGTTCTCGTTATAATCCTTCGGCATGTAAAGTGATCAGAAAAAAAGCTTTCTTGGCATTATGTTCTCTCCCCCACTTCTCCATCAGGTTCTTTTATTACAACTGTAGTTGGAGAGATCTCCTTAATTTGCTTCTGCAACACCTTTCATTCGAATCTCTCCTAGAGACGTTTCCAGAACTTTGGAAAGGCATTGTGCTGAATCTGAGGGGATCTTTGAGTTTTCCTCCATTTAAATAAATTTATCTTATTGGAAATGGTTTATGACTGTGATGGCAAACCTATGGCACACATGAGTGGTGAAATCCAATTTTTTTTACTATCAGTTCTCTGGGCGTGGCAGGGGAAGGTTACCGCAAAATCCCCATTCCCATCCCACTCCAGGGGAACAATACTGCAAAATCCCCATTCCCACCCCACTCCAGGGGAACAATACTGCAAAATCCCCATTCCCACTCCACTCCAGGGGAACGATACTGCAAAATCCCCATTCCCACCCTACTTCAGAGGAAGGATACTGCAAAATCCCCATTCCCACCCCCACTCAGGGGCCAGCCAAGGTGTCATTTGCCAGTTCTCCAAACTACTCAAAATTTCCTCTACCGGTTCTCGGAACTCATCAAAATTTCCACTACCAGTTCTCCAGAACCTGTTAGAACCTGCTATATTTCATCCGTGGCATGTCTGTCCAAAGTGGCACACGGATCCATGTCACTTGGCACATGCGGCGTCGCCCGTTCCTCTTTCGGGTTTCTGGCATGCAGGCGTATGCGATGATCAGCTGCCCTTTGTGAATGCAGCAGTGCCGGAATGCGGAAGAGCTTGTTTTCCATTTTCCCGCATGAGCATGCACGCCATACAGCTGATCAACTTGTGTGCATGCATGGCAATAATACAAAAGCTTGATGGCCAGCAAGCGTGCATCGGAAACTGGAAGTACCTTATCTGGCACACGCATGTCCCCTGGGCAGCTCCTCTTCCTGGTCACGGCCCCGACGAGCACATGCACACAGGCGAAGCGCGCACATATGCGCGAAGTGCTCTCTTTTTGGTGCCGAAAAAGTTCACCATCACTGGTTTATGATGACCTGGCACACAAGTGTTACTGGATTTATGAGGAGAGAAGTTGGGAAGGGAGGGAAAGAAGGAAGGAGAGGGAAGGAGGGGAAGGAAGGAAGATGGAGGGAGGAAAAGAGGGAAGGAAAGACAGGAAAAGAGGGAAAGAAGGAAGGAGAGGGAAGGAGGGAAGGAAGGAAAAGGAAGGAAGGAAGGAGGAAGGTGGGAAGGAAAGAAGGAAGGAAAGAGAGGGGAGGAGGGTGGGAAAGAAGGAAGGAGAAGGAAGGAGGATGGAAGGAAGGAAGGAAAAGGAAGGAAGGAAGGAAGGAAAGGAAGGAAGGAGAGATGGGAATGAGGGAAAGAAGGAAGGAAGGGTAAAATCACCAAGTTAACCTTGTTCCAAAAACATATGAATAAATGATAGAGAAAATAATCCGTTCGCTGTGTTCCGAATTCACGCTGTTTTTAAAAGCCACACACCTTCTCAAACACAGCAAGAGTTCCAAGGAAATGTAGCAGATTGATTATTCGGCACGTTTCTAGAAAACGCACAAGAGACTTGGAGTTATATCCTGATGTCTCTGGTTTTGCTAAGGCTGAAGGATGCATTCTCCTGCGTTGTTTCTCATCTCTCTGTGGGGTTGAGAAGGCCAAAGCAGCGGCCAAGCGGCGTGGAAGATTGGTGTTAGCCTAATTATAAACCCTGCTCTAAAAGCATCATGAAGTCGACGCTTAAAACCTTCTGTAATCCAAATGGGTTTTTGAATGTTGCAGTTGACCAGTTCTGCACTCGAATCTACCTTGCCCTCCCCATTTAAGCTCTTTTGAACCAATCAGAATTGAACGAATGCCTAATTTTAGTTCTAACCTAGAAAGGTTTATCCTTCTGCGCCCTTGGCGAGCTGCATCATGTTCCTGCTTGGCCTCTTGGTGCTCGTTAAATATAGTTCTTAATATACTATTCATAACAACTCTTTATCTGCCAAATGCGGATGATGTTTGTCCAACAGATACCCTAAACCCATGCCGAACACTGTTGGATTGTAGGCATGTTTGATTATTTGTGTTGGAGAAAATAGGACTACTCTTTAAAATTATAAGGCTACAAGCAGCAGGGGATTTCACATTTTATTACCACCAGTTCGCCGCACGCATGCTCACTTTGGACATTCTGGGCATGCGCCCAGCCTTCCGCATATGTGCTTTGCTGATGGGTCTTCCGCGCATGCGCCCGGCCTCAAAAACTTGCCTAAACAGGACGACATAGAGCTGGGGTGGATGGGCCCACCCACGATTTCCACTACCAGTTTGCTGGAACTGGTCTGAACCAGCTGAATTAGTGGTGGGTTCCTCCCGGTTCTGCCGAGCCGGTAGCGGTGACGATATGACATCACCAAACCGGTTCTGCCCCCCATCCCCCCATGCCCCCCACCCCCGCTGCATTAGTCTTACCTTTTATTTGGCCCCACCCCCAATCTATTGCTGTCTCCTGAGTCCCAGCTGATGGCTAGAGGGAAAAAAACTGTTTAAACTCTTGCTACGGGGCTTCAAAGGGCCGCCCTACAGCTGATCGGTGTTAAAAGAAAACAAATGACTAGACCGGTGCCTGCAAAAATAAATGGGTAGACCAGTGCCTGCAAAAAAACATGAGTAGATCAATGCCTGCAAAAATACATGAGTAGACCAGTGCCTGCAAAGATACATGAGTAGATCAGTGCCTGCAAAAATACAAGAGTAGAGTGGTACAGCTCTGCAAGCAGTTAAAAGCCTGGTAGACCAGTACCTCTGCTAAATCCTAAAGAATTGTCACATGACCATCAAGCTACGCCCACAAAATAAGCCACGCCCACAGAACTGGTAGTAAAAGATTTTACAACCCACCCTTGGGCTGAATAGCACCTCTGGCTACAAGGATGGTTTGAACTGGGTGTGAATCTACAAGTACGGTAATACTCGATACCAGTGGTGGGATTCAAGTAATTTAACAACCGGTTCTCTGCTCTAATGATTTCTTCCAACAACCAGTTTGCCAAACTGCTCAGGAAGTTAACAACTGGTTCCCCTGAAGTGATGTGAACTGGCTGAATCCCACCACTGCTTGATACTCATTGTTAATTGGTTCCGGGAGGTGCGATGAGTACCTAAAACCATGAGCACCAGATAGATTTTTCACATAAGGAATAGTATAGTGAGTCAGAAGGCAGCTGAGGCCAACAATTTCTAATTTGTCCGTTGAGTACTAAACAAACGATGAGTATCGGGACAAAATTTTCATGTCAAAATGCATTGAGCACCAGATTTGATGCATTTCAAAGCAATTTGAACACCAAGGTGCCATCGCAGGCACTAACAAATTAAAAATGAGAGCTGGGGTGGTGTGTCTTATGGTGCGACTAATCTACAATGGCAATCAATGAACAGATTATGAATATGGCCAAAATTGTGGAAACCTTTTGGTAAAAGTGTATTTTCTAAAACTATTGTAACTACTAACACCACTTTTTTTAGGACATAAAATTACATGTCAATGGAAGGATAATTTAATCAAGAATGAAATGCAAGAACTTTTATGAAGGATTTGCTATTAGAATAGCAGTTATGGTATAAAGAAGAAAAGTGAAATGCGTAGAAAAAAACAAGATATACAAAAATGATCCCCATGTCAGTTAATACTTAATTGGGTAAATTTTAGCATGAATTACAGCCTTACAACGTCTTCCCATAGAGTGAACCAAGCCTTTTAGTTCTGTGGCTATTATAATGTGGAACCAAGATTGAATGATGGCTTCTCTTAACTTGGTTTTATTGCTGGGTCGTTTCTGACTAACAAGTTTCTTTAGCTGGCTCCATAGAGTTTCAATTGGGTTAAGGTCTGGGCTCTTCCCAGGCTATTCCAGCAGTTGAATAGGATTATCCCAAAAAAAGTGGTATTATTAGCCATCAGACCTCAAAAATACACTTTTCCCAAAAGGTTTCCACAATTTCGGCCACCACTGTATCTCTTGAGTACTTCTGGTGGGGCTGTCGAAAGCTAAATGTTTCAACGACAATCTCGAGTAGCTATTGTTGACATTAAGACATGCACGGATTATTAAAAAGGGTGCCTGCATTGAAAGGCTAACAAGTAGCATGATTTAGACTATATGACCCTGCCTTTAATTATTATGCAGGGCCTGCCGACAACATAAATAGTTGTAACCTTTGTGTGAAGAGCAAAGGCAGGAAACATTAATCCACAGGGAACTGATCACTTTTCCTTGGCAGAAATCTCATTTTCGTTCTTTTGCTCATCCTTTTTGATGGCAGGGAAGAACTTCCTGCTCGGTGCAGTTTCTTTTTTTTAAATTTGATCCTAAAGGTGTAATGAAATCCTATGAGTGCTGGATCCATTGTACCGCTAAACAGGTCCCGTTGGAAATGAGAGTCAAAGAAAGCTCTTGAAAAGGTTGACAATGAAATGAAATTGTGGATGGTGAGCGGAAGGAGTAGAAGGATCTCAGGGAGGGCAAGTAGAAAGAGTAGAAAGAGTCCTATGGAGATTTACATTGCTCTCCATGAGATACTTCCCCTTAGGATTCTATTCTCTGTTATACTTCGCGAGATCCTTCTCTGTAGATCTCTCAAAAATACACTCTGAATTGAAGATCATCCTAGCTTGTGTTTGAAGGGACGGATTGCCATTTAATCTACTGCTGTGTTGGCCAACCTATGGCACGGGTGCCAGAGGTGGCACACAGCGCCCTCTCTGTGGGCATGCAAGCCGTCACCCCAGTTCAGCTCTGCTGTGCATGCTGGCCAGCTGGTCTTTGGATTTCTGTGGCGCATGCGCGGGGCGTCAGACACATGCAGGGGTGCAGATGCATGCATGCGTGTGGGAGTGTGTGATCTGTCCCCCCCCCTCAGAGACCCACAAAAACACAGCCAGCCGAGGGTTAAGAATCACTTGGCACACTCCGCAGTTCTTATCTCAACCTTGGCAGCAATATGCACACCGTCTGCCAAGGACTTTATTGGTTTACACAAACAAGAAAATCACCTACGTAGCTTTGCCGTTCATCTAGCTTCCAAGACTACGAGGTTGCTCTGTTTGTTTAGCTTTGTTCGTCACAAACTTCATGACCTACCGTACTGTCTTATATAGATAGGCTTCTGGGTGTGGTCCAGTGAGTCATTGATCCTGTGACTCCAATCCAATGACTCAGGATTTCCTCATACGCTGCAGCTGCAGTACTCTTTTGTCTCGCCTTCTTTGGCGTGCGTCCAGGAATGACATCTCTCCCTCACTCTCATCTGAGACACCTGTTTCCCCACTACTTGGCTCTCTTTCAGCTGGCACCTGAGCTGGTGCCAGAGGGGGGGGGCTGGGAGATCTGGCTGGCTCCTCTTCCTCCTGCTCAGAGCTGCCTTCCTCCAAAGGGATAGGCTCAGAGGACGGGGCCACAACAGTGCGGGAGGGTGTGCACACATGCACTGGAGGCAGGGCATGTGCATGCCTGGCAAGGACCCAAAGGCCAGATGGCTAGGGCGGAGGGGGGGCGTGCATGCATATGCGGTGGAGCTGAACTCACATGCTGGGGGTGCATGCTTGCATGGGGGTGGGGCGCATGCACAGCCAGGCGCACATTGCATTTTGGGGGTTTATGGGCATGCACTTTGGGCACTCAGTCCGAAAAAGGTTAGCCATCACTGATCTACTGCATCAAAGATTGTGCAACCTGGAAGTTGGCTTGTTAACGTCTGCATCCTGCTAGAATCGAAGAGAGGGCCGTCCTTGTTTTCATTTCTGCTTTTATATGCAGGTCTTCTCAGGGATAAAACAAACGTCCTCTTTTCTGTTTTGGATTGCTCTCAATGGCTGTTCCCCTATTCTGTTCTGGTGGCTTATTTAACATCGGCACCGCTGAGATAATAAATTAAATTCCTTGTTTTGCATGCAGCAATAAACGTAATTGTACAGTTGCGGTAAACAAGCTCGAAGGAAGGTCCTATTTATTTAGAACTTCCTAGCAAGTCCAGCCATCTAATCCAAATGCTCTAGACCGCTGGGCATTTCTTTTCTTTTCTGCTTGAGCTCCACAATTAATAACTATGTTTATTTTAAGCATTTTTTTTTAATAAAAAAAATCACTGCAAGTAAATGAGCCTCTGGCTGCTCTAATTTCCTTTCTCTGCTTGGGAACGGGGCTGATTAATGTCATTGAAGGAGGAAACGGCAGTTCTGCATAGTCTTCTGTCATTCAGATGTCCTTAATCTGGCATTTTCCACAGTTTCAGTTCCATTTTCTGTCACCGGTTGACAGGCTCAGTAGTTGCCAGAGGGCAAACCGATTAAGGCACTCCTAGACTGAGATCCTAGGCTGCCATCTGACATCTCTTAGAAGAAGGGTGTCAAACTCAAGGCCCGTGGGCCTGATCCAGCCCATGATGTGGTTAGATCTGGCCCATGGGGCTGCCCTGGAAACAGGGAAGGACCGGCCTCCGGCATCTTGGCCCCAGCCCGAGCACTGGTCTACAACTTGGTGGTGGCCATCCGGGCTGAAACACAGCCAGTCTTAAGGGGTCGCCCCACCTTGCTCTCTTGGCATGCACTGGAGACAATACATCCCCCAGCCCTGCCCAAGCCACCACAGGTGCTCCCCCCCCAATGTGAGCAACATTGAGCTGGCCATGCCCATCCTAGCCACACCCACCAAGTTGGCTGCAATCACCTGGCCACATCCACCCAGCCTTCCAGAGTCAACCACAACACTGATGCGGCCCTCGATAAAATCGAGTTTGACACCCCAGTCTTAGAAAGTCTGTGATAATTGTATGTTTAAGTCATACAGGTTTCTCTGTATTTGGACCGCCTTATTGAGGATATCCCAGGGCAGGGGTGAAATCCCGCAGGTTCTGGAGAACTGGTAGCGGAAATTTTGAGCAGTTTGGAGAACCAGCAAAAATCACCTCTGGCTGGCCCTAGAGTGGAATGGGAATGGGGATTTTGCAATGTCCTTCCCCCAGGAGTGGGGAGGGAATGAGGATTTTGCCGTATCCTTCCCCTGTCACTCCCACCAAGCCACGTCCACTGAGCCACACCCACAGAACTGGTAGTAAAAAAAATTGGATTTCACCACTGCCCCAAATTTGAATCTCCTCAGGCTCTGGGTGTGGGCTGATTGTTCATTCCTGTAGCAACACTGGGTACATTTTCGCACCTCATTAGCCCAATCTCTTAGCTCTTTTTTAATTTTTTAACCTTCCTTTCATGTTTGCCCTGCGTTTCTTTGTCCTCATCAAACTCTTAGTTTTTGAATATCTTCTATAACTGCCTCTCTTGAGCCTCTAGTACTCCGCTGTCATTTATCAATTATTTCCCCCCCCCATATATTCCATCGAGAGCTTACCGTTCCCTTTCCATAACTTCATTTTTACGATCTTTACTTTTCTGTTGCTGAAGAGAAACCCCTTCCTTCTCATAAATCTGAGTCCCTCGGTGGAAATTAAAGCGGCAATCCTCACGTGACCGTATAAATCCCAACGAAATCAGCCAGGGTTTACAGGTGATTTCAGACTTGCAGGAGTGGGCCACTTGACAGGGAAGGAATAATAAAATGTGGAGCAAACAGAAGAGGTGAGCATAAACCAGGCCCCAAGGAATGGAAGGGCCAGACTGGAAAATGTCTGACTTAAGATAAACTGGGGTTTAAGAATTATGGCTGGTTGACTGTGGAATTGTCACTCGTTGGATTATTCAGAGATCTAGGCAGTGTTTGTTGCAGCTTGATTTTTAAGAAAATAAATATTGATGGGGTAGGAGTTATTGTTTGGATAGATAGATGGCACATGGAGCCATCTCTGCAATCACGCAAGCCGATGCCCAGGTCAGCTCCACCGCACATGCCTGCGGGCCTCCCGCCAGTCAGCTGATTTTTGGGTCTCTGCTGGATGGTGGGGGGGGGGCATGTGCGCATGCATAAGGGGTGAGGGGTGCAGCATCTCTCCCCTGCACCCCGTTTTTGGTCCCAGAAGGCTTCAGGGAGGGCTGCTAGCACAAAAATGGGGGTCGCGCGTGCTTCTGTGGAGGGTGGGGGGAGCACGGGGGGGCGTCCATGTGTGGGGGTGGGGCCTTATGGGTGATGTGCTTTCAGCACCCGAGGAAAAAAAGTTTAGCCATCACTGCCCTGTATCATTCCAGACAAATGCTTGTCCAATCTCTTCTTAAAAATCTCCAGCATTGAAAGCATTCACAAGTTCTGGAGGCAAATCGTTCCACTGATAGATTGTTCTCATTGTTGGGAAATTTCTCCTTCGTTCTAGGTTGGCTCTCTCCTTGATAAAGTTCCTTCGTGTTGCTTCATGTCCTGCCTTCAGGTGCTTTGGAGAATAAGTTGACCCCGTCTTCTTTGTGGCAGCCCCTTAAATATTGGAACACTGCTATTGTGTCACCTCTAGTCCTTCTTTTCATTTGGTATGGGACTAATAGTTAACTCATTAAAGAGGATGGGGGGAGTATTTTTTTTTTAAAATATTCACAGCGTATTAGTTTAGATCACATTAACAGAGTTGGAAAGGATCTTGTAGGTCATCTAGTCAAACCCACTGCCCAAGCAGGAAACCCTGCCTACACCATTTCTGACAAATGGCAGTCCAGTCTCTTCTTGAAAGCCCCCAGTGATGAAGCTCCCACAACTTCCGAAGGCAACTTCTGTTGATTGATTGTTCTCACTATCAGAAAATTTCTCCTTATTTCTAAGGTTGAATCTCTCCTTGATCAGTTTCCATCCATTGTTCCTTGTCTGGCCTTCCAGTGCTGTGGAAAATAGCTTGACCCCTTCCTCTCTGTGGCAGCCTCTCAAATATTAGAGTTGCTCCAAGTTGACTCAGCTTTCCATCCTTCCAAGGTTGGCAAAATGAGGACCTAGACAGTGGTGGGTTCTTCCTGGTTTGGCCCAGTTCTCCCGAGCTGGTAACGGTGATGATATGATGTCACCGAACCGGTTCTGCTTCCCCGCCCGCCTGCCCTATGCCCCCCATGTTATTCTTACTTTTTATTTGGCCCCACCCCCAATCTGTTGCTGCTTCTTGAATCCCAGCTGATGGCTAGAGGGAAAAAAAACTGTTTAAACTCTTGCCGAGGGGTTTCAAAGCGCCGCCCTACAGCTGATCAGTGTTAAAAGAAAACAAATGAGTAAATCAGTGCCTTCAAAAACAAATGAGTAGACTGGTGCCTGCAAAAATACATGAGTAGATCAGTGCCTGCAAAAATAAATGGGTAGACCAGTGCCTGCAAAAATACATGAGTAGATCAGTGCCTGCAAAAATACATGAGTAGATCAGTGCCTGCAAAAATAAATGAGTAGACCAGTGCCTGCAAAAAATAAATGGGTAGATCGGTACAGCTCTGCAAGCAGTTAAAAGCCTGGTAGACCAGTACCTCTGCTAAATCCTAAATAATTGTCACATGACCATCAAGCCACGCCCACAAAATAAGCCATGCCCACAGAACCGATAGTAAAAAATTTTAGAACCCACCCCTGGACCTAGATTGTTGCGGGCGATATGCTGACTTTGTAAACTGCTTAGAGAGGACTGTAAAGCACTATGAAGCGGTATATAGGTCTAAGTGCTATTGCCATAAAAGATTTCAGAATCAATAAGCACCTTTTTTGCCTAATATCAGCCACAAAATGGTCTAATGCAGCACCTTTCGGTCACCTTTGACGTCAATCGAGCAACGGCAGGTGAGAAAATGGTGTGGTTCCATCTACCTTGAAGGAGATAATTTCTGGGGAACCAGCCCTCCCTTTACTGAATGTTATCCTTGTTACAGCTGCCATCAATTTCACTACCTTCAGTCAAACTCTTACTTCACTGACAAGAAAGCTACATTCTTCCAGCATCTTATTAAACAGATTTATTGAAAAAGGAAGAAGGGAGTTAGGCTACAGAACTCTTAGCAACTGGATACATTTATTTTAGCTTCCCATTTATCTTTGTGAAGGGTTAGGTCAGCTGTTGTAAACCTCTGGTAATACAATAGACAGGCTAGGAAAGGATTTAAGGGTAGGAGGCTGATAGAACAAACTTTGAAAAAGCATTAATTTAGGCTGACCATTGCTTATCCATCTTATCATTGGATCTAAGAAACCTTGTGATGCTCAAACCAACATCATTGGCTTGAGTTCTCAACTTTCCCCAGGGATTATTGCCCTCTTAGTATGCCAGCTGAATATGGCAACAAGTTAAAATGAAAACTGGGGGCATGAGTAGATTGTAGTCCAAAGACTAGGAATTTTGACAGAAACAAGTAAGCTTCGAGGAAGCTCACGATTATATTTCAGCAGATTCTACACTTCTCTACCTGAGACCCACGTTACAGAAGATAAAGTCACGGAGTTGTCCAGTTAGACCATTGAGTTTAAACATTAATGTCAGTTTGTATCTAGTTGCTTTCTGGATTTCATCTCTTTGCTCTTTTTTTGATTACATCGCAAGTCCAGACTAATTCCCCGCTTGACCCCTCCTCCTGACTGGGATGGTTGCTTTCCAACGTCTCTGGATTCTAGGTAGGGCAAACTTTGCACAAAAAAATTAATGGACACAAAGTTGACATTGCACTCAAAGCAAGGACAAAATAATATCAGAACATTTCTAGTCTCCCGGGGGACCTCACAGTGGCTGAAAAATAAGGAGCAACAGCACCGTCGAGTGAGAAATTGTTGAATCTTCTCTCTTAAAATTTACTCTTGAAGAAGACCTCAACAAACACAAAGGGTTTTTAATTCATTACGGTTGTTAATTGATAAAGTACTTGCAATCTATATCGCATATAACCGCCCATGTGGAATCTTATAAACATTAACCAACCTAGAAATAAGGATAAATTTTTTGACAGTTGTTGTTGCAACAACAACTGTCAAAAAACTCTTGTTTTGACTTTGCAGTTGTTGCAAAGTCATGTCTGATCCATCGCGAACTCATGGACAATGTTCCTCCAGGCCTTCCTGTCCTCTACCATCCTCTGGAGTCCATTTAAGTTCATGCCGATTGCTTCAGTGACTCCATCCAGACACCCCGTTCTCTGCCGTCCCTTTCTTCTTTTGCCCTCAATCGTTCCTAGCATGAGGCTCTTCTCCAGTGAGTCCTTCCTTCTCATAAGGTGGCCAAAGTATTTGAGTTTCCTCTTCAGGATCTGGCCTTCTAAGGAACAGTCAGGGTTGATCTCCTCTAGGACTGACTGGATTTCATCTCTGCCTCTTGTTAAATGTCTAGAGGAGGATTGTAAAACCTTGGCCATTTTAAGACTGGTGGACTTTTCTGCAAATTGAAGCCCACAAATCCACAAGGCTGGTGGAGGAATTCTGGGAGTTAAAGTCCACATGTTTTAAAGTGGCCCAGGTTGGACTGGAGTAACCCTGTGGGTGAGACAGTCTATGATTTTTTTGGAAAAGGACACCTTCTTTTCTAAACGATATGAGTTTTGCAGATGGGTAACTTTTGTGAAGCGATTGACAAGGTTGTCAGGAGACAAATTGTGAAACTTTTTGGGCAATCCTACCACCTTCTCCCCACCTGCAGATTCTGAACATATTGTAGAAATTGGCGAGCAGATGTCTTCAGCATCTGTTTCCAGGTTTTACGATCGTGGTAAGAGCTACCCTACATTAAGAGAAGTGGAGAAACGTGGAAAACGAACAGGGCAAAAATACAATCTGAAAAATGAAGAGAGATTACTTTATTTATTTTGCTTTCTCAAGGTCATCGCCGTGCTTTGGGACTCTTCCTTTCATTCTGTTCTTCCACAAAAGTGAATTTCTGGGGGAAAAAAAAATATGATTGCTTCCCTATCGAGCCCTTTTTTAAAAATCAAAACACACAGCAACACTGGAGGGCTCTTGTACAGAGTGCCTCCTTCGACAAGAGAATGACATTTGAGTTAATTAATTTTGCGACAATATTATTAGAAAGAAAGTGACTATTGTCGTTGAGCCTCTGACAACTTTTCTTGCATTTTGAAAATAGGATGGTGGTGTTTTTTTTTTTTAATGAGAAGAATCTAGAATAAAACAATTCGCCACGGTGAAAGAAATGTTGGTTATCCGTTGCCTTTCTTGGTGTTCAAAGAACAAGGAAATACTTTGAATCTGAATGGATTATTTTAAATAGCTGGGAAGCAAATGATTAAGAATAAAAAATAAACCCCTGAAAGAAGAAAATAAGGTTGCTGCATCGCCTCATTTGTTAAGACGAACAGAGAAAATGCTACCATTAGGTCAATGAAGAGCCTTAGTGGCGCAGCAGATTAAAGCCCTGTTAAGTAACACCAGCTGCCTGCAATTACTGCAAGTTCGAATCTCACCAGGCTCAAGATTGACTCAGCCTTCCATCCTTTTGAGGTAGGTAAAATGAGGACCCGGATTGTGGGGGCAATAAGCTGACTTTGTATAAAAAAGAACAGCGCTTAGTGGGGGCCCGAAAGCCCTACTAAGCAGGTATATACAAAAGTATGAAGGCTATTGCGTAATGCATTGTAAGCTGCCCTAAGTCTTCGGAGAAGGACGGCATATAAATTGAACCAATAAATAAATAAATAAATGATAGTAAATCTTTTTGGCACCGAGTGCCCAAACCGGAATGCGATGCATATGTGTACGTGTGCCAGAGTGCTAGAGTGCTAGAGTGCCGAAAACATGGAGACCAGCTGGCCAGCTGGCTTTCAGGTTTCTGGCACGTGCATCAGTCAGCTGGTCTTTGCATATGCCAGAGCACCGGAAACCCAAAGATCAGCTGGTGAGGCGCGAATGCCTGTTTTTGTTGTGGCCCCGTCCTCTGAGCCTATCCCTTTGGAGGAAGGAAGCTCTGAGCAGGAGGAAGAGGAGCCAGCCAGATCTCCCAGCCCCCCCCTCTGGCACCGGCTCAGGTGCCAACTGAAAGAGAGCCAAGTAGTGGGGAAACAGGTGTCTCAGATGAGAGTGAGGGAGAGACGTCATTCCTGGACGCACGCCAAAGAAGGCGAGACAAAAGAGTATTGCAGCTGCGGCGTATGAGGAAATAGTCCTGAGTCACTGATTGGAGTCATGGGATCAGTGAGTCACTGGACCACACCCAGAAGCCTGTCTATATAAGACAGGCCAGTGAGTCATGAAGTTCGTGACGAACAAAGCTAAACAAACGGAGCAACCTCGTAGTCTTGGAAGCTAGATGAACGGCAAAGCTACGTAGGTGATTTTCTTGTTTGTGTAAACTAATAAAGTCCTTGGCAGACGGTGTGCATATTGCTGCCAAGGTTGAGATAAGAACTGCGGAGTGTGCCAAGTGATTCTTAACCCTCGGCTGGCTGTGTTTTTGTGGGTCTCTGAAGGGGGGGGGGACAGATCAGTTTTCTGGCTGTTTTTGGCTGTTTTTTGGGCCGTTCTCAGGCTGTTTTTTGGGCCGTTTTCAGGCCATTTCAGGGCAAAAAATGTTCTGAAATCCAGTCTTTTTGTAGCAAGAGAGAAGTTGGCCTCAACCCTCGTCTCCTTTCATAAGGGCCTAAAGACTGAGGGGCCCCCATGGAGGAACAGCACAGTGGAGATGGTTGATCAAGTAATTACAGCTCCCCAGATTTTAATCTTTTAATGTATTCATCTTTTAATTCAGATATATTTTTATGACTGTCAGCCAACCAGAGTTTTACCTTATGGCAAGAGGGATGGCCAATAAATTCTATAAATAAGTAAATAAAATAAATTTAAACTTTTTTTTTTAAACAGCAGTATCGTACTGAATTTACTTGGCTTTTGCGTTTCCTTTCAAGCAGTTTTGCACTGATAAGTGGCAGATGAGACTAGGATGATAGGATTGCAGGTTTAATCTTCGCTAAGGCCTCAGTCATCAACGGCCATTAAGAAAAATATAATATTTGTAACCATTAACAGATATGGCAAAGTTGCTTATCCAAGAAGCAGGCTTATACCTATATTCACAGCATATTTTTTTTTCTTTTAACAATCCCTTTCATAGGGGTGGAGTCGAGGAGACTGAATAGAGCTGAACATTTACTGACTGGATTCCCTTCCTGATGCCTACATGGAGCTCACAGCAGTGATTTTCTTTTTGCGCCCAGAGAGAGAAATATCTGCTGCTAGCTAGGATCGAATTCACAGCCTCCTGATTGTGAGGTGACAGCTAGGCCACCATGCCAGTCATTCACAGAACAATTGTTCAGTGCAATTAAATTAAAGCAGGCTATATTTATTTTTTTAAAAAGGCAATGGGTTTGGTTAAAAACCACACTGACCTTTTTGTGACTCTGGCTGTTCTGTCCTCACTACACATTAGTCTGTGTGCAGCTCAACATGCAGTTAAACCCACCTATCCTCCAATAAAACAAACCGTGTGCGTAGATTCGAACGCTTTATTGAAAGAAGAGGATATGGTGAAACTGGGGAAAACAGGGATACATACAATGAGAACCAAATACAAGATACATAGTATTGAGTTACTGCTGAACATAACAATGAATAAATACAAGCAATTTAAATCTCACCAGCAATGCTCTGTGTGTGGGGATGTGGGTTTGTCCTTGGATGACCATGTGCCACCGATTCAGATGGATTCTTCTTTGTGCTTCTGCCTTCTCCAAATGCTAAAGGAAATGGAGTTTGGCTTCCCATCATGCACTTGTTTTGAGAATGCAGGCTAATGGGTAATGGGGTGGGGTCAGCTTCAAACAATATACTTGGTGTTTTGTCTCTCTGGCCACTAGATGGGGCTAGAGAGCAACAACAGTATATGAAGATCATATGTTGGAGGATATTTGTCCCTCTGGCCACTAGATGGGGCTAGAGAGCAACAACAGTATATGAAGATCATATGTTGGAGCATATTTGTCCCTCTGGCCACTAGATGGGGCTAGAGAGCAACAACAGTATATGAAGATCATATATTGGAGCATATTTGTCTCTCTGGCTACTAGATGGGGCTAGAGAGCAACAACAGTATATGAAGATCATATGTTGGAGGATATTTGTCCCTCTGGCCACTAGATGGGGCTAGAGAGCAACAACAGTATATGAAGATCATATGTTGGAGCATATTTGTCCCTCTGGTCACTAGATGGGGCTAGAGAGCAATAACAATATATGAAGATCATATGTTGGAGGATATTTGTCCCTCTGGCCACTAGATGGGGGTAGAGAGCAACAACAGTATATGAAGACCATATGTTGGAGCATATTTGTCCCTCTGGCCACTAGATGGGGCTAGAGAGCAATAACAATATATGAAGATCATATGTTGGAGCATATTTGTCCCTCTGGCCACTAGATGGGGGTAGAGAGCAACAACAGTATATGAAGATCATATGTTGGAGCATATTTGTCCCTCTGGTCACTAGATGGGGCTAGAGAGCAATAACAATATATGAAGATCATATGTTGGAGCATATTTGTCCCTCTGGCCACTAGATGGGGGTAGAGAGCAACAACAGTATATGAAGACCATATGTTGGAGCATATTTGTCCCTCTGGCCACTAGATGGGGCTAGAGAGCAACAACGGTATATAAAAGTTATATGCTGGAGCATGACACTGGCAATCTTTGGGGATCTATGATCTTTTCCACCAAAATAAGCTAGCTACAAATGCTATGCTAGCTGTAAGAGGCTACTAATCTCAGGTATTCGAAACAGTTTCTCTGGTCTTTTTCTCCGCATTAGACCAGCTACGCCAATTACTTAAGAGCAATTTCTAGCAATTACAGCCATAAAACAAGACAACCCTCGGTGTACAGAGCCTGGCCTAGAGCAGGATTGCTCAAATTCAGGCTGGTAATAAAAACAGAGAGATTATTGATCTCTGGTGGGCTGATCTATGACTCGTTGCCTTTGTTTGAGTTGCCGAGGGTTTTTTTTGTTTTTGTTTTTGCAATTGTATATATCCAGGAATTGATTGCTTGCTTGTTTGTTTTAGAACGAGTGATTATTTTATGATGGAAAGGTAGCATTTCATAAATCTGGCACTACAGTGGCATTACGAGCATCCTGAAAAACATGCTAGGACTTATTTTCTCGTTGGGTCTTATTTTCAGGGAAACGGAGCAAGAGGAATAAAAAAAAGAAAAATATAGGGGCCATGCAATCATTTGAAATCCAAGGCTTCACTAACAGATCCTGTGAGGTGTTAGTACTGCTTTACAAAGCCTTAGTAAGACAACACTTGGAATATTGCACCCGGTTTTAATTGCCACAATATTAAGAAGGCTTTGAGACTCTGGAAACGGTGTGGAGAAGAGCAACAAAGATAATTAGGGGTTGAGGTAGAACCGGGGGTGAAAACTAGCAGGTTCTGACAGGTTCTGGAGAACCGGTAGCGGAAATTTGGAGTGGTAAGAGCCTTGGTGGCGCAGCAGACTAAAGTGCTGTTAATTAGCACCAGCTGCCTGCAATTACTGCAAGTTCGAATCTCACCAGGCTCAAGGTTGACTCAGCCTTCCATCCTTTCGAGGTAGGTAAAATGAGGACCCGGATTGTGGGGGCAATAAGCTGACTTTGTATAAAAAAAGAACACCGCTTAGGGGGGCCCGAAAGCCCTACTAAGCAGGTATATACAAAAGTATGAAGGCTATTGCTTAAAGCATTGTAAGCCGTCCTGAGTCTCCGGAGAAGGGCGGCATATACATTGAACCAATAAATTGAACCAATAAATAGTTTGGAGAACCGGCAAATATCACCTCTGGCTTGCCCCAGAGTGGGATGGGAATGGAGATTTTGCAATATCCTTCCCCCAGGAGTGGGGAGAGAATGGGGATTTGCCAGTATCCTTCCCCTGGAGTTGGGTGGGAAGGGAGATTTGGCAGTATCCTTCCCCTGGAGTGGGGTGGGAAGGGAGATTTGGCAGTATCCTTCTCCTGGGGTGGGGTGGGAAGGGAGATTTGGCAGTATCCTTCCCCTGGAGTGGGGTGGGAAGGGAGATTTGGCAGTATCCTTCCCCTGGGGTGGGGTGGGAAGGGAGATTTGGCAGTATCCTTCCCCTGGAGTGGGGTGGGAAGGGAGATTTGGCAGTATCCTTCCCCTGGAGTGGGGTGGGAATGGAGATTTGGCAGTATCCTTCCCCTGGAGTGGGGTGGGAATGGAGATTTGGCAGTATCCTTCCCCTGGAATGGGGTGGGAATGGAGATTTGGCAGTATCCTTCCCCTGCCATGCCCACCAAGCCACTCCCACCAAGCCTCACCATGCCCACCAAGCCATGCCCACAGAACTGGTAGTAAAAAAAATTGAATTTCACTGGATAAAACCTAGGATGAACAGATGCCAGATTTGGGTATGTCTAGTCTAGTGAAAAGTAGAACTAAGGGTGACATGATAGCAGTGTCCCAATATTTGTGGGGCTACCATAAAAAAGAGGGGGTCAACCTATTTTCCAAATCACGCAAGGCAGGATGAAAAGCAATGGATGGAAACTAAGGAGAAATAACCTGACTGAGAAAACAATTAATCAGTGAAACAGCTTGTGTTCAGAAGTTGCAGGAGCTCCATCGCTGAAGGTTTTAAGAAGACACTGGACATCTAGAATAGTATAAGGTGTTTTGCTTGTGCGAAGGGTTGGACTAGAAGACCTCCAAGGTCCCTTCCAATTATGTTATTCTGAAAAATTATTGTAATTTTTAAATAACGGAGGGTGTTCTTTCATAACGATGGTTGGAACCTCTCAAGATGGTAGTTTTACTCTGTCCAGGAGACAATCTGATATCCCTCTGAGGAATTTTCAGGAGGACCGTTGTCTGATGATGAAAATGAAAGCCCCCACAACTTCTAAAATATTCCATCGCTCCCTCTTTCTTTCTCCAAGCAAATTCCAGACCTCTTTAGCAAGTTTGGTTCGACATCCTTGCTAAGAATCTACGGTTAACAGAAAGATTCAAGGTCCTGCTTTCCATACAGGAGGAGAGTAACACTGCTTCTCAAAACAATGAGTTGTTCCTCCACGAGTGAACCTCAAATAATCGTGATGAGCAATTTGGTATCATTCTGGAGAGAAATTTGCCGTCCTGGTGCCCTATGCAGTGCCTGGAATTCTATGAATCATCTTTCTTTCTTTCTTTCTTTCTTTCTTTCTTTCTTTCTTTCTTTCTTTCTTTCTTTCTTTCTTTCTTTCTTTCTTTCTTTCTTTCTTTCTTTCTTATGTTCTTTCCCATCACTTCATCCCTCTGTTCCTCTGTAGGAAGTTAGCATCCACCCAGCTTCTAGAAGAATGAAAATATTCTAGGAAATATTAAAGAGGCAGAATATTATATTTCCCTGGATGAGAAAAGGAGAAACATGTTTTTCAAGACAAAGCAGCTCCCTCCAGCTCCCTGCCTCCCTCCTCTTCAGCTCCAGGGTGATGGAATTAAGACATGGTCCTCAGGACATAATAGGATTAACCCTCTACCCATCTCACCACATGGCATCTGGGGAGATTACATCACCCAACAAGGCTCAACCAAGCCTGGGATACAGACAACTTACAAAGTTAGCTAAGATCCCCCGCCCCCTGGGAGCCTGACAGCCAATGGGATACATTTCTTGTATAGGAACAGGAAGCTCTAAAGCAGGGCCCAAGAGAGGGTATAAATCTCTTTCTCCACTCCATGTGCCTTTTTTGCCCAGGACCTCAAACCATGTGGTCCTGTCCACCATTAAAAACCATCTTTCCAATCAGCCACCATGTTTCCAGGGTCTTTCTCCCAGTGGTGAAATCCTATTTTTTTTACTACTGGTTCTGTGGGTGTGGCTTGGTGGGCGTGGTGTGGCTTGGTGGGCATGGCTTGTGCATGGCAAGGAAGGATACTGCAAAATCTCCACTTCCACCCTACTCCAGGGGAAGGATACTGCAAAATCCCTATTCCCACCCCACTCTGGGGCCAGCCAGAGGTGGCATTTGCCGGTTCTCTGAGCTACTCAAAATTTCCGCTACCGGTTCTCCAGAACCTGTTAGAACCTGCTGGATTTCATCCCTCCTTTCTCCCCACTTGGAACTGAACCCAGATGGACATTTTTCCAACATCTCTTTACCATTAAAAAGAGAATAAAGACTGCATAGCATTCTTCTGTTAGCATTTAAGGGCTCTTAGTTTGGGCTCCCCTTCCAAAATAAACTATATTTTTCTCTCCTTTACCTAACGTGGAATGAAGCTTCCCATTTGGGGTTTTTTTGGACCAACTTTTCAGTACAGGGATCAGCAACCTTAAACACCCAAAGAGTCATTTAGACCTGTTTCCCATAGAAAAGAAAACAAAAAAGTTAGATGTTCTACTCCCCCCTCCCTACCTGAAAAGAACTCTGTTCCAACTGCCAGTTGCCTTATATTAACACACTCTGATGCTACCTGTTCACTAAACTGGGCATGGGTGTGGCCAGCATGTGACTTATCTGGCCTGTGGGCTGGAAGTTTAGACATTCTACTCCCGCTCCCCACCTGAAAAAAACTCTGTTCCAACTGCCAGTTGTCTTATATTAACACGCTCTGATGCTAAGGAGTTACACATTGTACATAAATTTTCAAGTTTTAAGTGTCAATTTATCAAGCCCACTCACATAGTTTCATAGCGAAGCACGGGTAACCAGCTACTAGTGAACAATAAAAATACACTTCCAATAATCATTGATGGTTCCTTCAAACTCTTCTCTTCTTCATAACAGAGAGAGAAAAAGAGAAGTGCATTCTGTCACATCTTATATAGAAAAGAAAACACTGCACAAGGATAAGAACAAGCACAGTGGTGATTGCTAGTAGCGTTTTTATAGGTCCCAACTCTTGGCTAATAAAGATCTTCTAAGGGTTATGGAACTGCCAGAATGGCAATAAAAGCATTGCAAAGGAAACAAAATTTGAAAGCATTTCATCTCTTTTTAAAATATAGCTGTACTAAGTTATTGCCGGACCAAACCTTAATATCATGAAATACGACATTTGTCAAAACTCTTTGCTTGGTTCCTTGGATGAAGCAGAGCTTGTAAATGATTTTGAGTATGTTTATTTGCTTAGTATGTCTTGTGTGTGTATATGTGTGTCTGTGTGTCTTTTAATGCAAAGCTCAAACACTTAGCTGAAATATTGCAGGCATAAAACTTGGTAAGTTTTGTGTCGTAACCTTGAGAGAGATTGAGGGAGTGTGCAAGTGAAGCAACTTCTCCAAATTTCCTGAAAGAAGGAGAGAAAGAATGGAAGGCTACCTTGACAGGAAAATGGATGCCCAATTGTTTTGTTTTAAGCACCGCTAAGACTGCAGCCGAGAAATTAAAAGACTCTTGCTCCCGGAGAGGAAAGCCATGGCAATTCTAGACAGCATACTAAAAAGCAGAGACATCACCCTGCCAACAAAAGTGCGTATAGTCAAGGCGATGGTTTCCCCAGTTGCAATGGATGGCTGTGAAAGTTGGACCGTAAGGAAGGCTGAGTGCCAAAGAATTGGGGCCTTTGAACTCTGGTGCTGGAGAAGACTCCTGCGAGTCCCTTGGACTGCAAGGAGATCAAACCAGTTGGTCCTAGAGGAGATCAACCCTGACTGCTCTTTAGAAGACCGGATCCTGAAGAGGAAACTCAAATACTTTGGCCACCTAATGAGAAGGAAGGACTCACTAGAGAAGAGCCTAATGCTGGGAACGATTGAGGGCAAAAGAAGAAGGGGACGGAAGAGAATGAGGTGGCTGGATGGAGTCACTGAAGCAGTCGGCAGGAGCTTAAATGGACTCCGGGGGACGGTAGAGGACAGGAAGGCCTGGAGGAACATTGTCCATGGGGTTGTGATGGGTCAAACACAACTTCGCAACTAACAACAATGAAGGGTTGCAATGCCTATTAAGGTAGCGGGGAAGGAGATAGCCTTTGTGAGTGTTTCAAGTTTTATTAGTAATCCTTTATATTCTGTTATGTTTGCTGCATTAAGATTCAAAGATGAGGGCATCTTTGTTATTTGAAAGGACTAAGAATAATGGACGGAAGCTTATCAAAGAGAGCGCCAACCTAGAATTATGGAGACATTTCCTATCAGTCAGAACGATCAGTGGAATGGCTTGCCTCTGGAAGTCACTGGAGGTTTTCAAGAAGTGATTGGACATCCGTTGACCAGGATGGCATAACATCTCCCGCTTGAGCAAAGGGGTTGGATTAGAAGACCTCCGGTGTCCCTTCCAACTCTGTTATTCTGTAATTAATTAATTCTGTAATGAATTAACTCTAATTAATTTAAAAGATTTGGAGTAGGAGGGTTTATGGCTTTCACACCTGCACATCTGGCTAGTACACCAACCCCGTCAGCTGGCCCAGAGTTTTGAGGTCTCATTCCCATCTTCCTTGATGAATACACACATTTTGAAGAACTAAGCAGGGTGAGATGGCTTTGGCACACTGCTCCTTGTGCTTGTCACAGTGACATGATTTACATAATAAGCATACCTTCACAATTGGAACTAATCAATAATGCAAGTGTTTTATATGGAGCAGGTTAACCAGAAGCTTGGGAAGACCTGGAAGTGGGCCCGTTTCCGGGCTCCAGAGGTCCTCCGGAGCCTGGGGAGGCCATTTTCACTTTCCCGGAGGCTCGAGGAAAGCTTCTGGAGCCCAGGGAGGGAAAAATGCTCCCCTTCCCGCCATGGTGCAGCAGGCCGACTAGGCCACGCCCACCATGACCATGCCCACCCAGTAACCGGGCAGAGAACCCCTTGCTAAAATTTTTGAAGCCCATCCCTGCATGTATACATTTAGAATTAAGTCTGTCAAGGAAACTTGATGCAATCTTCCAAAAGTTGATGGACAATTTCCATGCTCATTTGTCTTTTCCCCTGAAGGTTTCTTAACTTTGAGATGGAATTTAATTGGACACAGGGTTCTTTTAAATAAATGATCAATGTCCATAAAGTAGACTTTGTCCCAAGTCTTCCTTGAAGAATATGCAAGGATTTTTCTGTTCAAAAGTGTTATACGTCTTCTTTTTCCAGTATGCACAGCCTGATAAGCAATCCCCGGTTCGGACCAGTTTGCAAGAACCGGTAATAAATCTGACGGAAGGCCCCGCCCGCTGCCTCCGGATGTCGTCATTGGCGATCTGTGCGTGATCCCGTTGCAAACCGATAGTAAAGGTAAGTAGAACCCACCCCTGCTGATAAGTGCTCACTGAACTTGGGAACAGTAAAATTAATGTTATTATCGATGATGATCACGAATTGATAAATATGATTTTAGGCTGAGTGAGTTGAAATCCCCCCCCCAATTTTCTAAAAGACACGTGGAAGACAAAATAACGACAAGAATCCAATTTTTAGCATGATTTGAAATAGGAAACGTTGTTTTCTGATTTAGTTTTTGATCTGGAAGGTCTCCAAAAGAATTTGTGTAGGAAGACGTTATTTGTATTCGTTCGATTGTGCCGGGGACCCAGAAACTCCACTGAGACACGAAGTTCTCGTTATGCTGATTTAGACATCATAAAATGTGTTTTAAGCTCTGCAAAATGCTATTTTGTACCTTCTGAATCCTACTGAAACCGTTAAAGCTCCTAACAAAAGATCACGCTGTTCAAGTTGCTCCACTTTTATGTTGCTATTTTGGTTTTCTTTTCTCAAGACACTTTTTCATGTCACTAGTAATAAATGGGACCTGTCCTCCCCTTCTCAAGGGGATGTGAATTTTATGTACTTGGTCTGACTGAAAATTCTGATAGAGGCGAATCGGAAAGGAGGTCTCACACTGGGAGATGCTCATTGGTAGCTTCACCACTATGCCTGCTAGAAGAAAATAGGATAGCAATTACTTGTGTACCTTAAAGCCGTTCTTCTGTTTTATTTTTTGACAGCTCCTGTGGGAAATGTTCTGTTTTGTTTGCATAGCTTCTAAAGCCACAGTAGCCAAAGTTTATCCGACTTGGCAAAACTTCAAAGCAAAGTCTTTCCTTTTGTTATTCTGCATCTTATTTGAAGATGACAAATACAGGCCACTCTGGCCAACAATTTTTCCGCTTGCCCTGGATCATCCAAATGAGAACTCCCTTCTCCTAGTTTTGGTGCTGGAAGCAAAACATAAAATGCTTAAGCAGAGGTGGGTTTCAGCAGGTTCTGACCAGTTCTGGAGAACCGGTAGTGGAAATTTTGTGTAGTTCGGAGAACCAGTAAATACCACTTCTGACTGGCCCATCTATTCTCAGCCTCCCAGCTGATCGGGAGGAAATGGGGATTTTGTAGTATCCTTTCCCTGGAGTGGGGTGGGAATGGAGATTTTACAGGATCCTTCCCCTGCCATGCCCACCAAGCCACACCCACCAAGTCATGCCATGCCATGCCCCACCAAGCCATACCCACAACTGGTAGTAAAAAATTTTAGAAACCCACCACTGGCCCGGATGTAATGCGCGACTACTGCACATGTGCAAAAGGCAAACTGGTAGGGAAGGTAAGTGAATCCCACTTCTGGGAGGAGGATAGGAGAAGGATAGACTCACAGATCTCTTACGGAGAAAATTCACTATCTGGAACCTTTAGATGTTGTGTTATGGTTGTCTTTAAGGCCCTGATGGTTTCATTTCAGTAACATTATGGGTTGGGGGGGAAGAAATACCAGCAAGGAATGGAGACGTGGAAAATGGAGATGTACTAAAGAAAAATAACTGATACCCTGTTTCTCCTAAAATAAGACATCCCCTGATAAGCATGAGTGCATGCATTAAAATAAGCCCCCTTCTTTTGAGTTTTATTTGAGTTTTATTGCATTTATATACCGCCCTTCTCCCGAATGGGACTCAGGGCGGTTTACAGCCATGTTAAAACAAGCAGGTATAAAAATTAAAACTAATAAAATAATTAAACTGTTTGGCCGTAAAATTAAAACCCCTACTAAAAACTCTATTAAAATTTAACGCAAATTTAAGTCAGACCAGCTTGGTGAAACAGTAGAGTCTTCAGGGCTCGTCGGAAGGCACGGAGGTCAGGAATCTTTCTTATATCTGGGGGTAGTTCATTCCATAGGGCTGGAGCTCCCACAGAGAAGGCTCTCCCCCTGGGGGCCGCCCGCCAGCATTGTCTGGCCGACGGCACCCTGAGGAGGCCCTCTCTGTGAGAGCGTATCAGGCGGTGGGAGATATTCATTGGCAGAAGATGGTCCTGTAAATATCCCGGTCCTAAGCCATGGAGCACTTTGAAGATGGTGACTAGCACCTTGAAACGCACCCAGAAGACCACCGGGAGCCAGTGCAGCTCGCGCAAGAGGGGAGTTACCCGGGAGCGACGAGTCACTCCCATAACCACTCACGCGGCCACATTCTGGACCAGCTGGAGCCTCCGGGTGCTCCTCAAGGGGAGCCCCATGTAGAGAGCATTACAGTAGTCCAAACGGGAGTGGATCTGAAAATAAACCCTTCCCAAAAATATTTAAATGCAGGTGCAGCCGGTCCCTGCCATTTCCTCTGATTAGGGTTAGGGAGACAGAGCTGGAAATCAGGTAAGATGGCAAGAGGATCTCCATCTTGCTCCACACACCCCAAAATAATAAGGCGTCCCCAAAAATAAGGCCAAGCACTTATTTCAGGGTTCAAAAAAAATATAAGACAGGGTCTTATTTTTGCGGAAACACTGGTAAGGGAATAGCAGTCTTTTGAAAAGAATTTTGTCTTCATCATTCTAAACCTTATTATAATAATCTGAACCAGTCGGGCGTAGCAACAAGCTGTTAAAAAACAAATCTTTCAAAGTCTTAAAGAATTGTCTTCAAATCAGCATACAAGTAGTCCTTGACTTATGACCACAACTGGAACTGGAATTGGCTAGAATCTGGTGTGGTCCATCAGCAGCATGTGGAGCTGGCAGCAGAGTCAGACAGCGATGAGGTTGAGGAAGAACAGCCTGGAGGCTGGGGAAGGCCCAGATGAGGGCTCTGCATCGGAGGCAGAGATGGGGCCATGGCCATCAAGAAATGATTTGCAGACTTCAGAGCCTCCAGAGGCTGACAGCAGAGAGGCAGAGGAACAGGAGGAGCCTGTTCCGAGTGCACGTATGAGAAGAGCTGCCAGAAGGTAGGAGCAGATAAAGCAGAGAGGACGACTTGGGAATAGGGCCAAGAGATGATTGGACCCTCCCATAAGGCTTAAAAAACCAGCAATGGCTCTTGGCCTCTTTGCCGGAAAAGAACATTGAGAGAATTGGTTTTTGTTTCACTGTATTCATTTCTTGTTGGCGTCTTCTGCTTCTGAACTTTTGCCAAGAAAAGCCTTTGGCAGTTTGCCTAATTATCCCAAGGTCAGTGATAAACTGAGCAATGGTGTTTTGAAGAATTTGCTTTAATTTAGTTTGAACTAAGCTGAGAATGAGTTAATTCTCAACTGTTCTAATAAAGTCTGTTTGTTTTCAAACTGTTTGTATGTAATACTAACTACTTGGGTCTGGATCACAACAGAATCACACCCAGAGATGATGTAGGAAACCTCAACGAAAGTTACTAAAAGAAGGTTGTTTTCTATGGGGAAGAACATACGCAGGCTACATTCTGGAGTACCAGTGTATTGAGTTTAGTGGACTGGACCAGACTAGTAAATAAATATATTTGTGGATCATGTTGTCCCTGCAAAACTGAGGTTGCTAACTCTTCAACCAATTGGTGGGTTGTCCCCGGTTCAGACCGATTCGCAAGAACCTGTAGTAAAACCGGCGGGAGGTTCCGCCCACTGACCCAGATGGCATAATAAGTGATTTGCGCATGTGCAGAAGAGTGCACAGGCATGAGGCAAACCGGTAGTAAAGATAAGTAGAACCAACCCCTGTCTTCAACCCCTTGTGACTCCCTAACCACAAGTGAGTATGAGGTTCTACAGAGAGTTAAAACTGTATTATGTTTCCCCTTTATCTGTCTTTCTGCCTATTCTTTTGTCTAAGAGATTGTGAATCCGAGGTCATTTCCTACCGCTTTTCTTCTCAGGAGGAGATACACAGGGCACATGCCCTTTGATTCTCCTCATAGCAGGGTGTAGTAGGAAGGCTTTGCCCGTCCTTACAATGGATTTCTGTTAAATAATATATTTTCCTTTCTGTTATGGTTGTGAAACCTACTTCATTGCTCAAGTTAGAAATCCGCCGTCAGGAACGGTTCAGCAAACGCTTCAACCTCTAACCAATTAGGCCAATAAATAATAGCTTTGCGGATCAGGCCAATAAAAAGAATAAGAGTTTCCAAAAGTAATGTTGGAATG